>CAWUFW010016129.1:0-325441 GCA_963921515.1 Calotriton arnoldi
CAGCAGCGCGCTCTATAAGCTATCTTAACATAACATATCGAAATTTTTATATCGACATACATAAATATCGACTTTAGTATATCGATAGTACTAAATATCGATGTTGTGTATATTGATGTTAAAAATATCGATTTTAAGTGTTGTATGAAATATCGAAGTATGTAATATCGACTGTTAAAATATCGTTATGTTAAAATATTGTTTTTGTACTATTTTTTAATGTATTTATAGTTTGTTTGTAGTTTAATTATAGTTAGTTAATGTTATAAAAAATGTAATTTGTAAAATATTTTTAGGAGCGGGATGTTGGGTTTATAGGGGATAAGGGTGGGGAGTGTTTTAAAATAATTGATTTTAATTTTAATAAATTCGAAATTTAAATTTATAATTTATAAATATTAATTTCGAATTTAGAAAAATATGTTTTAGGAGCGGGATGTTGGGTTTATAGGGGATAAGGGTGGGGAGTGTTTTAAAATAATTGATTTTAATTTTAATAAATTCGAAATTTAAATTTATAATTTATAAATATTAATTTCGAATTTAGAAAAATATTTTTTAGGAGCGGGATGTTGGGTTTATAAGGGATAAGGGTGGGGAATGTTTTAAAATAATTCATTTAAATTTATAATAAATTCGAAATTTTATTTTATAATTTAGAACATATAATTTCAAATTTACAAAAATATTTTTTAGGAGTGGTATGTTGGGTTTATAGGGGATAAGGGTGGGGAGTGTTTTAAAATAATTCATTTAAATTTATAATAAATTGAAATTAAATTTTATAATTTATAAAATATAATTTCGAATATTGACAAAAAAAATTTAGGAGTGGGATGTTGGGTTTATAGGGGATAAGGGTGGGGAGTGTTTTATAAATTATTAAATGAAATGTAAAAATATTTGCAGTTTATATATTCAAATTTGGTTATATTTTATTTGTATATTGCATGTATTGTTTTATAATGTTGGAGTTGTGTTAATAGGATGCAATGTTACTGTTTTATACACTTAGTAAAAATATTAAAAAAATAAAAATATATATATTATTTACAAAAATTGCGAAAAATAATGTGTTTACAGTGTACATTTTTAATCAATTAATATTTATCTTTATTTAAATATTAATAATTAATACATTTTAAGAAGTTAAAAATGTAGTATTATAATTGAAAATTATTTAATATTTCATTTAAGAATTACAAATTTTAAATTAAAAATAAAGTGAAAATGTTTGTAATATTCAATCAAAAATATAATTTTTTTTTTTAAATTACAATTTAAAATTGAAATATTTATATTTAGGTATTTAATGTAGATATTATATTAATTATTTGTGAAATTAAAAATTTAGTAAAATATATTAATTTTTAAAAATTACTTAAAAATTAATATTTTACATTTATACCATATAAAAAATATAAAATTTATTCAATTATATAGTGTAGTAATTTATTATAGGTGTTAAATATTTGTAATTTTATGTATAGTGTAGTTAGTCATATTATATTAATCTTAATATGAAAACAAAAATATATATGTAAAAGGTCTGGCAACTCCTTTTAATTTACAGTAGTGTCTGTGGGTATAGTTAATTAATTAATTTTAGTGTCCAGCACCTACCTGTAATTAATAATAAATGGATTGGGAATAGTAAATTAATAAAGTTTAGTGTGCAGCACCTACCACTAATTAATATTAACTGGAGTGGGAATAGTAAATTAATTAAGTTTAATGTCCAGCACCTACTCCTAATTAATACTAACTGGAGTGGGAATAGTAAATTAAATAATTTTAGTGTCCAACACTTACCCTGAATTAATATTAACTGGAGTTGGAATACTAAATTAATTAAGTTTAGTGTCCAGCATCTACCCCTAAGAAATACTAACTGGAGTGGGAATAGTAAATTACATAATTTAAGGGGTCGATTCCGATCTCGGCCGGAAGCGCACCTAACAGTATTCGTCCGGAAAAAAAACCAGCCGATTGCGTGTTTCCCGACCGATTCGAACACTCGTCCGGACGAACAAGTACGATGCGTATAACAACCCAGTTTCCGAGCGAGCCGTACTTACCCAATTCAGCTCCTGTTCCCCACCCGAGCCGGATCCGTAAACGCCGAATCGAGTCGTACGGAAGCAAATACACAGCACCTTCCGGCCAGACGAGTACGATGCGCACTCCGTACGCGCCGAACCCGTCGCTACGTCCGGGACGTTTGAGCATCCGGGCAAGCCGTACATAAGCTCCGTTTCGCGCCACAAGTCGATCCACGGCTACGAGACGAACAAGCCTGCTACGAGTACGACTCGAAGACACGAGAAACCCGAACGAGACGATCCAAGCATGAATCCCATTGCGCAGGTCCTACCTATACTCTACATCTATTACCGGGACCGGCACGGACGCGTACGGCGCAGACGGTAAGTCAAACACCAACAATACAAACAAACGACACGTACCCGAAATATGTCACACACACATAGGGATGCACAAATGACGTACAGCAGAACCATAGGGGTGGGATGGCCATCACCAATGCCATACACACCCATAGGGGGATGGATGCCTACCACCAACACCACCCTACCACCACCCCTACTCAGGGGGCCTGGATGCCTACCACTACCACCACCCCTACTCAGGGGGGCCTGGATGCCTACCACTACCACCACCCCTACTCAGGGGTGCTGGATGCCTGCCACTACCACCACCCCACTCAAGGGGGCTGGATGCCTGTCACTACTACCATCCCCACCCTTAGGGGATGGATGCCTGCCACTACCACCACCCCACTCAGGGGGCTGGATGCCTGTCACTACTACCATCCCCACCCTTAGGGGATGGATGCCTACCACTACCACCACCCCACTCAGGGGGCTGGATGCCTGTCACTACTACCATCCCCACCCTTAGGGGATGGATGCCTGCCACTACCACCACCCCACTCAGGGGGGGCTGGATGCCTGTCACTACCACCACCCCACTCAGGGGGGGCTGGATGCCTGTCACTACTACCATCCCCACCCTCAGGGGGCTGGATGCCTACCACTACCACCACCCCTACTCAGGGGGGGCTGGATGCCTGTCACTACCACCACCCCACTCAGGGGGGGCTGGATGCCTGTCACTACTACCATCCCCACCCTTAGGGGGATGGATGCCTACCACTACCACCACCCCACTCAGGGGGGGCTGGATGCCTGTCACTACTACCATCCCCACCCTTAGGGGGATGGATGCCTGCCACTACTACCACCCCACTCAGGGGGGGCTGGATGCCTGTCACTACCACCACCCCACTCAGGGGGGCTGGATGCCTGTCACTACTACCATCCCCACCCTCAGGGGGCTGGTTGCCTACCACTACCACCACCCCTACTCAGGGGGGGCTGGATGCCTGCCACTACCACCACCCCACTCAGGGGGGGATAGATGCCTGTCACTACTACCATCCCCACCCTTAGGGGATGGATGCCTACCACTACCACCACCCCTACTCAGGGGGCTGGATGCCTACCACTACCACCACCCCTACTCAGGGGGCCTGGATGCTCTACCACTACCACCACCCCTATTCAGGGGGGGCTGGATGCCTGCCACTACTACCATCCCCACCCTTAGGGGGATGGATGCCTGCCACTACCACCACCCCACTCAGGGGGGGCTGGATGCCTGTCACTACTACCATCCCCACCCTTAGGGGGCTGGATGCCTGCCACTACCACCACCCCACTCAGGGGGGGCTGGATACATGCCACTACCACCACCCCACTCAGGGGGGGCTGGATGCCTGTCACTACTACCATCCCCACCCTCAGGGGGCTGGATGCCTACCACTACCACCACCCCTACTCAGGGGGGCTGGATGCCTGCCACTACCACCACCCCACTCAGGGGGCTGGATGCCTGTCACTACTACCATCCCCACCCTTAGGGGGATGGATGCCTACCACTACCACCACCCCTACTCAGGGAGGCTGGATGCCTGCCACTACCTCCACCCCTACTCATAGGACGGGTAATGCATGACACAACCAGCATACTCCCACATAAGGAATGTCTGAAAATTACATCCCCCCAAAACCATGACAAGCGTGTGTAGTCTGTGACAAATGCCTACAACACTGAACATGACATTGAACATACAATGTGACCCCCTAGCACATGTGTCACACATAAATGTGTGTGGCCTCCACAATGCAAGCCGACCATGGCCACTGTGGCAATGGGGTTGAACACCCCATCACCACAGCGACCAAAAGGTAGGTGTGGGGTCTATAGCTGATGCACCTTTTGAACAGTGTGGCAATGGGGCCCAAAGCCCCATCACCACAGTGACCAAAAGGTAGGTGTGGGGTCCATAGCTGATGCACCTTTTGAACAGTGTGGCAATGGGGCCCAAAGCCCCATCACCACAGTGACCAAAAGGGAAGTGTGGGGTCCATAGCTGATGCACCTTTGCACAGTGTGGCAATGGGGCCCAAAGCCCCATCACCACAGTGACCAAAAGGAAAGTGTGGGGTCCATAGCTGATGCACCTTTGAACAGTGTGGCAATGGGGCCCAAAGCCCCATCACCACAGTGACCAAAAGGTAGGTGTGGGGTCCATAGCTGATGCACCTTTTGAACAGTGTGGCAATGGGGCCCAAAGCCCCATCACCACAGTGACCAAATGTGAAGTGTGGGGTCCATAGCTGATGCACCTTTTGAACAGTGTGGCAATGGGGCCCAAAGCCCCATCACCACAGTGACCAAAAGGTAGGTGTGGGGTCCATAGCTGATGCACCTTTTGAACAGTGTGGCAATGGGGCCCAAAGCCCCATCAACACAGTGACCAAAAGGTAGGTGTGGGGTCCATAGCTGATGCACATTTTGAACAGTGTGGCAATGGGGCCCAAAGCCCCATCTCCACAGTGACCAAAAGGTAGGTGTGGGGTCCATAGCTAGCTGATGCACCTTTTGAACAGTGTGGCAATGGGGCCCAAAGCCCCATCACCACAGTGACCAAAAGGGAAGTGTGGGGTCCATAGCTGATGCACCTTTTGAACAGTGTGGCAATGGGGCCCAAAGCCCCATCACCACAGTGACCAAAAGGGAAGTGTAGTCAGGGTAAAAGCTGCCAAAGCCAAACTGCATGGATGATTCCTGGTCACACAACAACAAACACATCAGTGGCATAGTAGTGCTTGTGTCCCATAGCAACATAGATTGGGTGAGGCAAACAGTGCAGTGCAAATAAAACATACCTTTGGCCATGTGCATACAAACATCACCCATGGGGGCTCACATTGTCAACATTCACAAATGACACAATCACAGAAGTGACCATCATAATGCAGACCCACATATCGGCACCAATGGACACACAAATGTAGATATCCTGTGGAGACTGTAGATGTCAGGTGAACAAATACCATACCATGGCAGCAATGGGACATACAAACCATGATTATTGTGCTGACTGATGACCTAGGAGTCCCAGGGACAGCAGGGGAAAGCCACCAAACAACATACAGCCAATGGCACACTCAAGAAATGCCAATGCAGTGGTGCAAATGCACAAACACAAACAGGCAGACTCACACTGCTTATCAAACACAACAGGTGATGGGGGTGTGTGCCAGTGTCCCCAGGCAAACACACAACACATGAGGAGGCCTGAATTCCAAGTACACAGATGTGTATACAGTGCCATACAAAAGTAACTCATGGATCGGATTCCCCTATGTGGGCAAAGAGGCATTGTTAGATGAGAGGGAGCCCAAATTACACATGTCACACAAGCTAGTAGGAACAGCAACTAACACAGCAAGAGACAGACCCACCACAGCACTACCCCCAGGGACCCCACATTGTGGTGACACTAGCCTGCATGATAATCCCACTGTGATGACAAAGGTAGATGTCATTCACACTGTGAACCACAGCCATGTGTCCTGAGCAACAAACTACCATCACACCTACACAAGCACAAATCAAACAGCACAGCCTGCCAGCCATGGCCAATATGGAGGTAGGGGTCTAGCCGTGCAACAACTCACATTTGCACACACTCAACACCACACACCTTGATCGCCACCAATGTGCAGCAGTGAAGCTCACATGGACTGGTGACATTGCACATGCACCCATGACAATCCCAGGGGTGGTGGTGGGAACTAAGGTGCAGAAACCCATCACACATGGCCAGTCAACAAGACTCGTGAATGTCTGACACACTGCACACTACGCGGTGCATGGGCATGACGTGAAATCCACCACAATCAATGGGATCCTGGCCATAGTCACACACCAATGAAGAAGACAAGGTGACACACAAAGAACACACGTACACAACTTCCAACATTGCAGCTCTGACCCTGAGGAGTGGCAGCAGTCACACACACAACGTGTCAAAATCACTGAAAGCTACCACAGACTGTAAATAACATGACATGTGTAACCAACAAGTGCCAAGGGGAATCCTGAATGTGTCCCATCTGCGCTTGCCCACATCCCCAGCCCTGACAACAAAGACAACCTGGGATGACAACCGGATGAACCTTAGTTTGCCATGCACCCACATCCCGGAGTAACCAGGTCCAAGATGCTGGATGAACACAGAACAACTCAGCAAGCATCAGAAACAGGAACATCCGTAGGGACACAGCCTGTGTAGGAAAAGGGAAGGGTACACGCACAGACATGCTTACACAGCACAAAACACGGGCCCAGGCAATGTCACGGGATTACACACTGCCATGAGGGCACTCCACTGTTGTGGAAGGTCCGCTGTGCCAAACCTTGTCTGTGTACGACTCAAACATGTTGGCAGAACACTCGGTCAGTGAGTCAACAACTACAACACACTGAAGGCTCTGCTCACATCAGCCTGGGTACAGGAGTGTCACGTCAGTCATCTGCATACACCCAAAACACGTGTCAAGCAAGGTGCACTGTATACACTGATGAGTCCTTCAACATTGGTGTGCTAAACTGCATGTCCAGTGGAGATGGGCACACAGTCAGGGAAATAGAAACATTGAACAGTGGTAAGCCCACCAGATGTGCATCACTGTAAGACAAAGATGTTAATTTACAAATGAAAAACGTACATCCCTGTGTCATATGCTGAACATCACACCCTCAGACTGCAGCAGAGGATGCCATAGATCCAGACTACAACAGGACACATATCCCATGGACCACATGGAGTCCATCACTGCAACACTTCATTTCCCTGATCTGAACACTATTACAACTGCAAATGCATGATGATACTCATCTACATCATGTACATCAAAAGAAAAACCACAAGTAAACAAAAATAGGCTTTATTCAGCAAATGTCAATAAAAAATCAGAAGTCCAAATTAAAGTAAGGCCAATGGCCAGTCCAAATACACAGTCCCAACAGGGTGATATGTGACAACTTGTCACCCATTGCTTGCCTGCACTGGTAGGGACAGGGGACATCCCCCTTGGAGGGGCATACAAGGGGCAGGCCAGGCACCGCAGGGACAGGATCAGGGGATGCCAGAGTGAGGCAGTGAAGGGGTGGTGGCTGCAGGAGTGTCACCAGCAACTGCAGTGGAGGTGTCTGACTCAGGGGGGCCGGCACCACTGTAGGGCACAAGTCAGATGGTGTTGGTGCTGCAACCACTGCAGTGGGCTGGTCTGATGGAGTGGACTGGGTCCCCACTGCAGTGCCCGAGTCAGACGGGGTGGTTGTGGACTCCACTGCAGTGCATGCCTCCAAGGGAGTGGAAGGGGGGCAGATGAGGTGGGCAGGACAGAGGGGGGACCCGGTCTCCACACCAGTGGCACAAACAGGCTGAGCGTCTGGGTTGGGGGTGGAAGAGCAAGTGGCAGGGGGAGGGCCTAAGCAGTTTGGGGATGCGGTATCGGTGTGTGGGGGAACCTGGGGCAGGGTGTGGCGGTGGAACCTGTGGAGTGGTGGCCTGGGGGATGGAGGAGAGAGACTGGGTGGTGGAGCTGCGTGGTGGTGGTGGTGGGGTCTTGCCCTTCCTGGTCCGGGGGACTTCCGAATGGGGTCCTCAGTCTGCCTGCACCTGGGGGAGGGTGTCCGGGGGCGAGGGGCACTCCCCTCTGTGTGGGTGGACTTCCTCTTCCCCGGTATGCCGGATCTGCAGGATCGGAGGGGAAGAGGCCGAGGTCACACAGGAAGACCTGCTGTGTAGGTGGGGTTGCAGGTGAGGCAAGGGAAGGGGTCTTGGAGGGAGAGGATTTGGAGGACTGCGGAGTGACTGTGGATGCCTGTGTGTGTGTCTGTTCCACATCCCCTGTGTGTGTGGTATCTGTCCCCTGAGGATGCTTGTGTGCACGTCTTGCCTTTCTTTTGGGTGTGTCTGTGCTGCTCGTGTCTGTGTGCTTGGGTGATTGTGCAGGTGTGCATGTGCTTTGGACAGGTAGGGTGCCAGGAAGTGTGGATGGGGCAGAGGTAGGAGGTGGGAGGGACTGTTGGAGGAGGGACACTGCTGCCGTCAGGGAGGAGTCCATGGACTTATTGCTCCTCTGTAGGGCAGACATACCCGTCGAGATGCCCTCCATGAACGACACCAGCTGTGTCAACAGAGTGGTGTGTGCATGGAGGACACTCAGCATTGCTGTCTGCCCTACATGGAGCTGCCGAAGTAGGTACACAGACTCCTCACTCAGGGCAGCAGGGGACACAGGGGCAGGGGGTGCGGTGCCTGGCACGAAGGAGACACGCTCCCGAACACGGGAGCCTCCACGGACCTCTGGAATTGGAGCCAATGGGAGGGCGGTGCTGGTGGTGGTGGTGGCGGGGCCAGACAGACTAGCGGGGGTGTGGTGGCTGCTGACACCCGCATCCACAAGGGAGTCATCCTCCGAGCTGCTGTGGTCCTCAGCTGAGGTGGATGGTGCTGAGGACTCCTCGGTGTGGCTCCCCTCGCCCTCCGTGCCACTGGGTCCCTCTGACCACTCGTCGGATGCTGACCCAGTCTGGCTCCGCTGCTCCTCCTGGTCCGTGGAGCTGTCCCCTCCTGTGGCCGTGGATGTATCTGCAAACAATTAGGGAAACAGACAAACATCAGTCACCTGCACTGACCGCACACACCACAGTAAGTACAGCACTTACAGAGCCAGCCCTGGCATCCTTAGTTGAACATTGCCAAAACTCCTCACACATATTTGGAGAAGCCAATTGTCAGTCTGATGGTCAACCATGGGACTCACACCCCTCCTGCCCTTGCACCCATCTGTCTGGTGCCTGTCTGATGGTAAGACCCCAGTGTGGACACATGCACCACCTACACAGTTGTTGGACATTGCAGGGAACACGGTGAAGTATGTGAACATGCACACATCACATCTCTTGCCACTGAGTCAGTGCAGGTGTCCGGAGAAAGGGATGGCCAGAGTCTAAATAGAAATGCATGTGATGCATACCAGCACCAGACACCATGATGCACCCATGTCCGGATAGTCCATGCCACAGTGGGGTGCATGTTGCACATGTCACTCCCCTGCAGGATCACTCTTAGGAAGTTTAATGCCATGACACAGGCATGCGTGCAAAGTCATACATCACTGTCTCCAGTCACATGGCCATGGTAGCCTGCCAACAACAGTCTGCACTGTGTCACAATCCTAGGACATGGGGAATGCAAGTTATGTAACTGACAAGTGCACATGTCCATCCCCCACACACCACATCATCTGAACTAGTATTTGTCCACGTCATGCCAATTGGACATATGGGGGACATGAAACACAACTCCCAGAACCTGAGCACCTCACAGTGTGCTGTGAATGAATAACAGCTGCCTGAAAGTCACAGTCGCATACACCTGTGTGCACAGTCAAGTGATCAAACATCTATAAGTCACAGAAGTATCGTCTCTCATGGTCACATCTCAGATGGCATGCTGAACCCTAACCGACAAACATCCCAGTAGTCCTGACAACGAAGCCACAGCACAATGACACAGAGGCAGACACCTGAGGGAACATGTCACTGATCACAACATGTCAGATGATCCACGGGAGTGGGAGTACAGAGTCTATTGTATGCCCTGGAGTAGGCATGACTGTCCAGCTCCACCTGTAAGAGGGATGAGTCCTGGACAGTAGGCAGGTGTCTAAGCATGTGTGACACACTTGATATACATACTCCTGAGGCCCAAACATTGTTCCCACCCGCAGCATGGGGGGTGCCAAATACCCCAGGGACATGTGGTGAATCAGATCAGCAAGTGGACCACATATCAAAGTTACACCCAGATTACATGTCAGGACTTGGGCATTGTGTGAGCAATTGACCCACCCATGAATCCCACAACATAGTCACCGGAACAAATGCTGTCCCCCACCTTGAGCAAAGCAAAATGCAATGACACAGTCCCCAAGTGACACAATTTCCTGACTGTAAGGGCCACACATATGCGTATCAGATGAGGAGTGGGCATGTCACAATAGAGGGACATGGGTCCTGGACCACAAGACTGATGTACTGTGGAAGTTTAACCAGGCCAGAGGAGGGCACATAGCATGTCAGACAAAGTGCACAGTGCTGTCATGGACTCACCCCCTCCTTGCTGCTGTCTGGCCTTCAGCTGCCCATCCAGGTCAGGGAAGACCACCGCCAGGATCCTGAGCATGTGGGGGGTCAGGGTCCGGTGTCCGCCCCTCCTGCGAGGAGGCGACAGCTTCAGCTGGACCCTTGCGATCCTCCGGGTCCAGCCTCGAAGGTCCTGCCACCTCTTCTGGCAGTTGCGGATCCGGCGCTTGTAGTCCCCCACGGATCTTACTGCCCGGGCGATGGTCAGCCAGATTTTCTGCTTCTGGTGGGCATCAACCTGTGAGGATGACAAAGTGAAAATGCCATTACTACACATGCAACATATCCGTGCATCACACAGTTGGATATACATGTCTCAATCACTGGGGCACATGATGTACACAGGCAGTGCAACGATGGCTATGAACAGTTTGCCAGCAGTTACTACATGGTATCATTGCATGGGAAGTAAACCTTGTTGGAATGCACTGTTACTGCACTGTACCTGTTCAGTGCATGTAACTACACACTTTGGGGGTCAGAACTACTCAGTGAGCATGCTAGCCAGTGGTGTGCACACTGTAAGTCCTGCTAGTCAGACAACATGCAAAATTAGTAAGGCAGTGGACAGCACACTCACCTGCTCCCCTGGTGTCCCATACAGCTTGCTGTACTGTGGAAGGAGGCTGTCCAGCAGGGCCTGGTTCTCCTCAAGGCTGAAGGCTGGGGCTCTCTCCACAGTACGTGCCATTGCAGTAGCCAGAGGATGCAGAGACAGCATCAGTGTTGGTGGCAGATGTCGTCCTGGAGCATGTAGTGCAGGCAAGTGAGCTCTCAGGGGAACAGCCAGCATTATATGTGTGCTGCAGAGGCAGATACTGTCCCATGTGTCCAAGGTGATAGGTCCAAGTCGTCTGCATCTTCTGAATCTGACCAATCCATGGAATAGCAGCACTAATACACGCCCACAGCATCCTTCAAAAATCCAAGTTCATGACACCCATGATTTTGCAACATTGTTGTGGCTGGCCAACTGTATTCACTGCATCAGACTCGTTGAAGCTTCGAATACGCGTCCGTTGCCATGCCATGCCCCAGCCAACGCGTGCGCACCGTTCGATCCATTGCTGTACAACGCGTATTTCGGGATACAACGCGTACCCGCTCACAACAGATGCAATGGTCCGGCCGGGCACACCGATTGGTCCATTGCTGTACAACGCGTACCCGCTCACAACAGATGCAATGGTCCGGCCGGGCACACCGATCGGTCCATTGCTGTACAACGCGTACCCGCTCCCAACAGATGCAATGGTCCGGCCGGGCACACCGATCGGTCCATTGCTGTACAACGCGTACCCGCTCCCAACAGATGCAATGGGCCGTGCGGGCACACCGATCGGTCCATTGCTGTACAACGCGTACCCGCTCACAACAGATGCAATGGGCCGTGTGGGCACACCGATCGGTCCATTGCTGTACAACGCGTACCCGCTCACAACAGATGCAATGGTCCGGCCGGGCACACCGAACGGTCCATTGCTGTACAACGCGTATTTCAGGATACAACGCGTACCCGCTCACAACAGATGCAATGGGCCGTGCGGGCACACCGATCGGTCCATTGCTGTACAACGCGTACCCGCTCACAACAGATGCAATGGTCCGGCCGGGCACACCGATCGGTCCATTGCTGTACAACGCGTATTTCGGGATACAACGCGTACCCGCTCACAACAGATGCAATGGGCCGGCCGGGCACACCGATCGGTCCATTGCTGTACAACGCGTACCTGTACAGGTCAGTCGCATATGTCACCATGCTTGTCACTGGTGAACGTATGCCAGCCACATATACCTGCCAGAGACCCAGGGGCACACCTACAACACCACACCTAGTCCACACTGTTTCCTAAGGCATGTAAGGCTGCATTACCTTTTCTGTGTATGGGGGTTAACATGTGGTTTCTGTGGTGGCACTTGTGGGCAGCCACACCCAGGCTGTGCATGTGTTCATGGGGACAGGGTCCTTTGTGTGTTGTGCACATGACCACTGTGATGTGCAACAGTTCATTTCGGAGCATGTGGCATGGTCACATTTCCAGGTTGTGTATGTGTGTGACATGTCACATACCCCCAGGGTCCCATGGGGGAAGGCATGTACGTCACAGGGTGACCCATTGCCACAATAGTGATGTCCCTCCACAGTCTGTGTGCATGTTGTGTTTCCGATGTCTCTGATTCCATGTGCACGATGGGAGACAGTCTCCACATCAACGTTGTTTGTGCATGGACTTTGATGTTGTGCGTCACTGGCGTCCATGTCTGTCCTGCGGAGGCGACAGGGGCCACTACCTGTGGGAGTCATGTTTGTTTTTCTGACGTGTACATGATACGCCATGTCATGCCAGTGTCCATGTGGCAAGACAGGGTCACTGGGAATCTACCTGTCAATGAGCTGTGATGCCTGTGGCGCATCTGTCCAGACATGTCACTGTGGTGTGTGTGTGGAACGTGACAGCAGTAAATGGGTACTGTGACACAGCCTAATGGTTTCCCATAGCACAACCTGGAACCTGTTGTCCACACATGTTGTACTGAGAAGTTAGATGATGGCCATGTAGGTGCGAGTTATGTCCGAACAGAACGGCACACACATCAAGTACTTGTGTCTCATAATGATGTATCATGTGAAATTGAGTATGGTGAATGGCACATATGTGGGGTGACTGACAATCTTTCTTTCTTCAACCTATGCACTGCAGGGCTCCAGCTGTCCATAGACCATTCCCTGACCTGGCAACGATGGTGGAACGTGACAGCATCCGACGGTACCGCTTCACCAGGCAGCTGATTGAGGATTTGGCAGTGCGCTTGGCACCACATTTGCAACCTGGCCGGCCGTACCCTACGGCGCTGACCCCCAAGGTGAAGGTAATGGCAGCCCTACACTTCTTTGCCACCGGTACCTTTCAACACACTGTGGCGACTGCCGGTGGGATGTCACAGACTATGTTCAGCCGTGTGCTACGCGATGTTTTGGAGGCAATGTTGAGATGCCTGAACCAGTACATCTATTTCCCTACACGTCAACAACTCACTGACGTCAAGAGTGACTTCTATGCCCTGGGGAGGATGCCACATGTCATTGGCTCCATTGATGGGACACATGTGGCTTTGGTACCACCACAGGCACATGAGCAGGCATACCGGAACCGGAAACATTACCATTCGATCAATGCTCTGGTGGTATGTCTTGCAGATATGAGCATCACACATGTGTGTGCCCGTTTCCCTGGTTCAGCACACGATGCCTACGTGATGAGGAGTAGTCGCATCCCGAGGATGATGGCACAGATGCAGAACCAGCGTGCCTGGCTTGTCGGTGTGTACTGACTTTGTACCATTGTGTGTGTTCTGCTCTGTAGTATACCGCCCACTTTTCCAACTCAGCTAATGTGCACTTGTCTGTCCGTAGGTGACTCCGGATACCCCAACATGCCGTGGTTGCTGACACCCCTCAGGAACCCTGTGACACCAGCCCAGATGCGCTACAATGAGGCACATGGTCGGACCAGGAGAGTGATTGAGCGGACCTTTGGTCTCCTGAAGAGCCGCTTCCGCTGCCTGGACAAGACAGGAGGGGCCCTCCCATATGCCCCAGCAAAGGTGTGCAAGATTGTCATCGTCTGCTGCATGCTACACAACCTGGCAGTGCGGAAGGAGTTGCCTCTCATCCTGGATGACGATGACCAACGTCCGCCACCTGTGGAGGATCCTGGCCTGGACCACGATGCCAGTGATGATGATGATGATGATGGTGATGTCCGCACACAGCTCATCACCAACTTCTTCAGCTGAATGTGAGTATCCAGGGAGATGTAATGTGAATGATGTGAGTTTGCATGATATGTGTGGGTGGTGCTCTGGTGCTGTTTGAGTGTGGCCATGTGCTACTTGACTGGATGCGTGCAGCAATGTGTCCTTACAGGTAGTCTGTACTCCCCAACAGTTTTGACATGCTAACTTGGTTTTGTGTAGTTGTCTTGTGACATGTATTGGGCATGAGCTATTGCAGTTCTGTCCTGTTCTTCAGTGGTTTTAACTGTGTGTCATGTCTGTCCTTCACAGGGTGCTTACTGAGTACTTTGGTCAACTTGGATCCCCCGACACCATGATTCAGCTTTCAGGGTGGCAGCAGTAGTTTCCCTACAGGTGATGTGCCACACACCCCTGGACTTCATATCTTCTGCACTTGTTGACTGTGTGGCCACTGCCACGTGGGATTACCTTGCATTTGTAGTGGAAACAACATGTTGCAAATGTGTAATAAACCTGTGCTTCACTTTGGGATGTGCGTTGTCTGTGGTCACACATCTGACTGACATTTGCTTACTGCACCTGTGGGCTAGTTGACACAGACTCTGAATAGGTGTGGTGTCTGTGCATTCCACAGTATTTCCTGGCAACATCACTGTAGGCGATGAGTCCGATGGCCCTGGTGTCTCTGTGTTGTGTAGCCCTAGTGGTGTGTCTCCCTCATATGTGTCACGTCACCATGACTCACATGACGGTGTTGTACTTGCTGTAGCAGTTAGCATACACAGTGTAATTTAGCAGATCATCATCACCATAACAGTATCCACATTTGAATAACAACAGAGGCAAGTATGGTGTACTAGTGATTTTATTTACAGAAATGTGTGTGTGTATAGTGCACAGGATGGTGGGTGCTGTACATTGGGATTGTGATCCAAAGTTCCCAGATGAGTTGGAAGTCTTGGTAGCAGAAATGTCCTGAGTGAAGTCCACAGTCATATGATACATTAGTCCAACTTGAACTCCCCATGTCATGTGGGAGAGTTGTGTTGCATTCGACAGGGTGAAAAGTTTGCACACAAAGGAGAATTTCCGGAACAGGTGTTGGCTTCCTGGGGGATGTACGTGGCCATCAACCTCTCAGTTTTCCTTCCTCGGACGACCCCTCTTCTTTGGGGGGGACCCTCACGTGCAGGCTGCTGTGGTGCAGGGGAGTCTCCGCCAGAGTCCTCCTCCCTCCCTGTGGCGGTGTCAGTTGTTGCAGCACCAGATGTTGTGGGCACACAGGGAGGTGTGGCCATGTTGGTGCTAATCTGGCGGAGGCATGTCAATATGTCCCTATGCACCGCTGTGAGTTCTTGCAATGTGTCCCACTTGGACTCCATGCGAGACATGTGTGTCTCCACACTGGACATGTGGGAGTCCAAGCGGGCATGATGGGCAGCCTGCTGCTGTTGTATGTCCTTGAGGATCCCCACTACCTGTCTGACCTCTCCGGTGCTATCCTGGTACGCATCAGCGATGCGTGCCAGTTGTGGGTCATCATGCAGTCCAGACCCCTCTGCAAGCAGCGACCTATGTCTACCACCCCTCCCACCACCCCTGGCGACACGTGCAGGACCTGCGGTGGCACGCACAGGTGACCCAAGGCCCCCTTGGGGGTTGTTAGTGGTGTTGTTGTCCGTTGCTCCACGGTGGGCCTGGGGCCCTGTGCTGTTATCATCGGTGGTCCTTGGTCTGTCCGTGTCGGCGGGGGTGGTCTGTGTGTTGGCAGTTGTTGGAGGGGTGGGTGCAGGGGGTGCAGATGTTGGTCCTGCTGGTGCTGCATGATGACTCACACCGGAGGTGCCAGGTAGGTCTTCGCCATCCGAGGAGGGCAGAGGCTGTTCCACACCAGTGAGCTCAGTGTCCCCCGGAGCCTGGGACAGGGACTCCTCCTCGCCTGCTGCTGTGTCCCCATCATCATCACCTGTATTTGGAAGAGACACACATTGTATGTTATGTTTCTACAGGCATCAATGGTTCACACACCTGACAGTTGTGACTGTACCTCTGGATGCGGGCATGTACATTGCATTGTCCTAAGTTGTCACAGTAAGAGGTTGATATTGGTGTAGCACATTGTCCTGCATACCTGGGGCATTTCAATGTGAATGTTGAGGTGTGTGCATGGCCAGCATTGGTTGTATTTGGTGGACATCCGGCCATCCTTCTCCACCTAGCCCAGTTATCCCACCATGAAGCATGCCACCCTTGCAGTGGGTTCAGGTTGACTCTCAGGATGTCATTCAGTGGTGTTCTGCTGTTTGTTGGTGCACAGTTCCCAGCAGGGCCTTGTGCTCCCCACAGCAGTACCCAGTGTCAGCCATCTTGTCAGTCCTTATCCACTCCCTGTGATGTGAGCATGGTTCAGAGTGGTGTTGATGGGCCAATTGTGAGGGTGAGCAATATCTGTGACTACAACTCCCATCATGCTATTGCCTACACCCCCCTTCCCAGCATGCCCGCGCTTCCTTCCTTTTGACTCTGCTTCCCTGTGGGGTAGTGTGCCTGTGCTGACAGGAAGGCTGACAGTGTTGTCCTTGCGTTTGTTTGGCTACAAGTCCCAAGAGTGTCCCTGTGCTTCACACAGCATTACCCAGGGTGGTGGTTCTTTGTGGGATCTTCATTTGGTGTGTGAGGCATTGCATTCTCCCAGGTGGGTTATGTGGAGTTTGTGTTGAGGTGGTGTGTGAGGAGAGCTGCTTGTAACTATGGTCAGTGCTGTCAGTCCTCCTTCCCACCCAGCCAGATATCCCACCATGCAACGTGCTTGCATTGCAGGGAGTGCAAGTTGGCTTTCAGGATGTCAGGCAGTGGTGTTCTGCTGTTTGTTGGTGCCCAGTTCCCAGCTGGGCCTTGTGCTCCCCACAGCAGTACCCAGTGTCAGCCATCTTGTCAGTCCTTATCCACTCCCTGTGATGTGAGCATGGTTCAGAGTGGTGTTGATGGGCCAATTGTGTGGGTGAGCATTATCTGTGACTCCAACTCCCATCATGCTATTGCCTACACCCCCTTCCCAGCATGCCCATACTTCCTTCCTTTTGAGTGGACTTCACTGTGTGTGAGTGTGACAGCAATGGCAAGATGGCTGACAGTGTGGTCCTGTTGTTTGTTGGTGCCCAGTTCCCAGCAGGGCCTTGTGCTCCCCACAGCAGTACCCAGTGTCAGCCATATTGTCAGTCCTTTTCCACTCCCTGTGTTGTGAGCATGGTTCAGAGTGGTGTTGATGGTCCAAATGTGAGGCTGCCCATTATCTGTTACTACGAGTCCCATCATGCTCTTGGCTACACTGACTTCACCAGCATACACAGGATTCCTTCCTTTCTGTGAGCTTCCCTGTGAGGTGGTGTTCTAGTGGTGGCTAAATATCTGACAGTGTTTGTTGGTTAGATTTGTGCCACTGCCTAGCTCTATTTGGTATTGGGTTTGTACATGTCATGACACAGTTACATATCACTATGACATGGCATGTATTGTGTTTATCTGACTAACATACACTTCTTGGGATGATTATCTTTTGGTTGCTGTTGATTTGCTAGGGGTGCATGGTTTGACTATCCCCTTGACAGTGATGTGTGTGTATTGGCACACAATATTGTGTATATTAGTTGTGTACTCACCAGGCTCTGGGATGTTTGTTAGTCCATATACGCTCACTGGTGGTAGGATGGCCCGCACCTTCTCCTCCCAGGGCCTGAGGTATACTGGTTTGGCAGGAGGGCCACTGCCGGTGTGCTGGCTCAGGAGGTAATCCTTCTTCAGTAGGTCCCTGACCCTCCTGCGCACATCATACCACCTGTTCTGGATGTCTTCCTTTGTGCGCAAACATGGTGATTGTGCGTTCACCCTGTCGACGATCCTCGCCCACATCTTGGATTTCTGTGCCATGGGGGTCTGTTGGACCAATGTGCCAAACAACTGTGGCTCTACCCTCAGGATCTCGTCTACCATGACTTCCAATTCACTATCTAGGAACTTTGGATTCTTCTTTAGGGGCATGGTGATGGGTGGTGGTGGTGATTGATGTGTGTGTGTGTGCAAGTGAGGGTGTGTGAATGTAGGTTTTGCTGTGTGTGTGTGAGGGTGCTATTTGTTAAGGTGCTAATGGTGTGTGGCTTTTGTGTTGGATGAGCTGTGTGTGTGTCTGCTGTCTGATGGTGTTCTGTGCTGGCAGGTCAGTGGAATTTGCAAAGGATCATGGTAGGGATTTGTGGCCTTTATGTAGGTGGAGTTGGGGGGTGTCCTTGTTCCATTTTTTTCACCCCCTGTATTTATTGGCTTTGTCATTGCTTGTTTGGCCCTCTTTTTTTGTATTTTTTCATTTGTGATTATTGTGCATGTAGGAGTCGTTCTTCTGACCGAGTAGGACGTTGCAGTTGTCTCGTGCGCGCCTCTCCGAGTCATACCCGCTGTGTTTCAGCTCAGTTTCATATGCGGCGTACGCGTCGGTCGCGGAGTATTGTGTTTGTTCGGCTGGGTTTTGTATGTGTGTCGGTCGTACGGCTTGGGCGCCGTGCGAATCGGTCTGATTTTGCACCCATTGCATCATACTGCGCGGGTCGGAGTTCGCGGGTACGTTTCGTTCGGGTTGATTCCTGGTGCGTGTCGGTCGGTTTGATTTGCGTGGTTTCCCGGCCGGATAGCTTGTTTCCGTCCGGGTCGGTCGTTCGCCTTGAGTTCCGTACGAGTCGGTCGTGATTCACATGCATTTCATCGTACTTCCCAGGTCGGGCAACGCCGGTACGTGTTGGTCGGACTATATTCCCGTACCGAGTCGGTCGGTATTTTTTCCGGCCCAAATCGGATTCGGCCCCTTAGTGTCCAGCACTTACCCTGAATTAATACTAACTGGAGTGGGAATAGTAAATTAATTAAGTTTAGTGTCCAGCACCTACCCCTAATTAATATTAACTGGAGTTGGAATAGTAAATTAATTAAGTTTAGTGTCCACCACCTACCCCTAATTAATACTAACTGGAGTGGGAATAGTAAATTATTTAAGTTTAATGTCCAGCACCTACCCCTAATTAATACTAACTGGAGTTGGAATAGTAAATTAATTAAGTTTAGTGTCCAGCACCTACCCTGAATTAATACTAACTGGAGTGGGAATAGTAAAATAATTAAATTTAGTGTCCAGCACCTACCCTGAATTAATACTAACTGGAGTGGGAATAGTAAATTAATTAAGTTTAGTGTCCAGCACCTACCCCTAATTAATATTAACTGGAGTTGGAATAGTAAATTAATTAAGTTTAGTGTCCAGCACCTACCCTGAATTAATACTAACTGGAGTTGGAATAGTAAATTAATTAAGTATAGTGTCCAGCACCTACCCTAAATTAATACTAACTGGAGTGGGAATAGTAAATTAATTAAGATTACTGTCCAGCACCTATCCTGTATTTATGGTAACTGAAGTGGGAATAATAATTTAGCTAAATGTGTTTTAATATGTAATTAAAAAAAAATATTATAGTTTAAAGTAGTGTAATATTATTTTTATAAGAGAGTTGTGCATGTAAATAATTAACATTGTATATATACTTAATAAAAAAAGATAATATTTTACACAGTATATTTATTAAAAATAAAATTAATATGTAACATTAATAAAATGGTAGACAATAAATTAGACATTTTAATTTCTTTATTGATATTTATTTATTGTAAAATATTTTGAAATGAATAAGAAATATATTTTTTATTAACAATATGTAAGATAAACAAATACATAGGGATAGGAAATTATATTTATTTTATAAAAATAACATAGGGGCCCATTACGATGGCGGGCGGACAAAGTCCGCCCGCCATCGCAATGGAAAAAGGGACCGCCCGCAAGTGGTGCGGCAGTCCCGCAATGCCTAATAGGATGCGACCGCCACCATGGCGGTCGCATCCTGTATATTTAACATTGTGGTGGGCGGTGCTGTATTCAGCACCCGCCACAATGTTAAAAGGGCATGTTGTGCTTTTGCATGCACAACGTGACAGGCACCCCGGGGTGCCTGCCACCTTGTGCATGCAAATGTCGGGGGGTACCATGGGTACCCCCCAAGTGCAGCCACCCACCCCCCCAACCACCTGGGGGCCCGCAACGGGCCCCCAAAGGCATTCTCCACATGCCTTTCCATGGCGGAGTCTCCGCCATGGAAAGGCATGAGACCGCCATCATCGTAATATGGATGGCGGTGCCTGCAAGGCACTACCACCATATTGCAGGCCTCTTCCGCCCGGTAGGCAATCGGGCAGATTGCCTACCGGCGGAAAACTGGCGGATGGTCTTTCCGTCCGCCTGGGTCCCCACCACCATCGTAATATGGCGGGGGGGAAATGTTAGGCAAGCGGACGAAAATGGCGGGCGGATCGCCACCGCCATACGGGCGGCGGCGATCCGCCCGCCATCATAATGACCCCCATAGTTTGTACATATGTACATTTTTACATGTAATAATTACTGAAAAAACATTTTATACCATTTGTACTTTTTATTTAAACAGTTGTGTAAACTTTGTAATATCAGATAATGTAGTTTCACATTTCTTAATATACATTTGAAAAATAATATATTTATACATAACAGTTGTTAATTTTAGTTAGGTATTGTTAAAATTTTTTAATATATTACATATATTCGTAACATTTTACAAATATAACAGTTTTAACAAATTTATAATATAATTTTTATATATACATTTAGGGGTGTATTACGATGGCGGTCGGAGGTCCACCGCCGGGCCGGCGGTGGCGCCCGCCATACCGGCAGTGGACATCCGCCCGCCATCGCAACCAGGAAAACCGCCGGTCACATTAGAATGGTGGTGGTGACCGCGGCGGTGGGAAATTCCGACCGCCGCTTTACTGCCGGTTGCCATCCGCACTCCTGCCTGGCGGACGGAGCAGGACTGGGATAATGGTGGCGGTGGAGAGCAGGCTCCGCCGGCAGGATTATGATGCCGGCGGTAGCCAGCCTTTCCTCAGCGGTCAGACCACCATTGAAAGGCATGCTGTGATTGTCCTCCGGGGGCCCGTTGCGGGCCCCCAATGTGTTGGGGGGTGCGGGTGCACTGGGGGGATACCCATGGTCCCCCCCTACATTTCCCTGTACCAGGTGGCAGGCACTGTGCAGTGCCTGCCACGCAGTGCAGGGAAATGCAGGACATGCTCCTTTCGGCATCGTGGTGGTGCTGTGGGTGGCAGCAACCGCCGCAATGTTAATGCCTGCGATCCGACCGCCGTGCTCGGATTTCGACAGCGGGTCATCGTAATTCGACCGGCGGTGATGTTGCGGTACATGCGGGCGGTCTTTTCCCGCTACCATGGCGGTCGGGGAGGTTTCCCGACCGCCATCGTAATAGGCCCCTTAGTTAAATTTTTTAAAGAAATAGTAATACTTTTTAATTAATAATATTAATATATGAAATATTAATATTAATAATTATTACATTGTTTAATTTGTATACATTTGTTTTATAAAGTAAACAGTTTTTAATATAAAAAATATAACAATTTTTAAATACATGTTGTATGTCACATTTAAATATATGGAATTATAATATTAAATATTATTTGATTAATAATATTTATTATTATAATTTTACAATACCCCAAAAATTTTGACATAATGTTATAACCTTTTTTAAATAAATTGCATTTATTTTCTATGTTTAAAGCTGCCATATTTGTTTTGGGCCTTGTATTTTGTAACTGGTCGCGGTTGTTTTGGGTTATTTCGAAGGGGAGAAGGTCGCGGTCGGGAGCTGCTTCCCGTCGGGGAAGGTAAGATTAATTTTATTTATTTAAACTACATTTTTAATTACATTTAAAGGTAGTTAGGTTGTAGTTAGTGTGTCTAGAGTTAGGTTTGTGGAGTTTTGACATTTTTTTATGTTTACGTTAGGTTTTGACGATTTATGTAGCATTAGGTTTTGAGGCCTAGTTTAGAAATGTTAAAGTATGGTACAATATGTGTTATTATCGTGTGTGTAATGTTTGTAGTACTGTTATATGGTGTAATATGTGTATATTTGTGTGGGTGGGAATGTTTGTGTTTTTTTACAGGTTTTGTTCGACAAAAGTTGCCGTTACCGGAACATTGCGTTTTTTTAAATTAAGGAAGTGTACATTAGTTTTAGTAACTAATGGTTATTTTACACTTAATTTTTGGGGTTTTCATGGAGCGTTTCTTTTTTTAAAACAGTTTTTCTGGTTTTTTATGGTTGACGGATTGTGGATTTATGGACCGAGGATTACTTTTTGAAACAGTTGTATTTTTTCATATTTTTGGGGGAAACTTTTTATTCTATTTGGATTATGATCTACCTGCATTGTTTTGCAAGATGTGGAATTTTCTGTCTACAGCTACGGAAATGGTAAGTTATTTAAATTATTTATTGTGGGAGGGAAATGCAATGAAATTTACCATTGTTGTTGTTTATTTTTTCAAATACCTAATTAATGTGTCTATATATATTTTTATTTATTAATAAAAATATATTAGACAAATTAAATAGTATTGTGAAAAATAAAATTATTTAGTATGCATTTTAATATTTGAAACATGAATGTATTATACATTTTACACTGTTTTGACAGTTTAGAGTAGGCTTTTTGCAATTATTGCTAAGTATTCTAGGCCTCTTGTTGTAGGGTATAGTCTGACTTGTTGTAGGTATTCAAACAATTGTTTAGTTTGTTTGGATAGTTTAGGCCTAATTTGTGTAACAGATTGCTCTTTTCTTAGCTGTTGGTAGCTCTGTTCTTTTTGTAGGGAGAGTAGGAGTTTGTGTAGAGTAGGTGTACCTCGTCCTGTTGATGCTTGGAAGGCATTATGCCATCCTTCAACAGCATTGTTTGTTTTTGCCTCTTGGTTTAGTGTGCTAAGGTAGACATTCCACCATGGTATTTTGGTTGTCTTCTATGTCCTGATCTATGGAGTCTTCCCACCCTGGTATCTTCAAAATAGTCTAGGAAGGGACTTAATTTTTGTTCGTATTGCTGGTAGTAAGGACTTTCTATTAAAAGGTTGTAAAGTTCGGCCACGTCAGTAACTGAGACTTAGGCCAGTGCAATAAGCTTTTTTATTTGTTATGCGAATGAACTGTTTGTCGCATATTCAACACTTAGGGCCCGATTCCGATCTCGCTCAGAAGGCCTCCGTATCGGATTGGGCTTTACCGGACCCGATCCGTAGCCCTTGTTCACGACCGAATCGTACACAAGTCCGAACGACCAATTACGATGCGAAGATCGCGTAAGCGCCGACCGAATCGTTTCCGGACCCGAACCGCTCCGTACGTCTCGTTTGTAGACGAATCATGCCACGCAATGGAGCCGGTTTCCGAGCGACCAAGTACGATGCGCGCGTCGAGCAGCCGGATCGAGTCGGAGCCACCGACTCGAAAAAGCTCCGGGAAGCGGACTTCGGGGGTCCGTAGCGGACCCCCCTTCACCCGCAGCCCTACGACTCGATCACTGGGGGGGTCCCAAGGGTCCCCCTACACATGCCTGCTCGGTGCAGGTGGGACCAATGCGTCCCCGCGACAGGGGGCACCCTTGTCCGAGACGTGCGTTTTTGGTCTATTGGAGCCCATGTATGCAACGTACACCAGGCTCCCATTGACTTCAATGGTGCTCCGAGCGACCCGAGTCCGTCAACGCTGCAGCGCATTGTACTCTGTCGCTCAGAGCCCAGGAGCCCGAGTCGAACGGAAAACTCTACGGGCGCCAGTCGGCCGTAGGGCTTTCCCAGCGAGATCGGAATCGGCCCCTTAGTGTTGATTTCTGTAGGTGTCTCCATAGACACTGATTGAAATGATAGTAACATCCCTGAATTGATGTGTGTGGGTAGCATTTTAGAATTGCACTTTCATGGCCTGCTCAAAATCTATAATTATTTTCTGTGGAAAATAATTATTTGTTTCTTGTTTAATTTTAGTTAGTACTTCCATATATGTGGAGTTTTGTTTATTGGGTAGCAAGGCGTAGATAAAGGGGATGTTGGTATTCTGGTATAGAGCATGGACAGTGTATAGTTGATAGAATGGTTTGGGACAGAATTTAAAAGTCCCGTCCATCATCCATGTTTCTGATTGTTGAAGCTTTATTAAATTGTTTGCAGTAGCAAACATTATTATTCTTTTGTCTTTGCATTTGTTGTCATAGAGAACAAAGGGTTCTTCATGATGAGTTATAGATAGTTCTGGGGAAATTACCACCTCTTCAAATGTTTTTGGAGTAGGTGTGATAGTTGTTGTGGCTTTTTTTGTGTGAGCTATAGTTCTTTTTAATGAAGAAATAGAGGGCATTTGCCCAGTAGCATGTTTGGGTACTCTAGGCAGCATTTCTTTATGTATTTGACTGGTAGGTTTTTGTGAGCTAGTGATAGCTTCTCTAATGTCATCAAGGGCATTTCTAACATCTATTTCAGTAACATTTGGAGGGTGGTTATGCTCCCTTGTATGCAAAACAGTTGTTTCTTTAGTTGTTGCTCAACCATAACATTGATTTGAATAGTACTTGTTGCATTTCCAATTGACTTTTAGTCCACTTTGCTTTTCCTGGGTATAGACATACCCCATGTAACAAAGCAAAAATTTTCCTTTTTGGGATGTTATAAATTGGGCGCCTTCTGTCATTGTGATGTGTTAAGTTCTACCACAAATGTATATCAAAATAATTAAAATGAATATTATACATGTTTATTTCTTAATAAATACACATTGTTATTAATATACTTACAATGTTGGTTTTCAGCTGCTTTTCAATGGAGATGTTCTTTCTTTGTTTGTTGAATCCTGTTAAGTTGTTTATTTTTCTGTTGGAAGAGTAAAACACATTTTTACTTATTTTGTTACATTTGTTCATGGGCTGGGGTGGGTGTTTGGGATGGAGTTGGGGTTTGGTTGGGTGTTTTACATGATTTTTAAAAGGCCTTTTGCAAAATACTTAAGTTATTTGTTAGATGGTTTTAGGAGCTGGTCTGTACTTTTCTTGATGCTTTGAGAAAAATCTGTAGAGGAGACAAAAATTAGAAAAATATATATATTAATTATTTGAGTAAGACAAATAGTTGTTTTTCAAGATTAGCATTATTGTTATTTTATAGATGGTAATTTACTTACTTTTTGAAGGATGCAATAGCTTTTTCTTTGATGAAGTCCTTGCTTCTGGTAGAAATCCGGCAGAGTTTCTGCTTCCTTATTGTTTTTAGGTCTTGCCTAGCGTGGCAGCGCATGCGCTGCTCGCTCGGCGAGATTTATTGCTAATGAGGATTTTCAGAAAAGGGCTTTAAGCCCCGCCCCTCATTTCCATTGGCTGGCATCACCGTTTATGCTAAACGGTGGCCTGCCATTGGGATCGCCTGCTTCACGGCTGTCGTGAAGCAGTTTCTTATCGCAAGGAGGCGTGTTATGTAAAACAAGCCGTGCGATCCAGTCCGGATGGGCCGTCCCAAAAGGAGACAGGGCGCCGCGTGTTTATTTTTGCATCACGCTTAAGTGAAAGCGCGATGCAGAGGATTGCTGCTCAGTCAGCCTAGAAGTGTGTGTGTGTGTGTGACTGTTAACGAGGCCGCAGGTCACAAGGATGAGATTTAGACAGTCTTGGTTTATTCGAGACCTGTCAACGCTACCAATAGGAATGATTACACTACAATTCCCAGGATGCTTTGTGTTTTTCTCTAAAACCAGCACTGTCCGAAAACCCCTATTATGAGACGAGGAGAGTCGACAGCCATACGTGAAATACGCTTAGTCAGCAAAGCATTGTATTCCCTGTTTCCGCTTTCTCTCCCATCACCAGGTTTCTGACACCCCCTCCCCACACAAACACTTCTACTGCTCACCCCCACCCCCACGTTTCTGACAAGCCTCCGAGTTTGTCAGATGTGCTTTCTAGGGAGCAGCAGGAGGGGGGATTCGGCTTAAGAGCAGGAGGCCATAAAAGGGCTCGGAGCCAGCAGGAACAACTGGGGGAGGGGCCATGGTGGTAATTAGATGGCATCATTGTTGTGCTCCCCACCTCCTTTATTGTTGTGAAAAGATAAGAAAAGTCACAGCGGGCAAGGCTCCCACGACCTTAATGACCCCTGGCCATCTGCCGAGCTAAGGAACACAGGCCTCGGTGCAAGATTACAGCCTGCCAACCTCAGCTCCACAGAACACCCGTGGCAAGGACAAAGAATGACCTCTGACCTCGTAGCCCAGTGGCATGAACGTGTATTGTGGTGCAGCTCCTATTGTAAGACTCGGGTCTTCAACAATGGCTGCTTTAGCCTGCCAGGCTTCGAGGGAGCACAATGCCTGCAGGTGGGAAAGTCTACATCTCAGCTTAAATTAAGCCCACCACTCTCCTCTCACTCTCGTGGAGTAACACTTCTCACATAGTTTGCACTGTGAACCCTACACATTTCCAAACAAGCACAGCCTGTGTACTAGAAAGCTACACAGTGCTTAAGTTGTGCCGGTGGTTGCAGGTACTGGCCAGTGGCATTCCTTGTTGGGGATCAGGACTTATTTTACGTCGGCAGACTTTGCCTCTGAGCAAGAGAGAAAGGCGGGCGCTGGGGAGGGGAAAAGAGAAGAACTGAAACAGGGAGAAAGGTGGGGTGAAAAAGAAGCCTCAAGAGCGAGAGAAAGTGTAGCGTTGCGAAATCAAGGGTATGCTGTTGGTGCTGTGCCGCAACCCCTCCGTTTGACAGCGACTGTTGCGGTTCCTGAGGTTTCACTCTTGGTCAGGCCCGGCTCAGCCTTTCCTCATTCTGTTACTAAACACAACAGTGTGTGCATGGAAGAATGCAGTCAGACCACTGAAACAGCTCAATGTTTGTTTACACGTTCTTAGGAAAATGTATCCGTGCTGCACCGGCTAGGTCAGATGTACCTCTATTTTAAGTCTACGCTCCGCTATCATCACACCTGTGCCTAGCGCCTTGAATTCTAGATTTAATGTGTGGTTGGGCCGCAATAGCCACCGTCAAAACAGATCACGGAGGCTCTTGTTAGTTGATGTGATTGATGTAACAAGGCTACCGCCACCACTTGCCCTACTGCTTATGGCCAACTTTAGACATAATAAAAAAAAAAATCCCAAATAGGGGTAGGGCGACGGACCTTGTTGTACAGGTTGCAACCGCCGGCAGACATGCTGCCTCTTTTAGTGCAGGCAGCGAGTGACACATGAAGGGCCTGATGATGAAAATGCAGGTATTGCTGTTCTCTGAGGACTTAAACAGAAAGTGTTATGAATCGCTAACTATACATTGTTTGAGGAAAGGGGACCCTGGGAGGGCTAGGGTGGGCATTTAATTTATTTATTTTCAGACTTTAGTTTTTACACTCGCACGTTTCTAGGCACTCACACATTTTGGCAAGAAGGTAAACTAGGCACAGAAAACAAGCATTGGCATAGCCAATAGGTCTCGCCTTTGGGACCTTATGTGTTTAGCCAGAACTTTTGGCTATGTTGTAGAGCATTGTGGCTGCTGTGCATTATGTTGAAAAGTTATAATAAAAAGGGTTAAGCATTTTTGTTACCTTTATACAAACGAAGACGACATTATATACAACTGAAAAACCTGATTAAAAAAAAGATTTTAACATAAAAAATGTCTTCTAGTTTTTTTGTACTTGCACTGCTGGCAACTTCTTCCTGCATGTTCTCATGCTTGTTTGTTATAAAATGTTTTGTTATGGGGGAGCGGGACATAAATAACGGGGGAGTGGAGGTTGGAAAACAGTAATTTAATTAGAACACGAGCAGTGGACGGACACTAGGGGAGAATCAACAGATGCCAGATTCCAAGGGCAGACTGACGTGATGCTTAGGTGGTGCGCTGATGCAAAATGGTGTTGGTGAATGATGTTTGGTGCTCAGGTGGTGACACTATATGGTGTGGATTGGAGGTACGTTGTGGATTGTGGAGTTGTGGAGTTGAAATATGTTGTTTGGTGTGTAATTATGCGGTGTGTATTGGAAATGTGTGGAGTTGAATTGTGTGGCCTGGAACTGTGGTGTTGAGTGAAATTATGCTTAGTGAAATTGTGTAATTATGTGGTACTGAGTGGTATTATGTTGAGTCTATTTATGTGGCATTGAGTAGAGTGTAAATATGTGGCGTGTAACTATGTCACACTGAGTGGTATTATGTGGAGTGTATTTATGTTGCATTGAGTAGAGTGTAATTATGTGGTGTGTAATGATGTGGCACTCAGTGGTAATATGTGGAGTGTAGTTATGTTGCATTGAGTAGAGTGTAATTATGTGGCTTGTAATTATGTGGTACTGAGTGATATGTGGGGTGTATTTGTTGCATTGAGTAGAGTGTAATTATGTGGCGTGTAACTATGTCACACTGAGTGGTATTATGTGGAGTGTATTTACGTTGCATTGAGTAGAGTGTAATTATGTGGTGTGTAATGATGTGGCACTCAGTGGTAATATGTGGAGTGTAGTTATGTTGCATTGAGTAGAGTGTAATTATGTGGCTTGTAATTATGTGGTACTGAGTGATATGTGGGGTGTATTTTTTGCATTGAGTAGAGTGTAATTATGTGGCGTGTAACTATGTCACACTGAGTGGTATTATGTGGAGTGTATTTATGTTGCATTGAGTAGAGTGTAATTATGTGGTGTGTAATTATGTGGCACTGAGTGGTATTATGTGGAGTGTATTTATGTTGCATTGAATAGAGTGTAATTGTGACGTGTGATTATGTGGTACAAAGTGGTATTATGTAGAGTGTATTTATGTTGCATTGAGTAGAGTGTAATTATGTGGCGTGTAATTATGTGGCACTGATTGGTATTATGGGGGTGTATGTTGTATTCAGTAGAGTGTAATTATGTGGCTTGTAATTATGTGGCACTGAGTGGTATTATTTGGAGTGTATGTTGCATTGAGTGCAGTGTAATTATGTAGCATATAATTATGTGGCACTGAGTGGTATTGTGTGGAGTGTATGTTGCATTCAGTAGAGTGTAATTATGTGGCGTGTAATTATGTGGCACTGAGTGGTATTATTTGGAGTGTATGTTGCATTGAGTGCAGTGTAATTATGTAGCATATAATTATGTGGCACTGAGTGGTATTGTGTGGAGTGTATGTTGCATTCAGTAGAGTGTAATTATGTGGTGTGTAATTATGTGGCACTGAGTGGTATTTGGAGTGTATGTGTATGAAGTGAAAGAAACAAGCATTAAAAATTCAATAGGTCTCGCCTTTCATTAAGTTAAAGCCATTTGCTTTGCTATACAATACCATTAGCAAAGCAAATGGCTTTAACTTAATCAAAGGCGAGACCTATTGCATTTTCAATGCTTGTTGATTTAAGGTGTAAAATAAGACTAACGGGTATATTCACAAGAACGTGCGATAACTACCGCAAGAGTAGCGTAACGCAACTTTCAATATCGCAGCCTATCGCGGGAAAATAATCCTGTGTCAACGTGGAATTCACAACAAGGCGGTAGCATGCGATAGTCACCAGATAACGCGTCAAATGTCAGCATGAAAATCAACACCACGCCGAAAAAATGTGAAACGTGAACGCGAGAAATCATGCGATGAGGCCAATCGCGGAGCAAAAAGTAGTGAAAAGCAGCCACAGGCCTGCAAATCCCACGCGTCTGGCGGGAAATTGCACCATAAAAACCACAGAAACAACACACCAGAAACAAGCCAAAGCACGTAGCAACATGGATGCACCCTAACCCAGCGCAGAGGTCAACGCGAACCACACAACCCCCACAGACCACCAGCAAGGAACAACGGGGTCGGGGAAGGCCAAAGAGAAAAGGGAGAGGAAGACGGGGTGCAGACCGCAGGAAAACAAGACCAGCGCCACGGAGTCACAGAACACTACCAGCAACTGACCCACAAGCAGACCACCTGGAACGCAGTCGGAGTGCCGAGGAGGCCAATCCAGGAGGCCAAGAGGCGCCGCCAGGACATGACAACCTAAACCAGGCACAAACCCGCTGCCAACAGGAAGGCAGCAACAGCGACAGGAGGTGCCAGTCCAGCGCCACAGGAGGAGCTGGAGGAAACCAAGGCCACAGTCATCAGTGTGGAGACGGTGCAAGGAGGTGGGAGCACGGACACAGCTCGACAGGACCCGACACAACAACAACAGGGTGAGGATCCAACAGGGACTGGGGGGACGGGGGGCAATGGGCACAATGGCACACATGCACAACGAGGTGTAGCACACTGTACACCCACAATTACCCAGGGACATGTCCCCCATCCCCGTGGCACACTGCAGCACACACACATAGCAATCACAGCACATACCATGACAATGTGGCACAAAGTGCAACACCCACACTGCAGAACAGGGGACACAACTGGGTCCGCCCAGGTGGAGAAACAGAACAATCACATTGGACAGAGCAGGGAACTGTGAGATGCATATCTACGGCTACAACCCAACATCAGCCATGTAGGCCAAATGTCCACTGTCCCAACTCAAATAGCCACAACTGCCCAAACAGTTACAATGTACATTGTCACACAGTCTGCATGTCGACAAGAACAAGGCGCCAACACAATGCCAACATGCACCTCCACTTCACAATGCAGAGGGACAAACAACACCTCCACCAGGTCAGAACAGACAACCCATCAGTGATGCCGGAGACTAACACCACACCTTCGACACCGACTCCCTACAACAGCCCATGGACATCCCACACAACCCACCACCAGGACCAGGGCAGACAAGCTACTCAGAGGAGAACCCAGCCCCTGCAACAGAACACAGAGCATGAAGCACCCGCAATCACGGCTGGCTCACAACACTTCACCAACCCACACATGGCACCCCAATGCCAGGTGTCAGAACGCCAAAAGGAGGTGGCCCAACAGGTGCGGGTGTTGCCAAACCCATGGAATGCGAACTAGAACACATACGTGGGTGTCCAATACCCTTCAGGGACCACCTACACACCACAAAGGAGACCCACACTGCCATTGAGACACATGCAGATGCACATACCCAGTACAGAACCACACCCAGGGGCACGCACATATCAGTCACACACCGACGTTGGGTCTGCGTACGACGGCACAGTCCACTCCCCTTACAAATTGAGTGGGTGACGACAAAGCTACATGTCCAGGTTCTAGCCCGCTGCCTGCGGTGACATGTCTGCGTCCGCTGTACACAGCACAATGTAATGTCGTAGGGCCCAGGGCCCCCATGCATACAACAAAACCACAGGGACACATGCACATATCATGTTGAACTGGCTACAGGCACGTGTGCCCGGCCCCTTTATTGGCAGGGCCACATGTACAGTGACGCCTGTGCTGGATGTGTGTGGGGTAAGTATAAGCCAGCCCGCATGGAGTGCTTGGTGCTGGCAACAACCTGAACAGTGGACACCAGTATAATGGAAACAGAAAACACCAGCATAACAGAGTCAACTGCAGAGCAACATGGAGGGATCCGGAGTAAGGACAGAGGTCACCCAATATTCAGTCAAGAGGTTCCGTGAGTTGCAGTGCACTGAGGAAGGGGCACTAGAGAAGAGCGCGCTCATGTGAAGAAATTGCTAGGATTGTGTCCCTTCGGGTTAGTCCTGATGCAGATGCAGTGGGGTGTGTTACACCTGCATCAACTTCCTCATCAACGTCCCAGGTCTCCCACACTGCCTGAGGTGACAGTTGCATCCGCAGTCCACAGCGCAATACCCAGTAATAGATCCGGGTGTGTAGCTTGACTACCACCACCAGTCTGCATTCCTGCCTTGGGGCTGTTGCCTCCTGCCCTCCCATTGTCTGTGCCTTCTCCCATCTGCACACTTGACACATCTTCCTCATCATAGTCCCAGGTCTTCCCCACTGCATGAGGTGACATTGCTGCGCAACCTCACAACAGCACAAAACTCAATCAGTAACGGACAATGGCTTGCGGTGCACTGAGTCACTGGCACCTGGAGTGCTGAGCAGGGTATCAGGCCGAAGATGGCATCCACGACAGGTCTGAGCAACTCCGTAGGTCTGTCAGGACCACCGTTTCGACTCTGGCAGATGGCGGTTGGAGGTGGTCCTTGCGGTGGTGGCGTGTGCCTCCTGCGGTGATGCGACGTCCGGGATGGTCAGGACTCGATGCTATGTGTGGGCCCGCAGTTGAGGACAGAGGATGCGGACAGCGCAGGGCCACATACACATGGCGTTGATGACCCCAAGACCATCGCTACAGAGGCCATTTAATGTCTCAGAAGAAGGGGTCCCAGGCCTGAGCAGCACAGAGTTAGTGGCCCCGGATGCACTGCAGCCGGCACAGGCACCCAGCCACGGGACGGTGACTTGCGGTGCAGTCAGATGGGCCATGTGACCTGAGCGGGTCCCCATCAATGTCCGAGGTGTATGTTGCGGAGGGTTGCGGGGGACAGTGGAAGGTGTCCTCCAGAGCATGATGCGGAAGGTCTGATGTTATCTGGAAGCAGCAAATGGAGAAGTGGAAAGCGCAACCCTCGTTTTCACCAACAATTCGGTATCAGCTACATGAGGATGAAAACTAGCCCCTATTCCATAGACTCAAACGCCACCAATGTACAACCAGTGAGTGTCCATGAATGTCGGGGAACACACTTAGTGGCACAGGTGCTGAGAGGGGATGCAGTCTGCGATGATGCCAGTACACAGATGTGAACTCCAACATTGCCAAATCAAGACTCTGTGACCTACTGTACCGCAGTGTAGGCCGGAGGCAGCGGTCAGCATGGGCCCACAGACACGTGTCGTGTGCTTGTGATGCATTCGTTTGCTTCACTGATAGCAGGGAGTTTAGTGATATCACCCCTGCAGTAGACATCTGGTCACTGCCATTCATGATTCAGGACACAGTTTCACACATGGGACCTACTGGACCACAGTGTAGGCCGGAGGCAGCGGTCAGCAGTGGCCCACAGCCACGTGTCGTTGGCTCGCGAGGCACAGAGTTAGTGACACAGTGGCAGTTGTCGGTAGTGTTCAATCACCTCCGTAACGATGATCCTGTTCCCTCTGGACTGCAACGCGTCATCCTCTTAGGCCTCTCCGTGCATGCAATGAAATGTATTCTGCCTTTTGAATTACCGATGTTCAGTTCCAAATCTGTGATCCCACTCGTGTGCAACGTAGGCCGAGGGCAGTAGTCCGCGTAGGCCCACAGACACGTGTGGTTGTGATGCCATGCACAGACTTGTTGCCACCACATCGAAGGGTGTATAGTGAATTGTTCTCTGCTTTAAATAATGTTCACTGCCATGGTGTAATCAAGACTCAGTTCCAAATGTGTGACCTACCTGACCGTGGTGTAGGCCTGAGGCAGCGGTCAGCACGGCCCATTCACTCAGTGTCGCCGGCATAGGTTGGATGGCCCCACCGGCCTGCATAGTTCAGGTTCAGTGGCACCACGTGTTCGGTCACCTCCGTGTATGTGACCCGGCATTCGTCCGGACTAAGCCGCATCTTCCTCTTACACCTCTCCGTGCGACCACTGGTGTGGACTCTGCCATTCGTGCTTTGCGACTAGGTGCTGGATGTGTGACCTACTGGTCCGCAGGGTAGTCCTGGTCCCTCATCCACGTGTCGCCGGCTGGCCTTGAACAGGGTTAGTGGCACCACGTGTCGCCGGCTGGCGTTGAACAGGGTTAGTGGCACCACGTTTTGCAAGATGCTCATATGGAACCAGGCCTCACAGTTAGGGGGGGGGTCTGGTGCTGTGGCCGCTGGCCCGGATTTGGGGTCACTGCCATTCATGACTCAGGACACAGTTTCACACATGGGACCTACTGGTCCGACGAGTGGGCCGAAGGCGGCAGTAGAGTGCATCAACGAGAAAGGAGTAAGGCGGGCCTGTGTCGTGGAGGCCGTGATGGTCTGAGGAGGCTGCCAAGCTCACGGGCCTCAGGCTTGGAGCTTGCGCCAGCATGTGGTGGGCCCTCCTTGACACACGCCGGTGTCGGCAGGTGATCAGGGGCGGGCCTGACGGGTTCGTGGTCCAGCGTGCCGGGGTCCGGCAGGCGAACAGCATCGCAGGCAACTCCGCTCACGAGGATGTTGTCGGCCTCGTGGCGGGGTGGGAGGCACCGCCCTGGCAGAGATGTGGGTCTTTCCGGAAGAGGACCACGCCCAGGCCTACGTGCTTTTTATTCACACCCCTACGCTGGCGTGGCGTACGCCGGGCCATCCCACTCCGGTGACGCTTAGGGGGGGCGTAACAGGCAACATTTCCGCGAGGTCCCCCACTGGCTGGGGTGACATGGTGGCGTCCACTGTCCACTACATTCCATACACCAGCGGTGTATGTCACCATGGATATGGGTGTGTTCTGCATACTGCGGTGTGTCCAGCACATCTCCACCACGCTTGGCATTGTGTACTTTCCCAATCATAGTTCTACTGCATCCTTCACACATGCCTAGTTGCCACCTCTCCCCACATTCGGCTATTATGTGGCTGAGGTGCCATGCCGTTGCTGGCTCATGTTCAGGGCTTGCCCATGTGAACATTGTAAGTTGTTCTGTCATGTCTGGTGGGTGGGCATGTTGTTCTGCCTGTTGTATGTGATTTTGTGACGTGTGCATTGCCAGAGTTGTGAGTTGCATGGTTGTGGAGTTGAGGTGTGTGGGGTGTTCATTTGGATGTTGCCAAGAGGCTGTGCATTTCCCTTGTTGCCATCCTGGGAACGCTGGTTGATGATGGACTGTCGGAGGATGAAGGTATCATGCACACTGGCTGTGTATTTGAAGGCGACATTGTTGGGGGTTCCACGGTGTTCTGTTGTTGCCTGCACATTGATGTGAGATGTGTGGTTCCTGTTGCGGTGATTTTGCGCTGTGTCACCAGGGGGCACAGGTAGTACATGTGTGCTGTGTATTGCCCCCAACACGTGCGTGCATCCTGCTTGGGCGTATGGTCCTTGCTTGGTCTCCAGCGGATCCTGCGCATTGTGTTGTATGTATGGGGACTGGGGTACCAGGGTGATGGTGATGTCCAGGACAGGTGTGGAGGACTTGGATGTGGCTGGCTGTGAGACTCCTCCGACTCTGGCGGGTGTTGGTTGGGGGGTACCAGGGGCCAACAGGTGCAGCCAAGCCAGCAGCTTTGTGTGGGGTGTGATGTTGGTTGTCCGCTGTGTTGGTGCCGTAGGCCTGTTAGGCGATGATGGTCAGGATGCGTAGGATGTTTGTCACTTTCAGCCTGTGGTGGACGGTGACATTGTCAGATGTTGGATCTGTGCGGCTGGTAGGCTTCCTGGGGGTCCGCTGTCTTTGTCTGCGCTGCGTCTGGGGTGGTCCGGGGGGGGTGTTCCGGGTGTGGGTTGGGGTCCTGGGGTGGTGGCGGTGGGTGTTGTGGCCCTCTTGGGTGTCCGGGCCGCATGATGAGTGGCTCCATGGCATCTGTTGCCCTTCGGATGTGGCCCTGGGCTGTGCTCCCTTTGTGGTGCTGGCTGCCGTCCGACTTTACACCAGGTCAGAGCAGGTGTAAATTTCCTGGTGCTAACGCGCCTTATCGCCTGTTTTGTGTTCTTATTGCCGATGTGGCTGGTCGTTGTGAATGTTGAGGTGTGATGTTGTCTCGACTTTTGGCACGGGAACGCCTACTCTGCATCTCATTAGCGATATTTGCGGGGGTCCTCTGTGGCGATGTTTTTTGCGGCTGCTATCGCGGGTAAACTGGTGCTGTGGGCTGTTAACACCGGCTGGTGAATGGGGAGGTAAATTTATCACGACTTTGGCTGCGATAAAGTGCTGTTAATTCGTCGATAGCTCCCTTGGGAATATGTCCCTAAGTTTTCCTTCATTATCATTGTGTATTTTTATTGGTTGATCTTTATTGTTTTAATTGTTTTGGTAGTTGTTTTCCATATATGAAAAACTGGAGTCAAGCTATCCTGACTGATGAGGGCTGAAAGCCCGAAACCGGTCCTAGGATGCTTGTTTCCAGTCCAGGGAGGACCTGGCCTGGCAGTTCGGACTGGACTGTTCCCAATGGGCGCAGGGTCGAGACTGATTTGCATATGGCTGGGTCCAAACTGGAATGGCATGGTGAGCAAAAAAACGATGGATTTAGGACCAGATCTCTGTACTGGGGTGAATGTACGACATTGTTCTGCATTCTGTCCATCAATTGTTGTTTTTTCGGTGATAGGCAAGGCATATGCTAAAAGAGTCCTTGCTTGCATTATGGGACCTCTCTATGTATTACTTGTATGGTAAACGTCTCTTTGTTATGTCTTCTTGACCTATAGTGTTACACATGATTTTCGTTGTCACCTGACTGGAGTTTTAACTATTTCCATTTCCTGACACTTAATAAACTATCATTCCTTATTTCGTCGTGGTGTTATCATGGATTTACAGCACTACTGGACTTCTTAAATGAATTGATAAGGGTTAATCTACAGAATGATTTTCAAACTCTTTAATTGAGTGAGTTTTTGTTAAAGACTTCCGGGCCTGATTCACAGAACTAACTTACGTCAAAAACGTAAACGTAAACGTAAAGTTAGTACGTTTTAGGTATTCACAGAATACACTTACTCATTTTGGTATTCACAGAATGAACTTACTCATTTCGGTATTCACAGAAGTTAGGAGTCCTAAAGTTAGGACTACTAACTTCTGTGAATACCAAAATGAGTATGTTCATTCTGTGAATACCAAAATGAGTAAGTGTATTCTGTGAATACCTAAAAAGTACTAACTTTACGTTTACGTTTACGTTTACGACGTAAGTTAGTTCTGTGAATCAGGCCCCCATACAACGAGGGATGTTTGAGGAGGTCGCTTCCTACAAGGTTGCTCGTCGTGTGGTTATGATTTATAAGGAGCATATCCTGTCTAATAGGACTTGTTACCTCTTTGTGTCTGGAAGAACCACTTGCTGGTTCTAAGTTGCTTTGAAAAATGACTGTGAGTGATCAATGCAAGCGTGGAAGCACACATCATGATTCATTGAAAGAAAGTGTGCAGTGTTTTATACTAACATTGAAAAGGATGGTAAAAAAATGTTGATTATTGGAGTATGTTGCATCTTGTCACTGTGTTAGGAGAGTTTGCATTTCCTATGGGTCAGTGGGAGTTCCCATCATAAACAAATGAGCCGAACCAACCCCCGAGCTGCCTCTACAACTTATCTCATCTTTCAGTCTCAGGAGCGGGACATTTGGCTGTTTGTAGACTGGATCAGTAGGTCCAGAGGCCAGATTATGTGCTTTCAGCAATCAATTCTCTGCTCCTCACAGTAGTTGAATCACAACCCCTTTTGTGTCTCTTTATAATGACGCAAATATTCAATCAACCATCTACTCAGTGGGTAACAACTGTACAAAAAAAGAAACAGCGACCACAATGGAGCAGTGGTGACGAATACACTGGCTTGTCAAGGAACCTTTTTCCACAGATGATCCCACCTTTCTATCAACCACCAGGATTCTAGACACAAAATTTGGGAGGTTTTCAACCGCATCCTAATTTCTTCCAGTCTTTTTAAGGAAGAGGAATGACCAGAGGAAAAGGATGACAAAAAGCAAGAGAAACAACACGAGTCCAATGGACTGACCCTCAACAGATGATCACAAGGAATAGGGTGAAGGAGACGACACCGGAGACAAGCAATCAAAACTCATAGTCAATTTATCAGAGAATGTTTTGTCAACAAGTGAGGAACTAGTATTGACTAAGGGTTCGGATTTTGTCCCTACACCTCACATTGACCTCTTTAATACCTACTGGAAGCCAAGAGATTTTTCAGGAAAATATGCTTCAAAGCCATTTTTTTAGACAAACCCTATGACCCTGGAGACACAAACACAGGGCTTAGGAATCCTTCTACCTTTTCACCTCCTTCTTCAAATGCCTCGTCATGGGTTGTAAGAGCTATATAAATACATTTACAATTACAATTACCTATTGAGCTCTTGGTCTTTGAACAACCTGCTGAATCTAGAAAAACAGCCCTTCCCAAAGGCTTTCTTTAACTATTTCCACAGAAGGACTGAGCACACTGGAGTCTCTCTCAAAGAATCACAACATCACCATCAAACATGCCAATTAAGGGGGTGATATTGTGCTCATGGAAATATCAGACTACAAGAATGAATGCCTCCAGTTACTGAGCGATGCAAATAATTATAAGATTTTGCTGAGGGCCTCACTAAGAACCTCTCAAAAGATATCAGAGTGATGGTTCATGATGCAGAACTGCCAGGTTGGATAGTCAAAAATGAGGCTGAAAAGTGTTTGCCGCAATAATACCAAGACAACACCAGATAGTAATACACCCAAGAGGTGCAGCAATGATGAAAATGCAGCGAACCTGTAGTGCCACATCCAGCACAGCATTAAGCCAGTCGGCCAACGGCACAGTCACCATGGGAGCGAGATGGGGCAACTATTCCCCAGTGCTACCCCCCTCCCCCAAAGCCTGCTGGGCCTCCTTCATATTGTCACTTTCAGCAGTTCCTAGTCCCAGAATGATGCCATAATTGGACCCTGGCTAGTTCTCCTCACCCCTAGAGACAAACAAAGGACAAAAATGTCAAGGCTGTCTTTTTTGTAAAAAAGTAACGAAAAATTCCATATTTCTGCGTCTTGCCTAAGATTCATAAGAATCGTAATCCGCCTCATGAGAGACCCATTGTCTCAGGGACTGACTTGCTGTTGGACCAACTGTCCATTTTTTGTGTTTTTTTCCCTCAGATCGATGGTCAAGCATATTCCATCTTATGCACAAAATATAAAAGATATCCTGAATATCATTTCGCATAATAATAGGACATTACCAGTGAACCTCTTGATAACCTTGGATTTGGATGCATTCTACATGAGAATCCCCCAGGAGGGCATTGTTGGGACGGAAAAGTCCCTTGAATGGTGATGGATGTGCACCCCTGCCTTGAGTTCTCCAACAGTAATGATGTCTGGATCCCTAATGCTGATTTTGTTGTCATGGACAAGCATGGATAATGCATGTGCGCCATGACGTAGCCTGTTTCACGGATTGCTGTCTTATTAGCCGGTAGGGATGCTCAAACCACTACCCTCATAGTGGTGAAAGGTTGATGCCTTCAGTATGATTTAAGTAGCACAAGCGTGGTGGTGGCAGCATACCGTGTAGTCAACAGAAGGCGTGAACAGGTCCTTTTTATCTGTGTCACTAGAGTGAGGCCTACAGGCTCACTCTTTTATAGTTCCACTGCTGTGTGCTTAATTCACCTTTGGCCTACATCAGGTATGCTGCGTAGTGCATATATGGTATGCATGTGCTGGATGTATGTGTGCCTGTTTGCTGCACAATACAGGGATAATGCAGTGATGTGCAGTGCATGCATATTATATATGTGCTGAGTATATGTGTGCCTATGAATTGTACAATATACGAAGGGTGTAGAGCTGTGCAGTGCATGATGAAGGCTATATGCATATGCTGGGTGTATGTGTGCCTGTGGAAGGAACAATGCATGGAAGACTCTGGTTTCCATTTTGGGAGGCCCATGGCTGACTGGACGAACATGAATAGAGGAGGTAGAAGAATCCCCCCAGACAGACTTTTGTATTGCTGCATTCCTGTATGCTGAGTGGGACACACTAAAGGAAGGGAGAGCCAGGCTCTTCAGTACACTTTAAAGGGTGCTCTTTGATTCAGAAAGAGATCACTGGGCAGAGGCATGGGCGCATCTCTGAAAGGAGATGGGGCTGATACGACAATCATAAAGAGTAGTGCTGAGGCCCTGGGGTAACCTTTTGATATCACTGTGGCTGACATCCAGGTGTGAATCTGTAGTCATTCACATGGCATGTGTTGTGGAGCTATTAGATTTGGAGTCACTCCTGCTGTGACAGACTGCTTTCTGGAGGAGGGTAAGGGCAGAGGAGAGGGCACTTCAAAAGGGAACATATCCCCAACATAAACTTAAACGACTTAGAGGCTGATTTAATTTTGGGTGGAAGGCCTTTGGTTCCGCCAGGTTGATAGAGAATTACTCCGTCACCCTGGTGGAGGAACTGTCTGCCAAATTTATAAATGACCGCCAAGTTGGCAGTCATTTATAACGCATTGGAAGCAACCGCCTTCACAGTGGTTCTAGTTAATGCATTTTTCTGTTTGCTGCAGGCCTCCGCGATCCTAAAACAGGTGAACAGGCCACGCCTGTTTAGGATCGTGGCGGCGAACTAAACATTTCTACGGCATTATATTTAACATTAGGATTACAAGGCGACACATTTACTGTGTTTCCATTCCATGCGACAGCCAACCTGGTATGTTTCTTTTACTCTACGTCAAGCCCAGGATTCTACTTTCTCCTTGGCCAAGCAAGCAATCATGAAGTGTGGTTTCATGGCAATGCATTTATTGTGTCTTTCCATCATCGCATAACCTGTTCTTCATTTGACAGTCTGTCCTATGAGGCACCTTGTTTGGGTAACACCTGTTCCCGTAAAGTCCTGAGGAGGTTATACAGAAAAGGGCCGAAACGCGTCAACCTATATCACCCAGGATCAATGCCTGTTGAAAAGAACAAGCATACAATTTATATGCTGTGACAGACCTATGATAAAAATATAGTTCTATGCAATCGAATTGTGTAATGCACTAATAGGTCAAGTAGTAAGTGGCATTATTACCTGAAGACGTCTTTTTCTGTGACATTAGCACTAAGGTCCTTTGTTCATCATTGTGGATACACTGTTTACCTAGATCGCCACACTCTATCAGATCACTTTGCGTTTTTATATATATTGTAAATATGCATACCTTATTTGAATAAGTAAAAAATCTTTTTGACAAGAGAATAATTTTACTTTCCGGTGCCTTCTTTTTCTGCAGTACAGCAATGCCACCCCAGGTGTCGGTCGAAACGCTGATGCTCTTTCATTAAGCCTGGATTGTTTGGAAATCTGTGCAGAGTGACAATAGTAACTTAACAACTGGACCACTTCTAGAAGTGATATATTTTATTAGAAATTGTATACCGGACAGGCTTCCATGTACAATATTATGATTTGTGAAAAGGTCTAAAGGACCCCCCCCCTTTTTTTTCTTTTCCTTTTTCGGCTCCTTATCCACACGAGCACCTTCTCTGAGCACTCATCTTTATACATTTGTGGAGTTAAGAGTTTTCGATATAATGTGTAAATAAGAATGTTGTTTGCGACTGACTTATAAGTGATGTAACTAAACTTTCTGAAATGCAATTATGTGTATGTGTCTTAATCTTCTGTTTTTGAAATCGTGTCTGCTGCCCTAACCTCGTAACTGTGGATTGAATGTATGAGACTGTTTTCTTCTTTTCCATATAGTGTATATAGTATTTTCAGTTCTCCTATGCCTCTTGTTGCTTTTTCTGATTGGACCATTTTTTGTCTGTATCATGAGTTACCCAGGTCCTTCGGGTTAATTTTGGGTTACCGCACTGTTCTGTGACTACCATTTCATTACAGATCATAGGAATAATCAAAGGGTGTCTAGGACACCATTCAGATGACAAATAATACGTCTTCCTCTTACTTGGTCACTGGATCCATCCTGCTAGAGCCACGTTCATGTTTTTGGTTCATATGTGAGCAGTCTAGGCTCTAGAGGGTTATACAGGCTCTCCCCATCCTTTTGTTTGCACATCTTAATTAGATGGGTGGAATGACAGGTGAGGCTCCAATGGGCCTTACTCCACAGGCCTTCGTAGGGGATTAACCATGGCACAGACGGAGTAGTCTCTGCCGTGATTAACTCTATGGTATGCCTGCAATTAAATTTGGTGGAGTGACCATATTTTTGGTGGTAAGGATACTCCATCGCTATTGCGATGGAGTATCCTTACAGCCAAGAATTAAATTGGGCCTTTAGACTTTAAATCACATTTGATGTCCAGAAATGGATTATAAGAAGGGGAGTTCAAGCTCCCCAAAATTGCCAACTGTCAAGCAGCCAGTCAGGCTGTGTGAGGAGAAGCTCTGCAAGACTTTCGCCTGTGACCAGGACTGGTGGCCAATGCCTGCTGGTCTCCCAGCTGGATGAGGGAACATCACCCAGGGAATCCAAGACAACCTGCCCTGGGAGCCTGGAGCACCAGCACCTGCCTGCTTGCCAAGACCAGGGTACCCTGTGAGGGAGAGGAGAGCATTTGAGGGAGCGAGTTCTAGTCGGGATCCTGGTGATTGAATCCCTATAACGAGGTGTGAAGAGACACCTGCTGCACCGATTGCATCATGCCCCTGTGCAGGGAAAAGTCAGAAACCCCTGTATACCAGAGGGTGGCCAGAGTAAAGTGAGCCGTGACAATTGCCGCACTGATTTGGTCATTGCCTGTGTGCAGGTACCAAGTTGGCGACCCCCTATGCCAGGTGGGACTGCTGTGAAGATTGCTGACATGCTGATTGGGCCGTAGCCCAGGTGTGAGATCAAGTTAGTGACCCCATATACCAAGAAGAGCTGATGTGAAAATTGCTGCTGTGCCCACTGGGCTGTCGCCCATGCACAGAGGAGGAGCGATGATCCCGTATGCCAGGGGGGCCGCCATAGCCAGGCAAAGAGCATAGTCTTGTCAAGACCATCATTGAAGGAAGGATGTAGCAGTGGTAAGCTGTGTGGGCCCAAGTCATGACTGACGACCAGCACCAGGAGCGTCACACCCCCTTCCAGTGGGGAGGAAATCAAGAAACTTACCAGCATTGACTGCGTGTTTGGAACTTGAGGACTTCCAACCATGGGCTGTGTGTGTAAAAAACTTACCGGAGGCAACTGCTGTAGCTTTAGTGCATGTGAAAGGGGTGTGCTCAGAGGCTCAGTTCGTTCGGATCCTGCTGGTGCAGGTAAGACTGACTGTTGGGCCAGATGGCCCCAGCGGAACTCGCCTGTCAGGTAGCACTTCGGCACTGGGACACTTTTGGCTTTAATAAACAGTTGGAGTGGGATTTCTGAGACTCAGACTGCTAGTGGGACTTAACCTGAATGTCTCTTATAGTGAATGTGGAATAACCATGATCGCTAGATCATCTATGAAGCACTAGAGCCCTGACCTCAGAGGACTGTCTGCATTGTTTATGAATGCAGTATTTTACTTTGTGTTCATATTTAAATACTCCTTTTTCATAAAAGCCAGTATTTGACTGGAGAATCATTTATTACTGCTTCTGAGCATATTTTGAGTTGTGAGCCTTTGTTCTCCCCAGGAGTCTCCCTCCCCCTGAGAAGCCCTTGATTGCTCGATACACGCTGTCACTGAGAGTCATGTGCTGAAAAGGTACATGGCCCAGTTGCTCAGGATCCATAGTAGGTCAGGCCCAGGGAAATCAGGAGGAAAAGACCTCAACCCCCAGGGTGGGGCCCACCATGGGGGTTCTAACAGCCACCTAAACAACAATGGAGGAATTAATAAGAGCTTGTAATTGAACTTACCTGATACCTTTAGAATTTGCAATAGAGTGCCCCTACCCGTGCACTGACGAACATCTACTTCCAATTCAAAGAAACGCTTTGTTTACACACACAAGGGACTTCCATGGGCAAGGGTTTTGCTCCCAGACAGACATGTCTGCGGATGCATAATTTCAAAAGAAAAATACATCTGTACAAATGACAATCTGTACCTTCCTTTATGACATCATGGAATAGATATATTGATACTATATTAATCATCTTGAATGAAAACATGGAGAATATATAGCAAATCAACAATGGGATCAACACAATAGATCAATTTTCCAGATTCATATCAACCTACCCTCCAGAGAAACTCTCTTTCAGAGACTTGGAATTGTTGATTACTGATGGCACGATCCAAACAACCACATTTCCCAGTGACAGATTGCAATAATCTTCTCAGATATGACAGTTATCATCCAAAAGCTTTGAGAGAAAATATGTGTTATGGTCAATTCTTAGACTGTATAGAACTGTAGTGAAGTACACTTGCATGATTACAAGCCAATACCCTGTTGAAGAAACTTGAAGAGAAGAAATGCCCAACAAATATAATTAATAGGGTGAATATGAGAGCCAGGAACACCCACTGAGAAGCTCTTCTGGAAACAAACAAAAAATCCCAATTTGGACATGTTGACCTGCATCATCACCTTCACTCCACTCTTGAACGACTTCAAGAAAATAATAAATCAAAACTGGCATATCCTGAACAAAGGAAAAATGACCATGATCCATCCCTTGTTTGCTAAGAATCAATGTGACATTCTGGCACATACCAGACTGTGTCCGATAGATACTACAGAATCTGTTACCATCAAATGGGGCTTCACCCCTATCACTTTCCCTGTGGACATTGTAATGTGTGTCCCCTAACAAACAAATTTAAAGAAATTGACTTAAGACTCCAGAACAAGTGGAGTCATACTAATTGTAATACAAAAAAAGTCATATACTTGCTGGAAGGGCTCATAGTGGAATCCCTCATGGGCAACCCAGGTGTAAAAATCAGACTTTCTGAACAGGAACAATGATGGATGTTCAAATAAAAAATGTATCGGCAGCGGCTAAATGATTAAATCCCATGGAATTCTCTTAACCAGCTTCACTTTATGTAATATAACCATCCTGTGGATCTTATACACCCGGCTAAAATTCATGCAATATGGGAAGCATTGCAACAACTCAAATAAGACTCCAATATAATAAATATCTCTGTGTGTAGATAAGACCTTCCAAATATTAACAGTTGCCCAAATAAATCAACAGTTTGAATCCTCAAAACAGCAGGACTCATTTTTTGGGACTGTTTGATTAAAATATATAGCACAATAGGATTTGAAGTTATATAAAATGATTCAATCGTACTGTATAGATTAGGGCATTGAATTAGTCCTGACGAATGCCAGAGACTCTACGGGGACCCCAGTGACAAGAAACATGTCATTTAGTTGGACTCTGTGAATAATTAAGTTCATGGAGCCCCCTGTTGTTGTTTCTAACCCTACCATGGAGCCAAACTGTAAATAAATAAAAGCTTTCTTCACCCGGGATATCCATAGGTAATTTTAAATTCCCTTTGTGTTTTGGCTTAGTCTGCATTTACCAAACCTCTGGATTAAAAAAGAGAACTAATAGATGGGGTAAGTGCAATAAGTGACACCAGCATCTGAACTCAGGATGCACGATCTACACAAAGAGCTCTGCAAGGATGCCTGTCAGGTTTTGCAAACCCCACTCGGTGTAGAGCAGGACCCAATGATGAAGCAGGCCGCCTCGTTGGTGGGGACCCCGGTATCCAAATAAAGGGATGGCCCTACATTAGGCACTATCTCCTATGTTGCCAAACAACTGGTCCATAAATCACAAGCAGATATGGCTCCGGAATGTCATAGTTTTTGGTGCATGATTTAAGCTTTGAGAGTAAACAATTATGGTGATGGGATGCACACCTATTAATCAATGATTCTCCATGTTTCTCAAAGTACTCCAAGAAGCGTGCCCACTGGTAAAATGCCATGCCCAAATGGCACCTAGGTAAACAACTGTTCGTAGTGGGGCGTCATCTCGCCCCAAACCAATTGCACAGCTCAATTGCGCCACATGGCGGTCTGTTTAAGTTTTCTTCCAATTTGCTCAAACCAGCGATTGGTTTGGGGCGAGATGACGCCCCACTACGAACAGTTAAGCTTTGAGAGGACATATGACGGAACAATCAACCTCTCATCCACCTATTGTTATTGATGGTTTATAAAATATGCATAAACAGTGTCACAATCTAATGATTACATTAATACTTTCATAGTAGATTGCCTAGATGCTACAAATAAGATGTTTCAGCAGTATCCTGATAGATATTTATAAATGTCATACGTTTTAAAACAGGCTGCTGCAGAAACATGGTCTTATAATTTTGTTACCTATTTAGATGGAAGTGGGAAAAGAATCCCTTGAGCAATCTCTTCATCCCACTACTGAACTTTGTGCAGCTGCAAAACATTCACAAACAATTACAGTTGTATTACCAAAGTACTGATTAAGGTAAATTTAAAGGAAAATGTTTTTCATGGCAGATGGCAAGTGGTAGTTGCCTGATTAGGTTAGGAGGCTTCAGCTACCCCAGGGGTCAAAAACCTGTTTCAAGCATAAAAACAAACAAAATTGGAGAGAACAAGGCAATACATAATTATTTCCTAAAGAGTGCTCCTATCATCAAAATCTCAAATTTCACTTTCTATACAGCGAGTATAATTTGCCATATCTAGACCTAAATGTTGTCTAGTCAGTTATATACTACTTCCTCTAATATCATGTTATTGCCAACTGGGTATCACTGGTATCTTAAAATCCAGATCATAATTTTGAATGATCCCTGCATGTGATTGCTTGTGGATGTTAAATGACAGATGGAGCTCACTAGGACTCCATTGTCCTATATATTTGTAGTACAGTAATATTTTCCCATTTTCACCATATAAAAAGGCAGTGCAATCAATTGAGTAGCCATTAAAGTCTAATACTTTTCCCAGGTGCTCCAATAACAGGCCTTGCTTTGTCTGTCAAAAAAGGAAAGATCTAACCTTCTCTTGCCCAGAGGAGGCCTTTTATGCCTTGAACCTGAAGGAACCCCAAACTTCAAAGCCAACAGTCAATCTGTTTTAGTTTCAGTAATGGAACGTGACTAACATTGCATAACTGTGTTGATAGAAATGTTAATGAGTATTCTGAAGTGTGTTCCATGCTAAATCAGTTGGATCCTGGCTGGAGAGGGGGCACCAATCTCACAAGCTGTTGTCATGAATAAAACACTTAGGTGAAGAGAACCATCTGCTGCCATTACTTCAGTCTGGTGACGATTCACCAGCCATAGCAGAACAATTCTTACTCTTCAACAGTAGAAGAAACTAATGTTGGAGAAATATTTGAAGGGGCTATGCAGGTGTTTGCAGAAAATATAGAGTCATTAAAAGGCTATGTGCATAAAATCATACGGAACAAAGGAGCCATTCCATTTAGACATGAAGCCAGAAAGATACCCAGAGCTATGAGGGATGAAGATAGAAGATATGATGAGAGAAGGTATAATTGATCCAGTTGAAGCAGTAGAATCTGTTTCCCCAGTAGTGATCACTAAAAAGGCAGACTGGAATCTGAGGTTTTGTGTACACCTAAGGAATCTGAATCAAAACATTTTGGTTGATGGCTTCCCATTGCCCAGCTTTAGTGAAATGGTGTTGATGCTGAATGCAGGGATGTATTTTTCAAAAATAGATGTAAAATGTACCTACCACCAAATTAAATTTCTTGAAGACTCTATGTTTTGACTGTCTTCATTACATCCTATTGAGTATTCCCGTTCGGACTGTTTTTTGTAGCCAGCGTGTTTCAGAGGGTGATGACTAAAAAATATCACAATAAACAGTTCTAATGGCACACTATCAATAATCCTTTTATCCCTGAGTTCACACTCTTTCATGCTGACCAGGCAGGCCTTCCATTCAGAGGCCCTTAAGCCATATGTTACATGTCATAGACGATGTAATACCCGGTCACACAGAATACCATTGACCAAAGCCTTTCAAAATACTAATCCTTCAGGGGCAATACCATTAATCTGAAACCAAACACATACCAAATCAAACGTTATAGGATGCCTTATTTTTTCATAGCATGTTATGTACTGTAAGACTCACCACCATTGACACTTCATGGATGTTACCTGGTTTTATGTAACCACGGTGCAGCACTCGACAGTAGTTTACTTCAGGGATGGGTCACCAGCATGGACTATGAATACTTTGTCACTTGGCTGATTCCTTTGTTATTTTTCACATGACCTGTGTTTTTTAATGTGCACAGTTCCAGATAAGTAATTATGTTGGCTTACTTTGTGAGTATTTAATGGTTTCGGGTCATGGCAGGGATCACCTGGTTGGCTGACATTTTTTCACCAAGATCTGAACAATTGGAATATATGTAACGTTTAATTTGGTATATGCTTGGTTTCAGTATATTCATATTTTCCCTGAAGATGTACTAGATGTCCAAAATGAATTGGGCTCTTTAAGAAAGCATTTAAAAGGCAATACAATTGGATAACTATCATTGAGAGTATATGGAATGTATTAGATTTCAGAGGACTGCCTTACAAAGGAGAAACTATTTTATTGGAATGCAAATTAAAACATAAATGAACTTTTTAATTGTGTAGAATGTGATTTAATCTATTCTCATATGGCGATGAGCCACATTCTGGGAGGTCAGTGTCATGTACTTTTTTTTCAGTATGATATACTCGTTTTCATCAAAACTATAAAAGAGCACAATTTGGTGTTGAAAGAGGTGTTATTAAGATTTGGAAAGGCTGGACTTATGCTAAGGAAAAATAAGTATAGGTTCTTAGAAGAAGAAGTTGAGTATTTGGGCTATACTATTTCAGCTAAGGGGGTAAGCCCTACAAATAATTTGGTGAAGGCGATTGAGCATGCTCCTGACCCACAGGATAAAGTACAGGTTTGATCATTCATGCGGCTACTGGAGTACTGCTCAAAATTGTTTCAAAACGTTGCTGGTGAAATTGGAGCCATTGAAAAGGTTATTCACAAAGGAAAGGACATTTGTGTGGTCTGATGAACAACTAAATGCTTTTGAAGAAGTGAAGAAGAAAACTGAAGAGGCGCCATTTCTGGAGGAAATTTGTCACAGTGAATTTGAATGCATGTGGGAGAGGAGCAGCCCTTTTGCAGTGGTGTGATGACAAAGAAAAAAAATACTTTTGCACCTCGTTCCTTGAATGCACATAAGAGAAACTATGCAGTAATTGAGAAAGTAGGCATTAGTGGCTACATATTTGGGATCCTTGCTTCTCAATATATGTACTGAGTCAGCTTAGGTCATTTGAATGGCATACTACACTTGAACACACTTAATGCTGCCCCTAAAACATGCTGACACATAACACAATATGGCTAAGGAAAATAATGCAAAACAGTACTTACATATATAAAAACCACCTTAATGGCAAATTTAGAGATTCTCACAATCTGCACAAGCAGTCGCTACCATTGTTAGAGATTTTACATGAAGACCACACTAACACACCAAATTACTAGAATATCTGAATTATAATTTGGCTTCCAGTCCCATAGTTAGTTGGCTCTACTGAGTTTATTAGTGCCAACCGACAACAGTTTAGAGTGTGTTGCGTGGATTTTAGTTATCCCTTGTATATTTCGACATTGCATAGGGAACTATATTCCATCCCCAGTCAGGGACTCATTATTGACGGTGTGATGGTGTCAAAGCTAACAATTCTCTCTCTCCAGCGGCCAATTGATCCTCTTGCATGCGCGTAAGGTAAGGATGGTACTAAAGACCCAGACAAATGGGAAAAGGTGGGTGAGCAAATGTAAGTAGAGAAAGAAATACTCATGAAGGTCAGGAGTTGGACGATCCCGATTGGATTCCTAGACACAGTGTCTTGAGTCAGACTTATCAAGGTTAGGTCTCCATCTATGAGTGAGAAAATACAAATTACTAGGAGGTCTACACACAGAAGGAAAGTACTATAGACAAATACCACAGATTGAGATGTACCCTGCTGAAGCAGATGGTGTATTGTAACTAGCCGCAGGTGTACCACGAAATTAGCAATGGAGCCGAAGAAGAAAAAGGCCACTGCTGCAGCACCAGGGAGGAGGAGGACTGCATGGGAAATACAAATGTGACAAAAAGATAAACAAGAGGATAATAAGGTATAATAGGAAAGGGAACAAGTGAACTGAACAGGGGGTAAACAATAAAAGTAAAGGGATGAGTCAAGCCGGGTGTGAATTATTTCAAGTATCAAGGACTCACAACTACAGTGGTTGCCAGGCAAGTGAATTCAGTACGAGTTGGGCCTAAATACTCTAACTGACACTATTACCCTGGACGTGTGTCTGTGTGTGCCAGTCTTCTAGATTTTGGGGCTGCAAATCTACTCTGTGAAGTGTAGTTTTATGTGTCAAACAGCGTAATTTCCACTGTGATATATGCCATCTCTTTCAAGTTTGCCTTCTCTTGTGCCATACTGTGTGCTGTGACTAGACAGTACCCCATTCCCCTCTATATGATCCCCTTGCTGCAAGGATTTGGTTTAGATGGGCACCTCTTATGCAATTCTGAGATCAGTTGAGGGGCATGTACAAATGAAGTTGGTTCTCACAAATTATCTGACACTTCATAAGTGGTAACTTTAGAATGGGAGCAGGTAGAGATGTGCTGTTTACACTCTAATGTATTGCAATTTAAAATTCCTCTGTAAAGATGAAGTTGGATTTTAAGTTACAATTCTGAAAATGACACTTTTATTAAGTTGGCATTCACTTGTACCACCATGTATGCCTTCTGCCAGTGTCCTGGGTCACATAACTGTGCATAACTCTGCTGTTGGGGTTTGTGTATTGCTTCCAGACAGTAGCACAAAGTGGGATTAGATGTGCACAGGATGGGCCATCCTGGTAGGATGAATGGGGAAGGACTGCACCCAGCCTCGCTTACAGTTTAAAGGGCGTTGCCTCCTGCACACACAAAGGAATACCAGACCTGTCCTGCCTTTTGCCACAGCTAACAGTTTGGAGCCTTGACAAGAGAAGAACTTTCCAGAACTAGATGTGAGGGTAGGACAGAGAGACCCACCACACAAAGGGTGGCACCAGGTATAAATATTGGACATCCGGAAACACTCTTCAGAACACTCTTGGACATGTGGAAGATACAGAAGAAGGACTGCCCTGCTGCCAGATGACTGCCTTGCTACTTGAATGACTGCTTTGTTGTCTGAGAAGGAAGATTGGACCTGCTTATCTTCATCCCAGGCTACCCACAGTGACTCTAGAGGTCAGTTGGCTGAACTCCTCTGTGAGCTACAGAGACACAGCAAGCTTCAGAGGCCTCCCTCCATCTGCCCAGGTGACCTGCTGCAACAGGACCTGCCTGATCTCTGCTGCTGGCCTCTGCTGGAGTCGGCCCTACTCACCAAGAGGTGTCCCCCAGGTCCTGGACCCTTGGCTGGAGTCAGAGAGTACTCCTCTTGATGCAACTCAAGGATTCATTGAGACCTATGCAGCAAAGTGATGCCTGACGCTGGATCTTGCATCGCAGCACCTCGTAACCCCTGATTGGCGATTTCATCGGAACCAACGCAGCGGGACACAACCTGACACAGGACCTCACATTGCAGCACCTCACAGCTCCTAAGTGGCAGCTTCACTGGAACCGACACAGCTTGGTGCAGACCAACACAGGAACCGACATTTCAACACCAAGGACGCCAAATGCAACTCACACCGGCCGAACTCTTACCTGTACCTGGTCTGGGCTCCAATGTGGTCAGCCAGAACTTATGACTTTGTCATGGTAATACACGACCACATACCAGCAGTTGGCGCTTTCTGTTTCTTGATGCAATTTTCACTTACAACTTTAAAAATCAATAGTTCTGGTCCTACTGATTGAATTTTTGTCATTCTGGTATCATTTTATATTAATTAGCATTTATTCTATTTTTCAAATGGTTTGGGATTTTACTTGTGTTGTGTTTTCACTTTATTACTGTGTGTGTGCTGCATAACTACTTTACACATTGCCTCTAAGTTAAGCCTGACTGCTTTAGTAACAAGCTACCACAGGGTTAAGCACACGTCAATTTATTGACTGTTTTGGTTCACAATGATTGTGGTTGTTGCCTGAGTGGGGCTTCCATCTCCCTCAACCAATAACCCAATTTCTTACAGTGCCCATCAGCCTGGGGATGGTATCTTGTAGGTGTGTATTGTAATACTCCTAAGTGTTGTAGTTAAGTCTACCACTGCTTTGCAATAAACTGGGAACCTCGATCAGTGAAAATAACAGTAGGTAATCCATGTAACATCACTACCTCTCTTACAAAGGTAATGGCTACGGAATGAGCAATCGGAAATATCTTAAAATAAATAAAATGACCATGTTTCATAAAATAGTCTGCTGTAAATTAAACTACTGCCTTTCATTCTGTAAGGTTCCGATCTTTGACAAAATCCATTGAATATCTGGGACCAAGATTGTTGAGGAGCGGGATATGGCTGTAAAATTCCCACTGGTTTCATTCTTAAGCTTTTGGTTTCAGCACAAACTATACAGTGCTTAACATGATCATCAATATTGTTTCTGAGATCTGGCCCCCAAAACTGTGTTTTGATTCTTTCTTATGCCAATTTTCCCTCTGATTTGAGTAGCTTGTTTTGAGATGACAGAAAAGTTGGGGAACTACTGATAAGTTAAAGTTCTTCTCCTTATCTACATAAGGCGTCAGCCTTTCCTTTCCATGTAAATTGCCTGGCTGGCAGCTGACTACATAGTCAAATCTGGGAAAGAACATTTAATGGACTTAAGGTATCCTAAAAAAAATTTTATCTGTCCAAATGGTTATTCTATGCTGAGAACAGACAAAAGTGCCTTTTTTTGTCACTCACTCTAGTTCTCCGTTCTATAAGATAATTTTATAGAATCTCATTCAGGCTGTATATATCCTTACTCCCAGTATCTGTTATCTAAACACTGAACATAGTTATATGTAAAAATATTGCATTTATTAAAATTATTTTCTTATACAAAATATTTTCACTGTGATTCTTGTTATGAAGAAAATACATTAATCCATGTATATGACAAGTAAACTTCATACATCAATAAAATTAAATATACACATCATCAAATAAGTTAAAAACAGATATCATAAGATTCTCTAGTCTGTTACAAATTACAAGTTGTCGACACAGCGTTTCGGTGGATAAGACCTGATAAATACCACCTTCTTCAGGACAAAGTATTTACAACGGAAGTTTATCTAAAAAAAATATTAAATATACACAGTTACATTTCAAATAGGCATATTTACATACAGGGGCATATTCTCAAGGACTCATCGCCGAGTTAACGGCACTTTAGCGCAGCAAAAGTGGCGAAAGAATTATCGCCCCATTCACAAGCTGGTGCAAACTCCCCACATCGCCAGTATACCAGCGATAGCTGCCGCAAAAAACATCGCCACGGATGAGAGAGACAACTAACGCTAATGATATGCAGAGTAGGCGTTCCCGTGCAAAAACTCACGAAAACTCCACTTCGTGATATTCACAACGACCAGCCAGATGTGCGATGCGATCCAAAAACAGGCGATAAGGCACGTTAGCAGCAGGGATTTAACACCTGCCTTCTACTGGTGTTAAGCAGGATGACAACCTGCAGTATAAAAGGGAGCCCAGCCCAGAGTCAAATCTGAAGACCAACACATGTCATGGAGCTACTGATCATGCAGCTCAGAGCTCCAAGAGGCCCACAACACCCACCGCCACCCCCGCCAGCCCCCCCCCAGGACCACCCCCCTCAGACTACCACCGAGGCAGCGCAGAATGAGACAGCGGTCCTTCTGAAAACGCACCAGCCTCGGAGACTTAATGCCAGAGGAAGTCATTGCCCACTACAGGCTCAAAAGGACGACCATCCTCCGCATCCTGACCCACATTGCCCACAGGCTGACGGTACCAACACAGCGGAGAACCAACATCGCTCCGCAGACAAAGCTGCTGGCTGTGCTGCACCTGTTGGCCTCTGGTACCTTCCAACCAACAACTGCCAGAGTCAGAGGAGTCTCACAGCCAGCCCTATCAAAGTTCCTCACACCTGTCTTGGATGCCATCATCAGCTTGTTACCCCAGTACCGTCACTTCCCCCACACTGCGCAGGAACAGCTGGAGACCAAGCAAGGCTTCTACGCCATTGCTGGCTTCCCGCACGTGTTGAGGGCAATTGACTGCACACATGTCCTACTTGTGCCACCTGCCGACACTGAACACAATTACCGCAACAGGAAGCACACGCATTCCATCAATGTGCATGCAATAGTGGACCACTGGGGACTCTTCACCAACGTCGTCGCCAACTACCCAGGCAGTGTGCATGATTCCTACATCTTCCGACAGTGCATCATCAACCAGCGCTTCGAGGATGGCACCTACGGAAATGCACTGCTCGTTGGTAAGTACCAACGGAACACACCACACACGTCAACTCCACAATCATGCAACTCGCAACTGTGGGAATGCACACGTTACAACATCACATACGACATGCCAAACAACATGCCCACCTACCAGACACGACAACACATGGAACTGTGGTAACAGGGGCCAGACATGTAGACAAGCCATCCACGTCATGGCACCTCTGCCACACAATAGCAGGATGTGGTGAGAGGCAGGAACCAAGTATGTGCGAGGGAGGCAAGTGACCCATGAATCAGAATGTACACAATGCCAAGTGGGGCGGGGATGTGCTGGACAGACTCAAGTATGCAGAGCACAGACATGTCCATGTGGACATATACTGCTGGTGTTTGTAGTGTCGTAGACAGTGGGCGAAACCATGTTACCTCAGGCAGTGGGGTAGACCCTGGGCATGTAGCTATGTCCCCCCCTGTAAGCATAAGCGGAGTGGGCTGGGCCAGCGTAGGAGTGGGAATCAATAGCCCGGGGCTCAGGGCGTGGTTCACTTCCGAGATGGCCACCGAGGCAACTACTGCGTGTGTCTCTGTTTCCGCCATGTCCTGAGCATAGGCCTACACACACGTGGCCGACTACCTTCAACGGCCAATATCACAGTGTCGTTGTCAGGCTTGTAGACATGCACAGATAGTCATGAAAATGGTGTGTCCTAGGAGTGCAAGTGATGCAACCACGCAGCGCACACAAGTAAATAGGCTCGGGGGAGTGAGGAGCAGCTGTGAGGCAACGTACTACACATGGATGACGCTCATTTGCCACATGCAAGACATGTCAGACATGTATCCGAAAGTCCCACACATCACACACCAATATACTGATGAGCCTGCCAACACAGAATGCTGAACCACCGATTGACACATCTCTCTCCCCTGTCACAGGTGATCAAGGATATGCACTCTGCCCGTGGATGATGACACCCCTCCGAGCCCCGAACACCCAGGCCCAGAGGCAGTACAATGCGGCCCACATACACACCAGGGGCATTGTGGGGCGCTCATTTGGCGTGTTAAAGTCACGTTTCAGGTGCCTGGACATCACAGGTGGAAGACTCCTGTACAGCCCGCAAATAGTGTGCAAGATGATCATTGCATGTTGTGTGTTGCACAACATATGTGTACGCACCAATGCCCCATGGATCCAAGTGCCAGATGCACCAGACAATGATGATGAAGATGAGGCAGGTGGACCACACCCCAGTGCAGCAGCAGCTGGAATAGCCCGAAGGGACACTATCATTCACAATTTCTTCACATGAGCACGTCACATGGGGACTGTCCTTAGCAATCATGGGACAGGTCAAAATGACCACAGGCACAGCATGTGCAAATATATTCATTCCTAGACACATTCCCTGTGTGCATGTCACTCCTCTGCATTGGCACATCGCTCTGACAAGTGTATGTGCAACATTTAGTGCTGTCAATTTCACCAATGGCAATTGAATGGTGGGAGTGTCACCTCCGTTATCGGGATCCTGTTTTCCTGCGGACTGAACCGCGTCTTCCTCTTCTTCTTCTCCTTGCCCTTCCCTGGCCCCAAGGTCCCAGGCTGGTCCTCCGTGGGGCTTGTGGGGTTCGGGTTGTCCTCTGTACTTGCTCCAGCTCCCTCCATTGTGCTTCGCAGTTGTTATGTTTTTCTTATTTATTTCTGTTTTTTTTTGCTGCTTTTATGGTGATTTTTCCCGCCTGACGTGGGAACTGCAAGCCTGCCGCTACTTGTCGCCGATTTTTCTATCGCGGTTGGGGCCATCGCAACTTTTTTCACGTTCGGGTTTCCTTTTTTATCGCCGCCGCGGTAGTTGTATCGCGGACATTTGACGGGTTATCGGGAAACTATTGCATGTTACCGCCATGTTGGGAATACGACGTTAACACTGAGTCATTTTCCCGCGATAGACGGCGATATGAAAACGTGCGTTAGCCTTTTTTGGCGATGATTATCGCACGTTCTTGGGAATATCCCCCACAGTGTTATATGGGTCACTAGTACTTCCAACTCATCTCTCCTCTTCAATCATCCACTCACCTTACACAAAATTACTGTTCGTATCCTACAACGCATAATTAATCACCAGAATGGGACTGTATAAACTAGTCTTCATGGGAGCACTGACGTATATGTTTTTCTTATTCATCATTCATGTAGTCTCTTTAGCTGTATCATTCATTCTTAACTCCTTACTACTAGCTACATACCACAACTTTCTGATGTATTTTAACTACTGTTACCGTCCTTCAGCCTGTTGTTTAGATCCACCGCCTTCTTTAAATTGTTCAGGATGGTGTTTAGGGGTATTATTCTCTAAAATAAGATATATACCCTAGTAAGAACCCCTATTGTGGTAATTATAAATGCCACAAACCAAATAAGCCAAGCTGCATAGTTTCTTCAACTTACATCATCTAGGGTCCTTATGGATCCACTAATTTAGAATTGAATTTGCACTTCCACTTGTTGTTGGCAAGAGTTAAACTCCTCCAAAGGGTTTTAGCAGAGAAATCACTGTATTGAAAAGTAAATGTATACTTATTAGTATATTATCTCTAAGGGGCCTCGGTTACCACCATTATACCTTGAGTACCATTATATTCTTACCTTGGTATGGCACTCATATATCGCTCCACACGGAATCCCTATTCATTAAATTTGTTGTGTCATGGCAAGGCCGCTTTCAGAAATTCTTAATACCTCAGCGTTACAGGAGCAATTCTTCTGTCTTACCTCACGTTCTGTTATTATAAAATCAAAAGATGTGTGTGAGTCCTGTGTCACCACACCATTCATAACACGAGAATGCCATAGTGGTCACTATCAATTTCTATGGACTGAGTTATAATTTATTAATCTTAATTGAGTGTTGTATGTTTCCCTGTCATAACCATGCTCGCGGTCCCCTTGTAGCTCGATTGTCTTGTTTGCAGTGGCTAAACAAGCGTTGTAAATTTCAAATATATCACCCCTGGTGTTTCACTAACTACTATATTCAGTTTCTATGTGATACTGGTAATCCATTTAATAGCGGTCGGTCTATTCTTATTCGTTTTTTTTAATGCATCCGCCCGCTATTGCTGCATTTTAAGAGCATAAAACTTTTTATTGTTGATATTGGTACCATTGGGTTCGTATAATTACCGCTATCCTTTTAGTGAATCTGACCCATTTCTTAAAACTAATTATCGCAACTACTGTTATTATGAATATTTTCCCCAGTATTCTATGCTGAGCCCATTCCAGATACAATCTCTAGTGACACAAGGTTTTTTTTTTATCACCAATAGCTCCCTGTGATAGATGGTGTAGTTAACTTCCAATGATGTCGGAGTTCAGGGATATTAAAGCATAAGATGAGTTTCATCGGTTCTCAGGTCGGTTTGGGACAGGATAGCTCAAAAAGTGAAAGATGACACACCCGTCTGAACAACAAAGGCAGTGTGAAATTTGGAAGCCTCAAGATAGGCACATGCATACATTCTTTCTTAGGTGTTTCAAATGTTTCATCTTGTTCTTTACCCCAACAAAAGAAAACTCCTTTTTGTGTCAGCTAAGAGATGGGGCATACAATCTTCGAAAAGCTGGGATTAAACTGGCTACAAAAAATTTTAATTCGAAGAATCGCTGAATATCCTTGACAGTTCTTGGCACTGGCTATTGCCATACAGCTTTGACTTTGTCCATATCCCTATTCCTTCTTGCAAAATCTGAAACCCAAGGAACACAACCTCTGGTACTTCGAATAAACATTTTTCTACCATGGCAAATAGTGAATGTACCCTTAAGAGTCTTAGTATCTCTTTGACATGTCTTCGGTGTGCTTCTAATGACTCCTAAAATATCAAAACGTCATCAATGTAGATAGTGACATATGAGTCTAAGAAATCTCAGAAAATATAATTCACTAAATATTGAAAGGTTTTGGGTGCATTGTATATCCCAGAGCATTAGCAAATAATCAAAGTGTCCATATCTGGTGTTGAATGCAGTCTTCCACTCATCCCATTGTTGCATAGGTACCAAATTGTAAGCTCCTCCAAGATATATCTTTAAAAATAGCTTTGCTGACTTAGTTTGAACTAAGGTGTCTGGAATTAAGGGAATGGGGTAACTGTTTTTGGATTGTTACAGTACTGAATTCTCCGCACTGGATACAAAGTCGAAATTTACCCCTGGTTTGGTGATGAAGATTGGGGGCCCCAACTGGTGAAGTGGATTGATGAATGAACCCCTTCTCAAGGTTTTCAGTAATCATATCTTCTTTCGCTGTTAGTGGATATTCTCCCATGTGGAATCTTGTTTCCAGGAATCAAATCAATGGTACAATATTAAAAGCAATGAGGAGGAAATTGATCAGCTCCTTTTCTACTGGACATCCTGGAAATCCATAAATGCTACTGCTATCGGTGTTTGATCAACCTTCTCATGTAGCATGTTAAAGGAAGAACCTTTTCAAAGCCTTTTTTAGGAAATCGGTGCTGATTGCTGCTTTGCGAGCAGAAGGTGATGGTCTGTTTGACCCAATTATTAGAGGGATTGTGTCTTCCTCACCAAGGCATGCCTAACACCTTACTGAAGGCAGGAGTTTCAATGAAGCCAATCTGATTGGTTTCAGAGTGTCTATTATTTAATGCCATTCCCAAGGAGGGAGTTTCCCAACACACTTCTATAGAAATCAGAGGTTTTCCATCAGGCTCTTCAGTAGGTTTAAAAACTTCCTTGTGTTTTTTTTAAGTAAACCACTTCTTTCATGAAACCATATACAAATGAAGCACCCAGAAGCTCCACAATTGATGAGAGCCAAAGTAGTCTACCCACCTTTACTTAGAATCCATAGCGGGATTTGAAAATGTTCTCTGCCCAACTCTTGTGTGTTGCAGGTGAATCTCAGAATTGGAAAAGGACTCAAAACAGGTGAGTCCTGGAGTTTGCCAACAGGATGGGGCATTCTTTTACAAATGCCCTTTTCCACAATAAAGACATAGCCCTTCTTCTCTTCCACCTTGCCTTTCTTCCGTGGTTAATGGTTTATGAATATTTCTGAGTTGCACAGCTTTCTCCATCGAACCAGAATTCTGTTTGGGTGTTTCTGGTGAAGAGAGATTGACCACCTTAGCAGGAATCCATTGATTTTCTTGTCGTCTTTGGGTTTGCTGAGCATCAATCTGCAGTGTGAGATCTATGTGCACTATACTGGTAGTAGGTCAAGTCACAATGAAAAAAGGGTGCTTTTTAGTCGTTCCCACATGCCTTGAAAGAAGGTCACTTCTAACAACTCATCAGTCCAAGTGGCTTGCACTGCTAGAGCTGGCTGATGGATGAAACCAGGTCTTCCGTTCCTTGTTAAATGGAAAGTAACACTATGGGGCCGATTCCGATCTCGGCCGGAAGCGCACCTAACACCATTCGTCCGGAAAAAAAACAAGCCGAACGCGTGTTTCCCGACCGATTCGAACAGTCGTCCGAACGAGCAAGTACGATGCGCATAACTGCTCAGATTCCGAGCAGCCGTACGTACCCATTCCAGCTCCTGTTCCCCGCCCGAGCCGGATCCGTAAACGCCAATTCGAGTCGCACGGAAGTAAATATACAGCACCTTCCGGCCGGACTAGTACGATGCGCCTTCCGTATGCGCCAAACCCGTCGCTATGTCCGGCACGTCAGAGCATCCGGGAAAGCTGCACATAAGCTCCGATTCGCGCCACAAGACGATCCACGGCTACGAGACGAACAAGCCAGCGACGAATACGAGTCGAAGCCACGAGAAACCCGAACGAGACGACCCAACCATGAATCCCATCGCGCAGGTCCTACCAATACTCTACATCTATTACCGGAACCGGTACGGACGCGTACGGCGCAGACGGTAAGCCAGACACCCACTACACAAACAAACGACACGTACCCGACATATGTCACACACACATAGGGATGCAGAAATGACGTACACTAGCAACAGCCGAACCATAGGGGCGGGATGGCTATCACCAATGCCATACACACCCATAGGGGCCTGATGGCTACCACTACCACCACCCCTACTCATGTGGGCCTGGATGCCTGTCACTACTACCATCCCCACTCATAGGGGGATGGATGACTACCACTAACACCACCCATACTCATGGGGGGCTGGATGCCTACCACTACCACCACCCCTACTCATGGGGGCCTGGATGCCTACCACTACCACCACCCCTACTCATGGGGGCCTGGATGCCTACCACTACCACCACCCCTACACATGGGGGCCTGGATGACTACCACTACCACCACCCCTACTCATGTGGGCCTGGTTGCCTGTCACTACTACCATCCCCACTCATAGGGGATGGATGCCTACCACTACCACCACCCCTACTCATGGGGGCCTGGATGCCTGTCACTACTACCATCCCCACTCATAGGGGGATGGATGCCTACCACTAACACCACCCCTACTCATGGGGGCCTGGATGCCTGTCACTACTACCATCCCCACTCATAGGGGGATGGATGCCTACCATTACCACCACCCCTACTCATGGGGGCCTGGATGCCTACCACTACCACCACCCCTACTCATGTGGGCCTGGATGCCTACCACTACCAACACCCCAACTCATGTGGGCCTGGATGCCTGTCACTACTACCAGCCCCACTCACAGGGGGATGGATGCCTACCACTAAGACCACCCCTACTCATGGGGGCCTGGATGCCTGTCACTACTACCATCCCCACTCATAGGGGGATGGATGCCTACCACTAACATCACCCCTACTCATGGGGGCCTGGATGCCTGTCACTACTACCATCCCCACTCACACGGGGATGGATGCCTACCACTACCACCACCCCTACTCATGGGGGCCTGGATGCCTACCACTACCACCACCCCTACTCATGGGGGCCTGGATGCCTACCACTACCACCACCCCTACTCATGGGGGCCTGGATGCCTGTCACTACTACCATCCCCACTCCTAGGGGGATGGATGCCTACCACTACCACCACCCCTACTCATGGGGGCCTGTATGCCTACCACCACCACCAGCCCTACTCATGGGGGCCTGGATGCCTGTCACTACTACCATCCCCACTCATAGGGGGATGGATGCCTACCACTACTACCATCCCCACTCATAGGACGGGTAATGCATGACACAACCAGCATACTCCAACATAAGGGATGTCAGCAAAAGACATCCCCCCAACATCATGACAAGAGTGTGTAGTCTGTGTGAAATGTAAGGGTGGGTGGCCAATTCCGTTCCGCTCGTGGAATTTGCGAAATTTCGGCATTTCCGCGTTCCGCGCGGAACGCGGAAATGTCGAAACTTCCGCAATCCGCGGCGGAACGGAATTCGGGTGCAAGAAAGCACTGAAGCAGGTGCCCGAGTTGATACATATGCAGGGCAGGTGTGCAGAATTCGTGAGCGTGGTTAAGCAGATGTGCCTTCTCTCCATTTCCAACGTGAAAAGTTAGCTGTAATCCCCGATGGAGGTCTTTGCATCCTTGATTTTCTCGAGCGCAATCCTCGTGCAGAATTCGTGAGCGTGGTTAAGCAGGTGTGCCTTCTCTCCATTTCCAACGTGAAAAGTTAGCTGTAATCCTTGATAGAGGTCTTTGCATCCTTGATTTTCCGAGCTCAATCCTCGTGTAGAATTCGTGAGCGTGGTTAAGCAGGTGTGCCTTCTCTCCATTTCCAACGTGAAAAGTTAGCTGTAATCCCCGATGGAGGTCTTTGCATCCTTGATTTTCTCGAGTGCAATCCCCGTGTAGAATGATGGACAGCTTAATCAAAGGACCCCGGCGCTTTCGGCGCGGTGGCAAAGTTACAGACACACAGGTCACTGGGGTCAATTCTTCTGGACCTTTACGCAGCTGTAGTGTAGGAAAGGCACTATACATTTACCCAACGAGGTAGCACTTACTGATTAGCCAGTAGAAAGTACTCCAGTTGAGTAGAGGTATTGCACAAAATGGTGGCATCTTCGTGGATAAATATGCAGGGCAGGTGTGCAGAATTCATGAGCGTGGTTAAGCAGATGTGCCTTCTCTCCATTTCCAACGTGAAAAGTTAGCTGTAATCCCCGATGGAGGTCTTTGCATCCTTGCTTTTCTCGAGCGCAATCCTCGTGTAGAATTCATGAGCGTGGTTAAGCAGATGTACCTTCTCCCCATTTCCAACGTGAAAAGTTAGCTGTTATCCTCGAAGGAGGTCTTTGCATCCTTGATTTTCCCGAGCGCAATCCTCGTGCAGAATTCGTGAGCGTGGTTAAGCAGGTGTGCCTTCTCTCCATTTCCAACGTGAAAAGTTAGCTGTAATCCTTGATAGAGGTCTTTGCATCCTTGATTTTCCGAGCTCAATCCTCGTGTAGAATTCGTGAGCGTGGTTAAGCAGGTGTGCCTTCTCTCCATTTCCAACGTGAAAAGTTAGCTGTAATCCACGATGGAGGTCTTTGCATCCTTGATTTTCTCGAGCGCAATCCCCGTGTAGAATGATGGACAGCTTAATCAAAGGACCCCGGCGCTTTCGGCGCGGTGGCAAAGTTACAGACACACAGGTCACTGGGGTCAATTCTTCTGGACCTTTACGCAGCTGTAGTGTAGGAAAGGCACTATACATTTACCCAACGAGGTAGCACTTACTGATTAGCCAGTAGAAAGTACTCCAGTTGAGTAGAGGTATTGCACAAAACGGTGGCATCTTCGTGGATAAATATGCAGGGCAGGTGTGCAGAATTCGTGAGCGTGGTTAAGCAGATGTGCCTTCTCTCCATTTCCAACGTGAAAAGTTAGCTGTAATCCTTGATAGAGGTCTTTGCATCCTTGATTTTCCAAGCTCAATCCTCGTGTAGAATTCGTGAGCGTGGTTAAGCAGATGTGCCTTCTTCCCATGTCCAGCCGGAAAAGTTAGCTCCAATCCTTGATGGATGTCTTTGCATCCTTGATTTTCTCGAGCGCAATCCAAGTGTAGTTCCTGTGACCTGGAGGTTCCTTCTCCTCGTCTGCCGCTGAGATCCTGCTCTGACCCTTTTTAAACAAGAGGCATGTGAACTGGCCTAGAAGCCCCGCCCGTTTGGCCCCGCCCACATACACTAGCGGTATGCAACGTCTTCCCGCCCTTTCCCCACTATGATGGACAGCTTAATCAAAGGACCCCGGCGCTTTCGGCGCGGTGGCAAAGTTACAGACACCCAGGTCACTGGGGACAATTCTTCTGGTCCTTTACGCAGCTGTAGTGTAGGGAAGGCACTATACATTTACCCAACGAGGTAGCACTTACTGATTAGCCAGTAGAAAGTACTCCAGTTGAGTAGAGGTATTGCACAAAACGGTGGCATCTTCGTGGATAAATATGCAGGGCAGCATTCAACGGGCGCAGCAAAATCTCCGCGAGCACGCGAAATTCCGCGTGCTCGCGGAGATTTCTTGCCGTTTCGCGGAATTTCACGGAACGCAACTCCGCAAATTCCGCCCACCCTTAGTCAAATGCCTACAACACTGAACATGACATTGAACATACAATGTGACCCCCTATCACATGTGTCACACATAAATGTGTGTGGCCTCCACAATGCAAGCAGACCATTACCAGTGTGGGAATGGGGTCTAAACCCCATCATCACAGTGACCAAAATGTAAGTGTGGGGTCCATAGCTGAAGCACATTTTGAACATTGTGGCAATGGGGTCTAAACCCCCATCATCACAGTGACCAAAAGGTAAGTGTGGGGTCCATAGCTGAAGCACATTTTGAACATTGTGGCAATGGGGTCTAAACCCCCATCATCACAGTGACCAAAATGTAAGTGTGGGGTCCATAGCTGAAGCACATTTTGAACATTGTGGCAATGGGGTCTAAACCCCCATCATCACAGTGACCAAAAGGTAAGTGTGGGGTCCATAGCTGAAGCACATTTTGAACATTGTGGCAATGGGGTCTAAACCCCCATCATCACAGTGACCAAAATGTAAGTGCGGGGTCCATAGCTGAAGCACATTTTGAACATTGTGGCAATGGGGTCTAAACCCCCATCATCACAGTGACTAAAATGTAAGTGCGGGGTCCATAGCTGAAGCACATTTTGAACATTGTGGCAATGGGGTCTAAACCCCCATCATCACAGTGACCAAAAGGTAAGTGTGGGGTCCATAGCTGAAGCACATTTTGAACATTGTGGCAATGGGGTCTAAACCCCCATCATCACAGTGACCAAAAGGTAAGTGTTGTCATGGAAAAAGCTGCAACTGCCAAACAGCATGGATGATTCCTGGTCACACAACAACAAACACATCAGTGGCAAAGTAGTGGTTGTGTCCCATAGCAACATAGATTGGGTGAGGCAAACAGTGCAGTGCAAATAAAACATACCTTTGCCCATGTGCAGACAAACATCACCCATGGGGGCTGACATTGTCAACATTTATCTATTACACAATGACAGAAGTGACCATCATAATGCAGACCCACATATCTGCACCAATGGACACACAAATGTAGATATCCTGTGGAGACTGTAGATGTGAGGTGAACAAATACCATACCATGGCAGCAATGGGACATACAAACCATGGTTATTGTGCTGACTGATGACCTAGGAGTCCCAGGGACAGTAGGGGAAATCCTCCAAACAACATACAGCCAATGGCACACTAAAGATATGCCAATGCAGTGGTGCAGATGCACAAACCCAAACAGGCAGCCTCACACTGCATATCAAACACAAAAGGTGATGGGGGTGTGCCAGTGTCCCCAGGCAACCACACAACAGATGAGGAGGCCTGAATTCCAATTACACAGATGTGTATACAGTGCCATACAAAAGTAACTCATGGATCGGATTCCCCTATGTGGGCAATCAGGCATTGTTAGATGAGAGGGAGCCCAAATTACACATGTCACACAAGCTTGTAGGAACAGCAACTAACACAGCAAGAGACAGACCGACCACAGCACTACCCCCAGGGACCCCACATTGTGGTGACACTAGCCTGCATGATAATCCCACTGTGATGACAAAGGTAGATGTAGTTCACACTGTGAACGACAGCCATGTGTCCTGAGCAACATACTACCATCACACCTAAACAAGCACAAATCAATCAGCACGGCCTGTCAGCCAAGGCCAATATGGAGGTAGGGGTCTAGCCGTGCAACAACTCACATTTGCACACACTGAACACCACACACCTTGATCTCCACCAATGTGCAGCAGTGAAGCTCACATGGACTGGTGACATTGCACATGCACCCATGACAATCCCACGGGTGGTGGTGGGAACTAAGGTGCAGAAACCCATCACACATGGCCAGTCAACAAGACTCGTGAATGTCTGACACACTGCACAGTACGCGGTACATGGGCATGACGTGAAATCCACCCCAATCAATGGGATCCCGGCCACAGTCACACACCAATGAAGAAGCCAAGGTGACCCACAAAGAGCACACATAGACAACTTCCAACATTGCAGCTCTGACCCTGAGGAGTGGCAGCAGTCACACACACAACGTGTCACAATCACTGAAAGCTACCACAAACTGTACATTACATGACTTGTGTAACCAACAAGTGCCAAGGGGAATCCTGACTGTGTCCCATCTGCGTTTGCCCACATCCCCAGCCCTGACAACAAAGACAACTAGGGATGACAACCTGATGAACATTAGTTTGCCATGCACCCACATCCCGGAGAAACCAGGTCCAAGATGCTGGATGAACACAGGACAACTCAGCAAGCATCACAAACAGGAACATCCGTAGGGACACAGCCTGTGTAGGAAAAGGGAAGGGAACACACACAGACATGCTTACACAACACACAACACGGGCCCAGGCAATGTCACGGGATTACACACTGCCATGAGGGCACTCCACTCCTGTGGAAGGTCCGCTGTGCCAAACCTTGTCTGTGCACGACTCAAACATGTCAGCAGAACACTCGGTCAGTGAGTCAACAACTACAACACACTGAAGGCTCTGCTCACATCAGCCTGGGTACGGGAGTGTCACGTCAGTCATCTGCATACACCTAAAACACGTGTCAAGCAAGTTGCACTGTATACACAGATGAGTCCTTCAACATTGATGTGGTAAACTGCATGTCCAGTGGAGATGGGCACACAGTCAGGGAAATAGAAACATTGAACAGTGGTAAGCCCACCAGATGTGCATCAGTGTAAGCCAAAGATGTTAATTTACAAATGCAAAACGTACATCCCTGTGTCAAATGCTGAACATTACACCCTCAGACTGCAGCAAAGGATGCGATAGATCCAGACTAGATTAGGACACATATCCCATGGACCACATGGAGTCCATCACAGCAACACTTCATTTTCCTGATCTGAACACTATTACAACTGCAAATGCATGATGATACTCATCTACATCATGTACATCAAAAGAAAAACCACAAGTAAACAAAAAGAGGCTTTTTCAGCAAATGTGAAACTAAAGTTTTAAGTCCAAAGAAACTAAGGCCAATGGCCAGTCCACATACACAGTCCCAACAGGGTGATATGTGACAACTTGTCACCCATTGCTTGCCTGCACTGGTACGGACAGGGGACATCCCCTCGGAGGGGCATACAAGGGGCAGGCCAGGCACCGCAGGGACAGGATCAGGGGATGCCAGAAGGAGGCAGTGAAGGGGTGGTGGGTGCAGGAGTGTCACCGGCAACTGCAGTGGAGGTGTCTGACTCAGTGGGGGCCGGCACCACTGTAGGGCACAAGTCAGATGGTGTGGGTGCTGCAACCACTGCAGTGGGCCGGTCAGATGGAGTGGACTGGGTCCCTACTGCAGTGCCCGAGTCAGACGGGGTGGTTGTGGACTCCACTGCAGTGCATGACTCCAAGGGAGTGGAAGGGGGGCAGATGAGGTGGGCAGGACAGAGGGGGGACCCGGTCTCCACACCAGTGGCACAAACAGGCAGAGCGTCTGGTTTGGGGGTGGAAGAGCAAGTGGTAGGGGGAGGGCCTAAGCAGTTTGGGGATGCGGTATCGGTGTGTGGGGGAACCTGGGGCAGGGTGTGGCGGGGGAACCTGTGGAGTGGTGGCCTGGGGGATCGAGGAGAGAGACTGTGTGGTGGAGCTGCGTGGTGGTGGGGTCTTGCCCTTCCTGGTCCGGGGGGACATTCTAATGGGGTCCTCAGTCTGCCTGTGCCTGGGGAGGGTGTCCGGGTGTGAGGGGCACTCCCCTCTGTGTGTGGTGGTCGCCTCTTCCGCCTGGACGTTGTGTCAGATGGATCTGTGGGGAAGAGGCCAAGCTCACAGAGGAAGAGCTTCTGGGAGGGGGGGGGGTTGCAGGTGGGGCAAGGGAAGGGGTTTTGGAGGGAGAGGTATCTGAGGACTGCAGAGTGCTCGTGGATGCGTGTGTGTGTCTGGGCCCCATCCCCTGTGAGTAAGGTATCAGTCCCCTGACTGTGCGTGCGTGTGCATCTGGATTTTGGCTTGTGTGTGTGTGTGCTGCTTGTGTCTGTGCTGGTGCGTGCCGGTGCCGGTGTGTGTGTGCTTGGGACAGGTAGGGTGCTGGGGATTGTGGATGGGGCAGAGGTAGGAGGGGTGAGGCACTGTTGCAGGAGGGACACTGCTGCCGTCAGTGAGGAGGCCATGGACTGATTGGTCTGATGTAGGGCAGACATGCCAGATGACATGCCCTCCATGAATGACACCAGTTGTGTCAACAGACCCGTGTGTGCATGGAGGACACTCAGCATTGATGTCTGCCCTACATGGATCTGTTTCAGCAAGTCCACAGACTCCACACTCAGGGCAGCAGGGGGGACAGAGGCAGGGGGTGCGGTGCCTGGCATGAAGGAGACGCGCTCCCCTACACGGGAGCCTCCACGGACATGTGGGATGGGAGCAGATGGGAGGGTGGAGATGGTGGTGGTGGCGGGGACAGACTTGCTTGATTTTGCCTCTGGTCTGCTGACACCCACCTCCACAAGGGAGTCCTCACTGGAAGTGCTGTTTTCCCCAGCCGAGGTGGTCGTAGCTGAGGTCTCCTCAGTGTGGCTCCCCTCCCCCTCCGTGCCACTGGGTCCCTCGGTCTCCCCTGCAGTGGACCCAGTCTGGCTCTGCCGCTCCTCTTGGTCCGTGGGGCTGTCTCCTCCTGTGGCCGTGGATGTATCTGCAAACAATCAGGATAAACAGAGCAACATTAGTCACCTGTACTGACCACACACACTACAGTAAGTACAGCACATCACAGAGCAAGCCCTGCCATAATTTTCTAGATATTGCAATAAGTGCTGACACTGATTTGAAGAAGCCCATTGTCTGCCTGACAGTCATTCATGCCACACATATCCTACCTGTCCATGCACCCATCTGTCTGCTGCCTGTTGTATGTGGACTAATCATATGTGCACACATGCACCACATACACAGTTGTTGGACATCCAAGAGAACATATGGAAATGTGTCACTCCAAACACATGCCATCTCCTGCCACTGACTCAGTACATGTGTCAGGAAAAGTGATGGGCAGAGTCTCTGTTGATATGCGGGTTTTGCTTCCATCACCAGACAAAATGAGGTCCTCATGTCCTGATAGACAATGCGACAATGGTGTGCATGCAGGACATATCACACTACTGCTGGATCACCCTTTGCGAGTTGAATGTCATGGCACAGGCCTGTCTGGCAAGTCAGTCTTAACTGTCTCCTGTCACAGGGGCAGTGCATACACACAACACCAGTCTACACTGTGTTACAATAATAGAAGTTTTGGGAATGCAAGCCCTGTAGCTGACAGGTGCACATGTGCACCCCTGGCCACCCACATCATGAGGACTAAGATGATCCCACGTCAATCAAATGAGATATTTGAGTGACTGCAAACACAAATCCATACACATGAGCACTTCACCGTCTGATGAGAATGAACCAAAGCTGCCTGCACCTCAATGTTTCATACAACATTGTGCACAGTCAAGGGATCAGAGACCTATGCATTAACCAATGTGCAGATCCCATAGTCACAACTCAGATGGCTGGCCACCCCAAATTGTTAAACACTCCAGGAGTCCAAAAAGCAAGGCCACACCACAGTGACACAGAGGCATACACCTGAGTGCACTCTTCACAATGCCCAATATGTATGCTGACACACGGGAGTGGGAGAACAGAGTGCCTTCGATGTACGGAGTAGGCATTACAGTCCTGGTCCATGTGCAACATGGTATTACCCTGAACACTAGGCAGGTGGCTATGCATGTGTCACACACATGATGTACATACTTCTGAGGCTCCTACCTTGGTCTCTGCTGCAGCATGGGTGTGTGGCACATACCCCAGACATGTGGTGAGTCAGAGCAGCAATTGGAACACATATTAAAGCCATACCCAGAGTACACGTCAGATCACAGGCATCGTGTGAGCAATTGTACCACCCATGCAGCCCACCACAAAGTTCCTGTAACTGATGCTGTCCCCAACTTGAACCACAGGTAACTGCAAGTACACAGTACCCAAGTGACCTAAGTCACAGACTGTAAGGGCCACACCTGTGTATCAGATGAGGAGGGGGCATGACACAAGTGAGGGACATGAGTCCAGGATGACAAGACAGTTGTACTGTGGAAGTGGAACCAGGCTAAAGGAGTGCATAGAGCATGTTAGTCATAGTACACAGTAAAGGCTAGCACTTACCCCCTCCTTGCTGCTGTCTGGCCTTCAGCTGCCCATCCAGGTCAGGGAAGACCACCGCCAGGATCCGGGGCATGTGGGGGGTCAGGGTCCGGTGTCCGCCCCTCCTGCGAGGATGCGACAGCTTCAGCTGGACCCTTGCGATCCTCCGGGTCCAGCCCCGAAGGTCCTGCCACCTCTTCTGGCAGTTGCGGATCCTGCGCCTGTAGACCCCCACAGATCGTACTGCCCGGACGATGGTCAGCCAGATCTCCTGCTTCTGGTGGGCATCAACCTGTGAGGATGACAAAGTGAAATGGCCATTACTACACATGCAACATATCCGTGCATCACACAGTTGGATATACATGTCTCAATCACAGGGGCATATGATGTACACAGGTAGTGCAACTATGACTATGAACAGTTTTCCAGCAGTTACTAAATGGTATCATTGCCTGGGAAGTCAAACCTTGTTGGAATGCACTGTTATTGCACTATACCTGTTCAGTGCATGTAACTACACACTTTGGGGGGTGACAACTACTCAGTGAGCATGCTAGCCACTGGTGTACACACTGTAAGTCTTGCTAGTCAGACAACATGCACAATTAGTAAGGCAGTGGACAGCACACTCACCTGCTCCCCTGGTTTCCCATACAGCTTGCTGAACTGTGGAAGGAAGCTGTCCAGCAGGGCCTGGTTCTCCTCAGTGCTGAAGGCTGGGGCTCTATCCACAGTACGTGCCATTGCAGTAGCCAGAGGATACAGAGACAGCAGCAGTGGTGGTGGCAGATGTCGTCCTGGAGCATGTAGTGCAGGCAAGTGAGCTCTCAGGGGAACAGCCAGCATTATATGTGTGCTGCAGAGGCAGATACTGTCCCATGTGTCCAAAGTGATAGGTCCAAGTCGTTTGCATCTTCTGAATCTGGCCAATCCATGGAATTGCACCACTTATACACGCCCACAGCATCCTTCAAAAGTTCAACTTCATGACACCCATGAATTTGCAACATTGTTGTGGGTGGCCAACTGAATTCACTGCATCCAACTCGCAAAAGCTTCGAAAGCGCGTCCGTTACCATGTCAGGCCATAGCCAATGCGTGCGCACCGATCGGACCATTGCTGTACGACGCGTATTTCGAAAAACAACACGCATCCGTCCACATCATATGCAATGGCCAATGCGTGCGCACCGATCGGTCCATTGCTGTACAACGCGTATTTCGAAACACAACACGCATCCGTCCACATCATATGCAATGGCCAATGCGTGCGCACCGATCGGTCCATTGCTGTACAACGCGTATTTCGAGCACAACACGCATCCGTCCACATCATATGCAATGGCCAATGCGTGCGCACCGATCGGTCCATTGCTGTACAATGCGTATTTCAGAGCACAAAATGCATCCGTCCACATCATGTGCAATGGCCAATGCGTGCGCACCTATCGGTCCATTGCTGTACGACGCGTATTTCGGAGCACAACACGCATCCGTCCACATCATATGCAATGGCCAATCCGTGCACACGGATCGGTCCATTGCTGTACGACGCGTTCCTGTACAAGTCACTCGCATATGTCACCATGGTTGTCACTGGTGAACGTATGCCAGCCACAATTACTTGCCAGGGACTCAGGGGCACACCTACAACACCACAGCCTGTCCACACTGTATCCTAAGGCATGTAAGGCTGCATTACCTGTGTGTGTATGGGGGTCAACATGTGGTTTTTGGGTGGCACTTGGGGGCAGCCACTCCCAGGCTGTGCACGTGTTCATGGGGACAGAATCCTTTGTGTGTTGTGCACATGACCACTGTGATGTGCAACTGTTCAGTTCAGAGCATGTGGCATGGTCACATTTCCAGGTTGTGTATGTGTATGTCATGTCACATACACCCTGAGTCCCATGTGGGATGGTATGTACGTCACAGGGTGACCCATTGCTACAATTGTGATGGCCCTCCACAGTCTGTGTGCATGTTATGTTTCAGATGTCTCTGATTCCATGTGCACAATGGGAGACAGTCTCCACATCCATGTTGTTTGTGCATCTACTTTGATGTTGTGCGTGTGTGTGTCACAGACGTCCATGTCTGTCCTGCAGAGGCAACAGGGGCCACTACCTGTGGGAGTCAGGGTTGTTGTGCTGATGTGTACATGATACGCCATGTCATGCCAGTGTCCATGTGGCAATACAGGGTCCCTGGGAATCTACCTGTCAAAGAGCTGTGATGCCTGTGGCACATCTGTCCTCACTTGTCACTGTGGTGTGTGTTTGGAACGTGACAGCAGTACATGGGTACTGTGACACAGCCTAATGATTTCCCATAGCACAACCTGGAACTTGTTGTCAACACATGTTGAGCTGAGATGTTAGATGTTGGCCATATAGGTGCCATATATGTCCATACAGAACGGCACACACATCAAGTACTTGTGTCTCGTAATGATGTATCATGTGATATTGAGTATGGTCAATGCCACATATGTGGGGTGACTGACAATCTTTCTTTGTTCACCTATGCACTGCAGGGCACCAGCTGTCCATAGACCATTCCCTGACCTTGCAACCATGGTTGAACGTGACTGCATCCGACGGTACCGCTTCAACAGGCCGCTGATTGAGGAATTGGCGGTGCGGTTGGCCCCATATTTGCAACCTGGCCGGCCATACCCTACAGCGCTGACCCCCAAGGTGAAGGTGATGGCAGCCCTACACTTCTTTGCCACCGGTACCTTTCAACACACTGTGGCGTCTGCTGGTGGGATGTCACAGACCATGTTCAGCCGTGTGCTATGCGATGTTTTGGAGGCGATGTTGAGATACCTGAACCAGTACATCGATTTCCCTAAACGTCAACAACTCATTGACGTCAAGAGTGACTTCTATGCCCCGGAGAGGATGCCACATGTCATCGGCTCCATTGATGGGACACATGTGGCTTTGGTACCACCACAGGCACATGAGCAGGCATACAGGAACAGGAAACATTACCATTCTATCAATGCTCTGGTGGTATGTCTTGCAGATATGAGCATCTCACATGTGTGTGCACGTTTCCCCGGTTCTGCACACGATGCCTACGTAATGAGGAGTAGTCGCATCCCGAGGATGATGTCACAGATGCAGAACCAGCGTGCCTGGCTTGTCGGTGTGTACTGACTTTGTACCATTGTGTGTGTTCTGCTATGTTGTATTCCGCCCTCTTTTCCAACTCAGCTAATGTGCAATTGTCTGTCTGTAGGTGACTCCGGATACCCCAACATGCTGTGGTTGCTGACACCCCTCAAGAACCCTGTGACACCAGCCCAGATGCGCTACAATGAGGCACATGGTCGGACCAGGAGAGTGATCGAGCGGACATTTGGTCTCCTGAAGAGCCGCTTCCGCTTCCTGGACAAGACAGGAGGGGCCCTCCCATATGCCCCTGCAAAGGTGTGCAAGATTGTCATCGTCTGCTGCGTGCTACACAACCTGGCAGTGCGGAAGGAGTTGCCTCTCATCCTGGATGACGATGACCAACATCCGCCACCTGTGGAGGATCCTGGCCTGGGCCACGACGCCAGTGATGATGATGATGATGAGGGTGATATCCGCACACAGCTCATCACCAACTTCTTCAGCTGAATGTGAGTATACAGAGATGTTATGTCAATGATTTGAGTTTGCATGATATGTGTTGGTGGTGCTCTGTTGATGTTTGAGTGTGGCCATGTGCTACTTGACTGGATGCGTGCAGCGATGTGTCCTTACAGGTAGTCTGGACTCCCCAACAGTGTTGACATGCTAACTTGGTTTTGTGTAGGTATCTTGTGACATGTATTGGGCATGAGTATTGCAGTTCTGTCCTGCTCTTCAGTGCTTTTGACTGTGTGTCATGTCTGTCCTTCACAGGGTACTTTCAGAGTTGTTTGGTCAACTCGGATCCCCCGACACCTTGATTCAACTTCCAGGGTGGAAGCAGTCGTTTCCCTACAGGTGATGTGCCACACACCCCTGGACTTTATTTCTTCTACACTTGTTGACTGTGTGGCCACTGCCACGTGGATTACCTTGCATCTGTAGTGGAAACAACATGTTGCAAATGTGTAATAAACCTGTGCTTCACTTTGGGATGTGCGTTGTCTGTGGTCACACATCTGACTGACATTTGCTTACTGCACCTGTGGGCTAGTTAGCACAGACTCTGAATAGGTGTGGTGTCTGTGCATTCCACTGTATTTCCTGGCAACATCAGAGTAGGCGATGAGTCAGATGGCCCTGGTGTGTATGTGTTGTGTAGCCCTAGTGGTGTGTCTCCCTCATATGTGTCACGTCGCCATGACTCACATGACGGTGTTGAACTTGCTGTAGCAGTTAGCATGCACAGTGTCATTTAGCAGATCATCATCTCCATGACAAAAACAACGTTGGAATCACAACAGAGGCAAGTATGGTGTATTAGTGAGTTTATTTACATACATGTGTGAGGATAGTGCGCAGGATGGTGGGTGCTGTACATTGGGATTGGAATCCAAAGTTCACAGATGAGTTGGAAGTGTTGGTAGCAGAAATGTCCTGAGTAAAGTCCACAGTCATCTGATACATTAGTCCAAATTAAACTCCCCATGTCATGTGGGAGAGTTGGGTTGCATTCGACAGGGTGAACAGTTTGCACACAAAGGAGAATTTCCAGAACAGGTGTTGGGTTCCTGGGGGATGTACATGGCCATCGGGCTCTCAGTTGTCCTTCCTCGGACGACCCCTCTTCTTTCTGGGGGACCCTCACGCGCAGGCCGCTGCGGTGCAGAGGACTCTCCACCAGAGTCATCCTCCCTCCCTGTGGCAGTTGCAGTTGTTGCGGCACCAGATGTTGTGGGCACACAGGGAGGTGTGGACATGTTGGTGCTAATCTGGCGGAGGCATGTCAATATGTCCCTCTGCACCGCTGTCAGTTCTTCCAATGTGTCCCACTTGGACTCCATGCCAGACATGTGTGTCTCCACACGGGACATGTGGGAGTCCAAGCGGGCATGATGGGCAGCCTGCTGCTGTTGAATGTCCTTGAGGATCCCCACTACCTGGCTGACCTCTCCGGTGCTATTCTGGTACGCATCAGCAATGCGTACCAGTTGTGGGTCATCATGCAGTCCAGACCCCTCTGCAAACAGCGACCTCTGCCTACCACCCCTCCCACCACCCCTGGCCACACGTGCGGGACCTGCGGTGGCACGCACAGGTGAATATGTCAATACCATACTGACAGAGTTTCTGGAGAACAATCATTTGCTCGATCTTTCCCAGACAGGTTTCCGTCCCATGCACGGGACCGAAACCGCACTCCTTGCGGTAACTGAAGAAGCCAGGAGGATCCTGGATCAAAGAGGTGCAGCGGCAATTATTCTCCTCGACTTAAGTGCCGCTTTTGACACTGTAAATCACAACATATTAATACACCAACTTGTCAACTTGGGAGTCTCAGGAAATGCCATTAAATGGTTTAAATCATTCCTGGCAGACCGTTCCTTCCAGGTTTTTGAGGGCGAAACCACCTCTCCCAGCAAGCCACTCAGTTGTGGTGTGCCTCAGGGCTCCTCCCTGAGCCCCACGTTGTTTAATATATATATGAGCCCCCTAGCTGAGATTGTCCGTCCTTTTGGCATAAAAATCATCACTTACCCCGACGACACTCAGCTAGTGGTGGCCCTTAACCAGCCTAACACCGTCTATAACAACTTGAGTGGATGCTTGGAGGAGGTGGTCAAATGGATGACACTGTCCTGTTTAAAGTTGAACGGAGACAAGACGGAGCTTATGCTCTTGGGTAATACTCCCAAGCTCATTATGAACTCACTGTGGCCCCCTTGCCTCAGCCCTGCCCCAGTACCAAAGGACACGATCAAGAGCCTTGGCATTTGGCTGGACAACACCCTCAGCTTTAACCATCAAGCAGCTAAACTTGCAGCCACTTGCTATGGTCTACTGAGATTACTGCGGAAGATTCTTCCCCTACTTCCATTCCAGGTGAGACAGATTATGGTCCAGGGCCTCATCCTGTCACGCCTGGATTTTGGGAATGCCCTCTATCTGGGAGCCCCTCAGTCCACCTTGCGCAGGCTCCAGGTTATTCAAAACTGCGCTGCCCGAACACTCCTTCAGGTTCCCCGTTGACTTTCTATCAATCCTGGTCTGAAACACCTCCACTGGCTCCCAGTCCGGGAGAGAATTGAATTTAAGGCTCTCTGTATTGCCCACAGGGCCTTCTGGAAGACAGGCCCTGCTATCAACCAACCACTGATCACCCCCTACCATCCTAACAGACAGCTTAGATCGGCATCTTCTCTCCTCGCCAGAGTACCCAGGATAAAAAGAACCAGATGTGGTGGCCGCTCTTTCGCTTATAACGTGGCCAAACTCTGGAACTCTCTCCCTTTGCACCTGCGTTCAGAGCCCAATCTGCTCCCATTTCGTAAGCTCCTAAAAACTTTTCTCTTTAATAAACTTGTATAGCTTCAACTGTTTTGCCCGCACGTGTTTGTCTGCAGCGCTAGGACGCCTAAGGGTAGCTATCGCGCGCAATAAATTGTCTTTTCATTTCATTTCATTCACTGCCTTGCTCTATTTGTTGTTAGCCTTGTACATGTCATGACACAGTTACATATCACTATGAGATGGCATGTATTGTGTTTATCTAACTAACATACACATCTTGGGATGATTATCTTTTGGTTACTGTGGCTTTGCTAAGGGTGCATGGTTTGACTATCCCCTTGACAGTGATGTGTGTGTATTGTCACACAATATTGGGTATATTGGTTGTGTACTCACCAGGCTCTGGGATGTTTGATAGTCCATGTACGCTCTCTGGTGGTAGGATGGCCCGCACCTTCTCCTCCCAGGGCCTGAGGTATACTGGTTTGGCAGGAGGGCCACTGCTGGTGCGATGACTCAAGGCGTAATCCATCTTGAGTAGGTCCTTGACCCTCCTGCGCACATCATACCACCTGTTCTGGATGTCTTCCTTTGTGCGCAAACATGGTGATTGTGCGTTCACCCTGTCAACGATCCTCTCCCACATCTTGGTTTTCTGCGACATGGGGGTCTGTTGGACCAATGTACCAAACAATTGTGGCTCTACCCTGAGGATTTCATCTACCAGGACTTCCAATTCACTGTCTAGGAACTTTGGATTCTTCTTTGGAGGCATGGTGATGGGTGGTGGTGGGGATTGATGTGTGTGTGAGTGTGCAAGTGAGGGTGGGTGAGTGTAGGTTTTGCTGGGTGTATGTGAGGGTGCTATTTGGGAGGTGCTAATGGTGTGTGGCTTGTGTGATGGATGTGTTGTGAGTGTGTCTGTGGTTGCTGTCTGATGGTGTTCTGTGCTGGCAGGTCAGTTGAATTTGCAAAGGATCATGGTAGGGATTTGTGGCCTTTATATGGGTGGAGTTGTGGGTGTGTCTTTGTTCCATGTTTTTTTCCCCCTGTATTTATTGACTTTGTCATTGCTTGTTTGGCCCTTTTTTTTGTATTTTTTCCTTTGTAGGTTTTAGCCATGGAGGAGACGTTCTTCTGACCAAGTAGGACGCTGCAGTTGGCTCGTGCGGGCTTCTCCGAGTCTTTCAAGCTGTGTTTCTGATGGGTTTCATGTGCGGCGTACGCGTTGGTCGCGGAGTATTGGGTTGCTTCGGCTCGGTTTTGTATGCGTGTCGGTCGTACGGCTTGAGCTCCGTGCGACTCGGTCTGGTTTTACACGCATTGCATCGTACTGCGCGGGTCGGAGTTCGCGGGTACGTTTCTGTCGGGTTCATTCCTGGTGCGTGTCGGTCGGTTCTATTCGCGTAGTTTTCCGGCCGGATAGCTGGTTTCCGTGCGGTTCGGTCGTTCGGCTTGTGTTCCGTACGAGTAGGTCGTAATTCACATGCATTGCATCGTACTACGCGGATCGGGCAGCGCCGGTACGTGTCGGTCGGACTACATTCCCGTACCGAGTCGGTCGGTATATTTTCCGGCCCGAATCGAAATCGGCCCCTATGTGTTCACCATTACAGCCCTGCAGTAAGTTAGGACCTAAGAATTAGCTTGAGCGTTTTTTGCCCTCTGCGAGTCCTGCCTCACCTCTGCAAAATATTAAGTTGCACCCAAATGTTTTGGGAAAAATGACTCCGCTGCCTATAACAAAAAAGCAGGACAGAAGGACTCATAAGAAACAAACTATAAGGTCAAGCAACAAAGACATAATCCACTTAGGCTTGTAGGCTACATAAACCATGTGGATCCACATTTTGAACATCAAAATTGTGCTGATACATTAAACGTGTAGCGACTTTGTCAGGCAATTCATGGCTATGGATTTGTAGTCAACATGTTTTGTGTCATGTCTCCCTTTTCAAGTCGCTAGTCTCATGCAGTCAGAGACGTTAACTAAATCTGGGGGAGCGAGGGGGGGGGGGCAACCTGCGAAGACCCCTTCGAGACAGAATATTGTAAAAAAAAAATGGCAACGTGTTTTTTGTAATATAGAAATGCGCCCAATGAAAGGCAAGATGAATGGTGGCTGAGAGTCTACGTACCAGGTCCCGCCGCCTCGTGCAGTGTGATTGCCAATAGCATCGCCTGTTCTGTCAGGACACTTTCTTCATGAAAAATATTTTTATAACCTCGCAACTCTTGCTGGAATTTAATATGGAGAAATAAACAGAAGCCTATTTTCGAACCACTTAAGAAAAGAAACACTTTTGTAGCCGCAGTGTATACAAAGTAGAGGGAGGGGGCCTTGATTTAAAATAATGAACGTTATTTTCTCCTGTGACGTTCTTAAAGAGCACAACTTCAAATTGTGAAAAATTCCTACGTTTCGCTGGCACTTTTTTTTGGCATTATCAGTGTTTTAAACTTTAAGAAAAAGGGCCCTTTTATTTTGTGTTTGGGAAACAAAGCAGGAATGACATCACTTTTTAAGTAAATACTGTTTTTGCCAGTTACAGTCTAAAAACGCACACGCGTGACTCTGCAAATAGAAATGACAAATCCACAGAGAGTCTTCTTGGAAAGAAGCAGACCCAGTCACCTCTCCTCGTCCTGCCAACCAGCACACTTGTCTAGCTTCGGACCGTTACTGTTCCCTGGGGGGTCTTGTTTCTCCTCAGAGAATATTTATTGTATGCGGGTATGTGACCTATCATCTCCTTGCCTCATTTACCGTGACACCCAGCAGCTGCTTTAAAAACATGTGATGCATTCAGCTTTGTGTGATAGTTCACTTGAAGGTCTGCGCACAGTTCAGGCATGTGAGCTGAGTAACTTCAAGCAGCGCAGGGACTTGTAATTAGAGTGGCCCGGGGCTGCAGTCACTCTGAGAATGCTTTGTTTCCTGTCGCTCGTCCAATCAACGCGCTGCTTCCAGAGCATCGCTGTCAGGGCGCCATAATGGGTGACCGAAAGAATGCGAGGAAACTGGGAGGAGGTATGAGATCAAGCTCGGGCAGGAAGACCCTCTGTAGACACATAATGCGAGACAAGCAGCACCTCACTTCTTTCTTGGACTTGGCTGCAGGTAAATAAAGGACGCCACTGTTCCAACCTGTCGTACTGCCTGCAGTACTTCTGTGGAAGCTTATATCCAAAACAAATAGTCCTGACAACCGGATATGAACGACTTTAATTACATGCACAAAGCACTTAACAGAAAAAAAATGCATTCCTAAAAATGTCCTGCTCGTATTAGTACAGGAATGAGTAGGATGCAGAGAAAATGGAAATTACGCACTTACAGGCATTCAGGGCTGGCTTTAGGCATACACGAGCTAGGCATAGGCCAAGGGCGCCTGATTTCAGAGGGACGCACCGAGCTTACCTACAAAACTTATTTTAATAATTTATTTTTGTCTCAGGCTTCGGTGCCTGTTCTTTATCCCCATGCGCTCAAAAAATGACGTTGCTCCCTCCCAAGTAAGTAAATCCTTACATTTTAGCGCTTAGAGGAGAGACAGAGTAGAGCTAGGATGACCAACCGTCCGTAAATTTCACGGACCGTCTGTAATTTGGACCTCACGTCTGTTGTCCATGAGGATCCCTTTTACGGACGCCTTTTGTCCACTATGTTATGTTAATGTTATGTTAAAGGGTATTTGTAAAGCGCACAGCTACTCAGGAAGAGTGTCCAGGCGCTAATGACCTCGTAGCTGGACTGTTGCTGTCCCGAACGGGGAAAGAAACCTTAAGGTTGTTGCTGGAACAGCCAGGTTTTCAGCAGCTTTCTGAAGGTAAGTAAGTCCGACACCTGCCTAAGAGTCGACGGCAGGAGGTTCTAGACTCGGGCAGCCTGAACTTGGAAAGAGCGGCCTCCAGTACGGGTGCGGGAAAACTTAGGGACAACCGCCTGGTGCCGATAAGAAGACCTCAAGGTTCTGCGGGGAACATAGTATGTGACTCTCCTTCTAAGATAATGTGCGCCTGTCCCTTGTAATGCCTTAAAAGCCAGAACCAAGGCTTTAAAGCAGATTCTTTTTCAGATGGGAAGTCAATGCAAAGCCTTCAGGTGAGGTGCGATCCGAGCTCTCGGTCCAAGCATGAGGACTGCCCTGGCGGCCGCATTCTGGACCACCTGTAGTCGGTTCAGTAGGTACTCCGGGAGGCCTAGGGATAGGACATTTACATAGTCCAACCTTGAGACAATAAGGGCTTGGACCACGGTCTTCCTGTGGGTGTGAGGCAGGAGAGGGAGACATTTTTTGAGCATCCACATGAGGCCAAAACAAGCTCTTGCGACTGACTGGATTTGGACTTTCATGGACACAGTATCATCCAAGTTAACACCCGGGTTCTTGACCGTGTTAACCGAGGCGAGGGGAGGTGACATGTCTGATGGCCAACATTGCTTCCACTCTTCCCAAGATGGAGAGCCGAAGAAAATTATCTCCGATTTCTCTGGGTTACATTTAAGTTGATTCTCTCTGAGCCATGTAAAAATCTCAGTCAGGCTTTTATTGATCTTCTCCCCTTCAAATTCCTCGCCCTTATCACATGTAAACAGAAGCTGCGTGTCGTTAGCATAGGAGATTATTGTCGCACCACAAGCTTCAGCCAGGGGAGCAAGGGGGGACATATAGAGGTTGAAAAGTGTTGGGCTCAAAATAGAACCCTGAGGGACACCCACCTTCATAGGAGGAATGGGAGCGGCGAAAGGAGGGGACCAGACCTCTTGGGATCTATCCTCCAAAAAGGAGGAGAACCACTTGAGCACCGTGCCACCCAGGCCGCACTCCTGCAATCTCTGCAGGAGTCGCTCATGTGGCACGATATCAAAAGCAGCGGAGAGGTCCAGCAAAATCAACACTGCTTTACCCCCTTTATCCAGCTTCTCCTTGATGGACTCAGAAATTTCCAGCAGAGCTGTTTCTGTGCTGAAATTAGATCTAAAACCGGACTGGCTCTGGTGAAAAAGTTTATTTATTTCCACGTAGTCCGTGATGACTGAGTTCACGTATTTCTCTAGGGCTTTAGGAAAAAACGGGAGGAGTGAGATAGGTCTATAGTTGGATGCCACCGAAGGGTCGGCCTAAGGCTTTTTTAGCAGTGGTAACATTTTAGCATTTTTCCAATTGCTTGGCACCTGGCCAGTCCTCAGCGAGGAGTTAAGGACAATATTGGCAGCTGCGTTGATAACCTCGGCCACTGAGGCCAGCACTTTTGCTGGGCAGGGGTCCATGGGGGAGCCTGACTTAAGGCCTTTCAAGATCTCCAAGGAAGTCTCCATTAGAAGAGGGGCACACTGTGTTAAAGACGGACCCTCAGAAGGAGCTCCGGGTGTTAGAGATTCTGAGCTCCATCCCTCAATCAGGGGGGTCTCCGCGAGGGATTCTTAGATAGTTTTGATCTTATCATGGAAGAATGAAGCAAGTTGACTAGTCCATTCCATAGTAAGAGTAAAAGGCCTGGCAGCCGCATTCGGGGAAGAAAAGTCTTTCACAATTTTGAAAATGTCCTTGCTTTTATTACCAGATGACTCAATTTTGGAGGAAAAAAATGTATTTTTTGCCTCGTAGATTTTATTGTGATGGACTTTTAAGGCTTGCTTATAGATTTCTTTGTCCTATGAGTTAAAATTCTTACGCCATACTCTTTCCAGACATTTGCAGGCGCTTTTGCTCTGCCTAAGAGCTTTATTGAACCTTGGGGCAGAAATTCTAGCTGACTTGGGGGAGCAGGTGGAAGTGGGAGCAAGCGCTTGGGAGCGTTGCTGCAACCAGTTCTCCAAGCAGAGAGCATCCTTGTCCGGATTGCCACTGAATGAAAGCGGGTGATAGATTAGTGCTTCGCTGAGGGCTGCTTGAGTAATTCGATGGAGTTGTCTTGAGGTAATTGCTCTCTGCTTCCCATGCGATTGAGGGCCTCTTATCGACCTACACACTTTAAAACCTATCAGGTGATGATCTGACCATACTAAAGGTAAAGGCACATAAATTTGGAGCTCTACGTTAGAAAAAATCTGATCAAGGGTGTGACACTTGTCATGGGTGGGGTGACAAACATAAGGGGACAAATTGAAGATGGCAAGGGACTCAGTCAGTGAGATGGTCTCCTCCTCTGCTGGTTTGTCCATATGAATATTGAAGTCTCCCAGTACCAAGAAGTGCTTATACTTAGGGACTGAGGATGAGATTGACTCATTGATAGATTTGAGGAAATTCCCGGCTGGCCCAGTGGGGCCTATATATTAAGACTCCGGCCAGGGATTGGTGTACACAATGGAAGCCTAAGCATTCCCCCCGTCCAACTCTCCTATGGGGACTATGTTGCAGGAGATGTCCTTTTTAAAAATAATTGCAACTCCACCACCCTTGCCCACAGCACGATCCTTCCTCAGTATCTGAGAACCTGGGGGGATGGCAGTAGCAATGGTGGGGTTAGAGGCCTCGGTGAGCCACGTTTCTGTCAGAAACATTATGTCCGGGCTGGACTCTTGCAGCAACTCAAAGACATGCAGTTCATGCATTCTCAAGGAGCATGTGTTGAGTAAAAGTGCTTTGAAATGCCCACCTTGGCTAATCAAGGAGCCCGTTCTATGACCCCTGTCCACATTAACCTCCCTCCCTGGGTTAGTCCCACTGTTGTTGTCAGAGACCACCCATTTACCGTGTGTACACGTTGAAGTAGTTATTTCAGGGTTCGTAGCCACGAGGTTGTAGCAGCGAGATGCCTTACCAATATTAAGTAGCATGGCTCTGCTGTAAATTATGCGCTGTCCACAATGTGCATGAGAACCGGCAGCATGGCCGGCGCCGGCTGCCTCCGGGACGCTGACGGGCGCAGACGGGCTTGCCTTAGGCGCACCCACTGCACGCGTCAGCTGCGCATCCTCGCAGCGCCACACCTTTTATTTCCCTGATCTGGACGACTGGAGCGCTCACCCATCAAGATGGCGGCGCTCCGTGTCAGCGTTAAAACTCGCTAGGCAGGGTTCGATTCCCCCTCCCACCACACAGTCAGTTTCAGTTTCAAGTATTGACAGTAGCAGCACAATTTAAAAACACGGCTTAGCACAGTTTAAAAGAGAATTAAAGTGTACAGTGACTGTTTAAAAAGTAACTTCAACAATAGAAGGCAGTGAGAAAAAGTCATCCGTCCGCAGGGTAGCGAGCAACAGACTAGCGTGAGGCCAACTGCGTCCGTGCAGCGCCACACATTTTATTTCCCTGATCTGGACAACTGGAGCACTCACCCATCAAGATGGCGGCGCTCCGTGTCAGCGTTAAAACTCGCTAGGCAGGGTTCAATAAACACCCTCCCACCACACAGTCAGTTTCAGTTTCAAGTATTAACAGTTAGCAGCACAATTTAAAAACACGGTTTATCACAGTTTAAAAGAGAATTAAAGTGCACAGTGACTGTTTAAAAAGTCATTTCAACAATAGAAGGCAGTGAGAAAAAGTAACCAAGAGTGGATGGATGAGTGTACCGATGGATATGGTGAAAGGGTGGATGGATGGATGGATAATGGATGGATGAGTGAAAGGGTGGATGGAGGGATGGATGAGTGAAATGATGGATGGAAGGATACATGATGGATAGGTTTGCAAATGGTTGAATATGTTTGGATATGAATGGGCTTAATTATATACTATTGCGCGACCTCCTCTGATGTGTCTGTAAAACTTACCTTTTGTGACGAATTTTTGTCCTGAATTTTGACCTCCTGTCCTGAATTTTTGTCCTTAATTTTGACCCTTTGTCCTGAATTTTTACCCTCATTGTCCTGAATTTGCACCCATGCCAGTTGGTCACCCCAAGTAGAGCAGAGGGCAAAGGAATGAGGAAAGAGCAACGCATTTGGTTGGTCCAGGAAGTTTTGTTGGCAAACTCTGGCTCTGCATGCATTTCTAATAATCTTGCAACATTGACAGTAAACGATCTCTTGCAGCTTGATGTCTCTCGCAAGACTCATTTTCTTGACAGCCAGGTGAGTCAAGGATACAAGCAAGTGCTTTTCGAATCAAGCGCTGGCAAACTAGATTTGAAGCCTTGTGGAAAAGTACACAATCCGCCAAGTGGCTATGGTCAAAGAGTATTCTATAAATTGAACAGTACCAGGCACTAGTCCCTTACAAGTTTTCCCCTACGGATGTGTACGCTGCCAATGACATAGTGTTTTTTGTCTTGTGATATGTACTCTCTTTTTTATTTAGAGTGTTGATTTTTAAATGTGTAACTAGGATTTGTCTAAATGCTTTTGTTACAATTGAATGTAAGACATCAATGATATTATGTAAAACTGTCGTTATTTTGAAACTGTGTATTCTATGAGTTTTTTTAAACTAATAAATCGATTTGTACTTTTTACAATTGGAGTTATCACGATTATCTGTAAGGGATATATGGTCTCACTTCCAATGTATGCAGAGGATGTTAGTGACTGGGAATGAATGGAATAGATTAAATATATAGGAGTCATAGGATTAAATTGTCTCCAAAGGAAAAAGCTTTTGTGATACTTGTGTATAATACCCTATTCCTTTGGATGGTAAGGGGTTCCTCTTATTTTCGAATAAACTAGATTTGAACCACAGTACCGCAAGTGGGCAGTGCTAATTCAGCAGCTAGCATTTACTGGGAATAACAGTTTTCACCCCACGAGCAGAGTTGGCGTTTCCTAGGATAATAACCCTAGGTGGAAAGAAATTTAGCGCCCTTCCTGCGCTGGTGAATCAGCCTGGAGCCGCACGGGGCCCCTTTTGTGTTGACCGGTCAGTCCCTTGCTGATTACACCAGCAGTGACTGGCCTCTGAACACACCAGTCTACAGTACACACTCCCCAACTCACCTGAATCACTCACAGCTTAGCTGAGCTCCATCCTTCTGGTGACAAGCTGTTGGTTGGAGGGTAAGTTGACGTTTCTGTCCTAGAATATTCTAAGTGCAATCTATTTACACAAATGGCACACAGCTCTTAGCCTCCCACCCCAGGCTGCACTGCAGTCAATAATTACAAGCGTGTGTAGGGATCTCAGCCCTGTAGGTACACGAGAGAGACTATTAAGCCGGCCTTATGGTGTACATTTGGCTGAAAGAGCACAGAGTCCTGCACATGTAGCTAATAGAGGCTGCACGCAGTGAGATTAGGTGAGTAACAACACCTAGGCACCTGTGTGAGTGAGGCTGTGAGTGCTTGAACTATGAATGTTCTACAGTTTCTATCAGCCTTAGGCTGAGTGTGGTTGAATAGAGCGCTCAAGGGGGTTGCCAGACGAGGCAGCCCCCCTGGTTGAGCTTTGCCATGCTTTGCCTGTGTGGGTGGCAATGTCCAAGGGGAGCATTCTCAGTGGTTCAGCCTGGGGCTTGTTTTCTAAGTAAGGAGGTACATTTCCTTTATAATGGAGTTCTATAAATTTATGTAACATACATTTGCACACTTGGAAATCCCCACACAATTTGTAAACCTTCAGCATTTTTACAAGTTATTCTGTTGATGCCACGGTGTGTAGTCACATGAAGCAATGTCTAGTTTAAGGGAGTTTTGTGACTGGGCATATAAATAAGAGAACTCCCATTATGTTCCTTTTCAGCATTGCAATTTTGGCCATGTTTGGGCCTTTGTCCTTTCTGGTGGCAATTTGTTTCTGTTGTGTTTCTACTTCTTTTGTGCTTTCTATGTCCATGCTGGGGTTGTGACCTTGATTTGGTTGGCATTGTGGGTACCCATACATTCTTGCTGGGTTTTCCGAGTGTTTTGTGTTGTTGGCAGTTGGCCTGTTCTTCCTTTGCTCTCTCCTAGGACAGGGGTTGAGGTAGCTCTCTTTGATGAGACTGTATTGAGTCTCTTTTTCTTCTCACTCACTCTTCATCCCCTCAATGTTGGCTTTTCTCTTTTTATCCTGCCCTTCACTATCATTGTGTCTCCTTGTTTCGGTTCCATCTCTTCTCTGTTTGGTCGTCCCACCTCTCTGTGTCTGTTCCCTCCCCTTTCTGTTTCATAGCCTTCTTATTCTCTCTCTCTATTCTCCCTCCCTTTCTTCTCTGCCCTTTATCTCTTCCTCATATAACCCCTCCACCCCGTCCATCTATTCTATCTTTTCTCTCTCTAATTTGCCTTTCTTGAACCATGTTTCTTTGTACCATCCTCACGCTCCTTTTTCATTTTCCTATCTCTGATGAGCATATATTTCTCTAAATTATCTTTTTCAATCCTGTTTTGTTTTCTATCTTTTATGTTTTCTCTTGTCTTTCTTTCCATTCTCTTGCCCATCCCCCTTGCCTCTGCATTCTATCTCTGGTTGTCCCTTCCTCTTAAGGGCCCTGTGCTAGGAAGCAGCTGTATTACCACACCACCACGGGCATGTGCAAGATCGCTACGAAAGGCCTAAAATATGGCCTGATTGCCAGGGGCAAGAGAGTCCAAAAATAATTTTGACTCAGTATTTCAAAAATTCTTGTACTGTAGCTGCTGCCCATGTTCACATTCCAGGTCAACAGCTCTCCTTTGCTGATTTTTTTTGTTTTGCTCTCTCTATCCACCTATTTCTCACCCTCCTCTTCTACCGCTCCCATTCCTCTTTGATCTCTTGTCTTTCCTTCTTCTTTTGTAGAGGCTCCATCCCCTAGTGTCCTGTGCGCAGGAGTAGAAGAAGGTTCAGGAGTAGGTGGTTCAAACTATTCTTTATTGCGAATGACCTCTCTACTAGATTAGTTCTTCTACATCTGGGGGAGCTTATCCATGCTGTCCATGCTCTACCTCACTGTGGAAGGTCCCTTGTCCCTCCCACTTTCTGCTTATCCCCATCCCCAAATAGGAAGTGGTGTACAGTGTCCAGCTACCCTCCCCATGGTCCTAGTGTCCTCACAACACAACACATCCCTTAACCCCTTTCAGTACTGGAATTGGAAAAAAAAATACTTCTGTAACCCATAAATTGGGGGTCAAAGTGTGGCAGCAGAAAGGGGATTGAGTCACAATTGGTGGAGTCATGAAAAGCTAAGTCTGATAGCCAACGTATACATTTATGTTTTTTTAAAACCTCTGCTGCAAAGAAATTGACAAGGAGAAACATGACAGTAAATCTGTTCTGGCAACTTCATTGGCCACAAAAAGGCAACATTTTAAAATACCTCACAGGATTAAGTCACTTGCTGCAGAGATCTTTGAGTGCCCTGCAATTTTCAGGAAATAATAATGATAGTAAGATAACTATGGTGGTTAAGGCACTTGCTGGAGAGATCTGTATTTTGTTTAGTCACGTTTTTGGCTCATAAAGTAGCATAAAGATTAATGTGACTGCTGCAAAGCATATTGTGTAACATTCAGATCACAGACTTCTATTTTATGTAGACAGGTAAGTTGGTTACTGCTTTTGACACAGAGATCTGTTTGTTACTTGGATTTCATAAGTTGCTATTCTTCTAATATAGTACGGTGACTTATAAACTGGTATCAAGGAGCTGCATGCAAAGTGCAGAACATGGGTTTAGAACCTTATTGGCTTTCTTCTCAATCTGTTGTTATTCCGAGGTTGCTAAAAATGGTTCCTTTAGGTACCAATAAAGTCTTGTTAGTACACACTTCCCCAATCACTGTTATATTTTAAATCCTTTAAATTTAAAGTGAAGAATTTAGGGGTCTGGTTTGACTCTAATTTAATGTTTGTCATGAAATGTTTTAGTATGATCAAAACTTTGGCAAAGATCATGGATCATGGATCTTCTCCCCATAGCAGCTAGGAAAACTATAGTCCAGTCACTTGTGATGTCTTAACTGGACTTAACTGGACTATTGTAATGTACTAAATATTGGTGCCTCATTGGGTAGATTGCAAAAGCTGCAGAGAGTGCAAAACCCAGCAGCAAGAGGTGCCCCTTCTGGCCCGGCCTTTGTCAAATTGCACTAGCTACCTCTGAGCAAAATAATTTCTTTCAAAGCCTTGTGCTTATGTCACAAATCTTTAATGGCAATGGCCCTTGGTATCTGTCTTCTCTGGTGAAACTTTACCAGCCCAGTCGAAGTCTCAGGTTGACTGGTGCGGCGCTTGCTGTGGCCCTGCGTATGAAAAGAACCCGGATGGGTGACTGTTCTTTCGGTTTTCAAGCCTCAAAATTGTGTAACACCTTACCCCTTCAACTCAGATTAGAGCCTTCAGAAACAACCCTTTGTAAGAAGCTTAAAACTTGCTTGTTTCAACTGTCTTAAACCGGTACTGCCAGAGTCTGCTGTTTGGTCTGTGTGGCGCAGTTCTGTTTAGTCTTGGCTCAATTTGTTTTTTGATGTTTCTGTTCCCTTCTAGCTTAGTTCAGTTGTAGGTCTTGCAGGGCAATCCTAGCGTGGGGACATTAGATTGTGTAGTAACCAAGCGCTATATAAATTAAATTATTATTATTATTATCCTGACTTCACAGTCACAACGGGGGTAGTCACCACTTGAGCTCCGCTTGGCTCGGGTTGGAGACGAGCAGCAAAGGAACCAGAAGAGCCCAATATGGCTCAACTACCCTATCAAGAAGCAACGGCATGGCCTGGTGGTACCAGTCTGAACATTTCACAGGATCTTTGAGCGGCATTACAGAGAAAGTAGAGGGTGACAGTGAATCACAGAAGATGCATGGTTGAATGAGTTTGGTGATGGTGGTGTGGGTTGGCAAAGATGCTGAGATGGTCAGTGCAAAGAGATAACAAAATGGTGTTGGAATATGAGGATGAAACAGGGGAGCTAGAGGAAGGGGAAATACCAGTAAGAGGGAGTAGGTTTGGGTGCAATGGAGATGGTCTGCTGTAGACAGAAGATGCTGTGGCTGTCATTCGGGTTGCCTTCCCCTGAATAAGGAATTCGTCCGATTCATTCGGCCACCGGAGAAACAAGGCATTAATTACCTTTAACACATGCTGTGCTGCCCATACTTGACTCAATGAGATCTGGTGGCACATCACCTTCCTGTACCCTGAGAAGGGCCCATTCCTTCTTTTTGATTGGAGCCATCAGCCCATACACAAGTATTCCGAATTCCCCACGCAATTACCAGTGGTGGGGTCAAGATTGCTCCCATTTTGTCCTAATGAAGACCCCCCTTGCAAGGTTCAAGTGGTCCTTCCCACCCTTATGGGTCGAAACATCGACATTTCAATATCCATCTACCTGGACTGGAATTCTCTTCCACATCTAGATAACATAGAATTTCAATGGTGTTTCTACAAAATTGTGGAATACTAATGACAATAAGTGTCTCCAGTCAGGTCACATTTAAAATTTCCTTGTGACTATTGTATATATTATTCTTCACATGTAATTTTCTAACTTCTTCTCACCTATTTGCGAGCACTTCTATTTACACCCTTTCCACTGATTGTGGAGCAACTGTATGATATGAAATAATACATTTGTAGTGATCATTTGACACTCTTTATAAAGAATATTGCAACCCAATTTATTGAGGTGTTTTTGTAACGTTGGGTACTAGGTACTATATGATTGTAATTATTTTGCTGGGACCACTGCGTTCTGTACCAATCCCTACCCAGGTCCCACGACCGCACGGGTTTCCCTCATTGTTTTGTAATGGTGATACAACAAGGGCACAGGGAACTAATGTGGTGAAACCAGTTGGTGTTTTGCAGAGTGGCAGAAGGGTTCAACCTCACAGATGATCCTCGGCTGGGAAGAGCAATGCCTTGGCTGGATGTATATCTTCGGAGCAGGCTTGATCCTACGGCCAGGTAAAGTTGGTGCCCAAGAGATAGTGCCAGGGGACATTTGCTCCATCGGTGTGAGTGACACTAAGGGGGATAGGCTTATGCATCAATGGAAGGGAAGTACATAAAGGACAAAGGGATAGGGACCGAGGAGAAAGTAATTGCAGGTGACAGCAATGACAAAGTTAAGGGAACAGGTGTTGTATTGGAGACAGAGGGGCATGGTAAGGACAAGAGGGAAAGTAAGGAGATAAAATACAAGTTGCCCTATATAGACATAACAAAGCCTTTAGCGGCCTACCTTATGACAGCGAGAGTATATTGAGGTTTTTAAGTTGCTCCACAGGGAAGTACAGGCAACAAAAGGATCTATTGAAGAGGAGTATGAGTTGGCCTGCCGTCCAAGAGTGCAGGTGCCATTGAAAATTGGATGGTTGTATTTCCCACATATGCCAGCATGTACTGTGAGAAATACCCAGAAAGGTTCACAGCCCTTTTTAAATACATGGGTGTAATAAGTAAGGTTCAAATTACCTTTAAGGGACTGGCCTGGGTTAGATATGAAGAGCAACTCCAGGCCAGGTTGTTGGAGGATACAGAAGGGAAGTGGGGTGAGGTGAGGTGGATAATGACTTGTGGTTGCACACATTGGCGCCCAGTAGGCCAACGTCTACCACTTATACAGCGAGTGGTTTGCCTCTTATTTACCGACCCTTTCAAAGCTGACCCACCCAGGGTGAGATGGCCACAGTTAGGAGAAACCAGGTGGGACAGAAGTCATGGGGTTAGCTAGGGTTGCAATAGATTGTAAGAAATGATTCCAGCATGAGAGCTCAAAATATAGTGGTAAGCATCCCATCATTACTTTCAGGAAAGGACTGAAAACTTGGCTTTTCACCCTATAGGCACCACACACCTCAGCAATCGATAGGCAGTGATCAGCGCCAGGACACCCTAGGGTAACCGTCGCGCTTAAGAAATTAAATTAACATAACATCACGCATTGTAAGTTACCAGTTGGTGCATCCCAGGGAGAACATAGGGTTACAGGACAAACTGGGGGGCATATGTACATCGGGCAGGGCCAACAGGACCAGTGAGAAACACTTCGGGACAGTGGGAAAAGGCATAAATTCCAATTAAGATGGAACAATTACTATATTGGTTGTATTTCTACTGTGCTAAGGATGATGCAGAGCACGTGGGAAGAGATTTTGCAGTTGGTCTCACTTTGGGCTATGCTGGTGCACGGATTGCAAGGTGGGTGGAGAATCTTTGGTTGGCCAAAGCATTACAGATGGTTGTGTGGACAAAACTGACGAAGGAGGTAAGTGAAGGGAGAATGGAAGGTCCTCTTGCAGATTGGCCTTTGCAGAATTTGATTGTATCTCTGATTGGAGTAGCTCCCAAATGGGCACACTGTGAGTGTAGACTTATACAACAGCTATCGTGGCCAGAGGGTGCTTCGGTGAATGATTATATTTCACTAGGATTTATGGCAGTCTGCTACGCTTGAGTAGATGTGGCCTTTGATGAGTTGGCGAGGAAGGCTGGTGCTTGGGTCTACATGACAAAAATGAATATCAAGTCGGCATTTAGCTTGAGGTAGGACCATTCTGATGATTATGAATTGTTGAGAAATCAGTTAAATTGTTATTGTTTTTTTGTTTGTTGCTAAGGCCTTATTCAGTTCATACTCCAATGCACTTTAAAGTCTAGTCTATTATAGATGTCACACAGTTACATACTATTTGGATGATTTTCTTTTGGTTAGGTTGGCTGACCCTCTGAATGTGTCAGTATGATGGACACTGTTGGAAATGGAATTCCTGGTTGTCTGAGGTATGCACCCAGGCCATGCAGGAACCATCACTCTAGTCAGGGTAAGCTAGATGCACACTAAAAGATAACCTGTGCTCACCCTCTGGTAGTTTGGCACAGAGCAGTCAGACTTATCTAAAGAGGCAATGTGTAAAGTGTTTGTGCAACACACACAGTAACACAATAAATACACCAGAAAAAGACTCCACACAGGTTTAAAAAAATACTTTGAACAAAAGACCAAAATGAAAAAAATCAGATGTATAGAAGTCGAGATATTGAATTTTAAAGGAATAAATGCAGTAAAGCACTTAGAAGGAAGTAGCACTAAAAAGGTTACTTTAGGTCACTTTTAACCTGGGCAAAGTCAACATTCGGGCCGACCACAATGGAGCGCTGGCCGGCTACGAGACCCACGCAGGCCCTGGTGAACAAAGTACCTTTCCTGTTCACAAACAATGAGATGCGTCAATCTTCTCCACGCAGTGAAGGCAATGTGTCAGTTCTGAAGACGGGTGCCGGAGTCGGGAGGCATCGAGCGATGCGCCAGATTCTGCCATGCAGGTGAGGTGATGCGTCCATCTCACCAAGGTGCAGCGGTGGCGATGCGCTGTCCGATGCATCGATCTCTGGAGGTAAAGCGCTAGTTCTGATGGGATACGCCGGTTTTACTCCCGCAACCGGATCGATTTGCCTGTTCTGCTACACGCAGACAGGAAATGCATCGAAATCCGTATTGCAAGTATCTGGGCCACTTCCAATGAGCCAGGTACAGGAGCTGGGGTAGAGACTTTGAGTCTCAAGGAACTGGAGGCAAGCCAACAAGCCCTTGGAGATCACTTGGAGTGAAGGCAGAGTCCAGCTCTCCTTAAGCTGAGTCAGAGAGCACCAGGCAGCAGGGCAACACAAGAGAAAAGCAGGCCTTCCAAGTCTGCAGTCCACATGTGAGTCCTTTAAGCAGACAGCAGTCCTTCTGATAGAGATTTAGTTCAAGATCCAGAAGTGTCTGATTTTAGGGGGTCAGGGACCCAGTAGTTATAACCAAAAGTGCCTTTGATGTGGCGGGTGACTTCAAAGCAGCCTTCTGAAGTGCACAAGAATCCCTTTCAACCTAGTCCTGTCTGCTAGGCTATCTGTTGGGGGGTAAATAGTCCTTTGTGTGGGGACAGGACGCAGCCTGCCCAGGCAAAGCCATTACAATGCAGATGTACGTAGATGGGTACTCAGACATACCTATCCTTTCTGTGTTTGTGGCTATCGACAGGAAATGCACAAAGTGTAGCTGCCACCCACCCCAGACGTATATCGGAGACAGGCTGTCGGGCACACAGAGCAGTAAATGCAGAGAAATGTCCACTTTCTAAAAGCGGCTATTCTAAAACAGTAATGTTAAATCCAACTTCACCAGTAAGGAGAATGTATCATTACCATTCCAAACATTTGAAACATGAAACAGCTACTCCTCTCTGAAAAGGAATTACAGCTTAAAAGTGTATTAAGGAATTCCCAGTGCTAGACTATGAGAAGAGCAGGTCTCACAGTAGTGAAAAATGAAATAGGCTGCTTGTCACTACCAGGACATGTAAAGGTTAAACACACATGTCCTACCTTTTACTTACACGGCACCCTGCCTTTAGGGTTACTTAGGGCCTACCTTAGTGGTGACTTATATGTAATAAAAGTGGAGGTTGAGGCTTGTAGTTTTTTCAATGCCAGGGCGAAGTGGCAATATACTGCACACACAGGCACTGTAGTGGCAGTCCTGAGACAGGTTTGAAAGGCTACTTATGTGGGTGGCACAATTAGTGCCGCAAGACCACTAGTAGCATTTGATGTACAGGCCCTGGGTATATGGTTTACCACTTTACAAGGGACTTACTAGTAAATCAAATATGCCAATCATGTATACACCAATGTCATCATGTTTAGGGGAGAAGCACATGCACTTGAGCACTGGTTAGCAGTGGTAAAGTGCTCAGAGTGCTAAGGCCAACAAAAAGAATTAGCAAAAACAGGAGGCAAAAGGCAAAAAGTCTGGGAAAAGACCACCCTAATGATGACAGGTCTAACACGTGTCCCACGAGCTGAAAGTGGGGAGATCTACCCAACTCTAGGGAGTTCTCATCACTAAGGCGGAAAAACCTAGATGAACCATCATCATTGGCGTGGTCTACCCCAGGTCTGTGTTCCACCCTGAAGTCTATACCCTGGAGGTAAATGGATCACCTCAACAGTTTTGGATTCTCACCCCTCATTTGCATGAGCCACCTGAGGGGCCTGTGGTCAATCTGAATCAGGAAGTGAGTTCCAAACAGGGAATGGCCTCAACTTCTTCAGTGCTCAGATCACAGCAAAAGCTTCTCTCTCAATAGCACTCCACCTCTGTTCCCTGTGCAGTAACCTCCTGAGAGATGAAGGATACAGGTTGGTCTAGGCCCTCCTCATTAAGTTGGGATAGTACTGCCCTTATGTCATGCTCTGAGGCATCTGTATGAACTATAAACTCCTGGGATAAGTCAGAGGCCTTGAGCAGAGGAGCTGTGCACATGGTCTGCTTAAGGGAGTCAAATGCAATTTGTCATGCCTCTGTCCAAATCACAATTCTGGGCTGCTTCTTCGAAGTCAGCTCAGTCAAGGAGGCAACAATGGTGCCATATCCCTTGACAAACCTCCTCTATTCCCCACTGAGTCCCAAGAATGTTCTGACCTCAGTCTGGGTTGTGGGGGGGGGGGCAGCAAGGCCATGATGGTTTCTGTCTTGGCCTGAAGGGGTTGCACCTTCCACCTGCCCACCAGGGGTCCTAAGTACACCTCAGGCCCCTGCCCTATCTGGCACTCACTTGCCTTGATAGTCAGGCCTGCCTGTTGCAGAGCCTGAAGCACTTCCTGGAGGTGAAAAAGTGGTCCTTCCAGCTGCTACTGAAGACAGCTATGCCATCCAGATAAGCAGCAGAGAAGGCCTTCATACCAGCAAGGGCCTGGTTCACCAGCCTCTGGAAGGTGGAAGGGGCGTTCTTTAATCCAAAGGACATCACCCTCAACTGATAGTGGCCCTCTGGAGTGGAGAAGGCTGACCTCTCCCTTGCTCCCTCTGTTAGGGCGATCTGCCAGTACCCTGATGTAAGATCAAAGGTACTGAGATCCTTGGCAGCCCCATACCTGTCGATCAGCTCATCAGCTCTGGGGATGGGGTGAGTATCTGTCTTAGTCACTGAATTTAGCCCCCTGTAATTCACACAGAACCTCAGTTCAAATGTGGGGCCTAGTGGGGCAGCATTTGGTACCAGAACCACAGGACTGGACCAGGGGTTACTGGAGGATTCTATCACCCCCAACTCCAGCATTGTGGACTGTTAGAACTGGGGGTCTCTAGTTGGCAGAGGTATGTACCCTTGTCCAAGTAGGGACCCTTGCTTCTAGTCAGGGTAAGCGGGATACACACTTTAGATAACCCCTGCTCACCCCTTGGTAGCTTGGCATGAGCAGACAGGCTTACCCCAAAGGCAATGTGTAAAGTATTTGTGTTCAAGACACACAGTAACACAGTACTAACACCACAAATGGACACCACACCAGTTTAGAAATATAAAGTATCTTTATCTAAACTCAACAAGACCAAAACGACAAAAATCCAGCATACATGTAGTAAAATAGCACTTAAAAACAGTTATTTCCAAAATAAAGCTTGTAGAAAATAAATAGCTCCTCCTGGGGCTATTACGATGTTGCAACAGCAATAAATCCAAAGTACGGCGCCAACCGCGAGGTGCATGGCATCGGGCACAGAGTCACACCAACCTCTAAACAAACAGTACCTTGGAAAATGAAGTCTATGACGATGCACCGCGTCGTGGAGGTGAGGCGTCGGTGCCGAGGTTGAGGCTGGCTCCCTGGCTGCCATGTGGAGGGGGGAGGGAGCGAAGCGTCGTGTCCGCGAGGAGGCGACATGTTGAATCCAGGACAAGGGAAGTCGGTTGCTTCGCCGGTGAGGCGTCGGTAAGTTCGTGGAGTCACCCTCGACGGTTATCGGCGCTGTGATAACAGGATGCAGTCGCTGGTGATGACAAAGTCAGTGCGAGCGCTGCTGTCAGGAATGCCGATAACTGCAAACATCGGCAGTCGTCGAAGGGCATCAGAGCTGCGGTGCAGGCCGGGCGGTGCATCGTGCACTTCACGAGCGGTGCCCCTGGCTTCGGTGCAGGTCGCGACGTCACAGTGGAGTCGCTGACGGCATCGGAGATTGCTTTTCTTGCTTCTCTTAGGTTTCTTCCAACTCCCAACAGCAGGAACAAATTCCAGAGGCCCAAAACTGGAACAGGCACCTCCTGGCAGGTCAGAACTCTCAGCAATAGAGTTCAGGGGAGCTGGGGGTGAAGTCTGTGTGTCCCTCAGACTTCAGAACAGGAGGCCAGCACACACAAGCCCTTGGAGATTCTTCTTCAAGCAGATTTCTCAGCAAAGTTTCAGTTTTTGTCCTTTCCTTGGCAGAAACAGCAACTGCAGGCCAACCCCACGCAGCACACAGCAAAGGGGCAGTACTCCTCCTCACAGCTCTTCAGTTCTTCTCCTTGGCAAAGGTTCCTCTTGAGTCCAGAAGTGATCTAAAGTTCTGGGGTTTAAGATCCACCACTTATACCCCATATTGTCTTTGTTCTTTGTGCAAGGGTCTCTGAGCCCAGTCCAAACCAGTTCTGTCCTCACTGGTGCAGTATGACCACAGGGAGTTGAGACAGCATTGTGTAAGGGAGACAGGCCCTATTCAGGTGCAAGGAAAACACCTCTAAATGCAGTCAAGGTCTATTCAGTTCAGCTCTGAGTCATCCAGGAAGGGCCAGGCACACCTCAACCCCCCCCCCCTCCAGTGGGTGTTTACAGTGAAGGCACATCCCCAGCCTCTGTCACTCCAAAACAAGACAGTCAATCTACAAACAGGCAGAGGCACACAGAATTGTTAAACAAGAAAATGCCTACTTTCTAAAAGTGGCATTTTAAAAACCATCTTTACTACAGGATGTGTTATTAAAATTCTGAGTTATGAGAGTCTAAACTTTATTCCTCTATGTATACCAATGGGAAGTTATACTTGTAAGATGTTACAAAGTATCTCCCATGTTATCCTATGGGACAGATAGTCTTACAATAGTGTAAAACAAAATTGGCAATATTTCACTATCAGGACATGTTACACACACTAGTACATGTCCTACCTTTCACATGCACTGCACCCTTCCCATGGGGGTACCTTGGGCCTACCTGAGGGATGTCTTATGTGTAAGAAAAGGGACAGTTAGAGTCTGGTAAGTGGGTGCACTTGCCATGTCAAAATGGCATTTTAAAACTGCGCGCAGACACTGCAGTGGCAGGTCTGAGTTACATTTGCAGTGCTACGTAGGTGAGTGGCACAATCAGTGCTGCAGGCCCACTAGTAGCATTTGATTTACAGGCCCTGGCACACTCAGTGCACTTTACTATGGGCTTACCAGTAAATCAAATATGCCAATGATGGATAACCAATCACAGTAACAATTTACACAGAGAGCATATGCACTTTAGCACTGATCAGCAGTGGTAAAGTGCCCAGAGTCCTATAGCCAACAAAAACAGGTCAGGAAAAATAGGAGGAAGAAGCAAAAATGTTTGGGGATAACCTTGCAAAAAGTGCCATTTATAACATGGACACTCCAGCCTTAATTTTGGAACTCACCTTATCTGACAAACTGTATATTCTTAACATTGAGGTTGTCCCCTGTGTCCACATCATGGGTACACAGGTGGGTAGTCCTGGGGATAAGGGAGAACAGAGAAGAGTACTGTCCCAACACTCGGTGGCAGTCTCTCTGTTGTTCAGGAGTTAGAGTGGGGGGAAAGGATTACTCCTTCCACAGACTCATCCTTCTCCTTGGAGTCCAAGAGGTCAGGGAGAGGTTCACTCTCCTCTTCCTCTTCTCCATCTGTCACCAACAGCATGGTAAGATCAGGCCTCTCAAAGTGTGGTCTGAGGCGATCTACATGCAGCAACCTGTGTGGTTGCCTAGGGGTCTTGAGGTCCATCAAATAGGTGGCCTCACTCTTTCTTTCAGTGGCCTCATAGGGATCATTCCTGCGATCCTGGAGGGCCTTGGGGTCTACTGGCTCCATCACCCACATGTTCTGACCAGGTTGAAACTCCACAGTGATAGAATTGTTGTCATACCACTCCTTTATGACTTCCTGGCTGGCTTCAAGGTTACTGGAAGCATGTTTCCAAAATTTAGCCATCTGGCTTCTGAAGGCCAGCATGTAGCTCACTACATCCTGGGGTACCTTCCTGGGAGCTTGCTCCCACCCTTCTTTCACCAGACTCAGAGGTTCTTTGACTGGGTGCCCATGCAACAGCTCGAAGGGGTTGAAACCCACTCCTCTCTGTGGCACCTCTCTGTATGAAAAAACAGGCATAGTAAGAAGATATCCCACTTTTTCCTCAGACATACCTTCAGGGTCTTGTTGAACCTCTCAACAAGCCCATTGGTTTGTGGATGATATGGGGTAGAGAACTTTTAAGTTACCACACACACCTTCCACACTGACTGCATATAAGCAGACATGAAATTTGTGCCCCTGTCAGACACAACTTCCTTGGGGAAACCCACTCGGGTTAAAATCCCCATCAGGGCCTTTGCCACTGCAGGTGCAGTCATGGTTCTCAGAGGGATTGCCTCTGGATACCTAGTGACATGATCCACCAGAACCAGGATGCATTTGTTGCCTGAAGCAGTTTGGGGATCCATAGGTTCAACAGTGTAGATTCCCACCCTCTCAAAGGGGATGCTAATGACAGGCAAGAGATTAAGGGTGGCCTACTCCTCTGCCCTGACCTCCCGCTGGCCTGGCAGGTCACACATTTCCTACAGAATGCATCATTCTTGATCCTAGGCAAATAAAAGTGGAGGACAAGCCTTGCAAAGGTCTTGTCTTGGCCAAAGTGTCCTGCCAGGAGAATTTCATGAGCCAGCTCCAGTAAAAAGGCCCGGTAGCATTGGAGGACCACCAGGGCCCTTGCTGTCCCATGCCCAGGAGCCTTGGGCTCACTGTACAGGAGGTTGTCCTCCCTCTTGCTTCATGCCCACATGGGTTGGGCCCTTCCTTTGTGCCCTACAGAACTCCTCCCTGGTGGGTCCTCCTTCCACATTCCATCCAGCAAGCTCAGCCAGGTCACCAGGGGAAGCAATGTCCTCCTCAGTGGACTCTGGGGCAGCCACCGCAGATTCTCCATCCATCTTGCTGGAGGTACATTCGGGGGCTGGTATCCCACGCCCTCTGCATATCCCCTTCTTAGCAGCTGGCAGGGACATTGTTCCAGGCTTCAGTTCTTTTTGACTCCCATCTAGGGCAGCCATGGGCTGTTTGGTAGCACAGATCCAGTCAGGTAACCTTAACATCTCCACATGAGCCTTGAGCTCCACTTCCTTTCAGGTAGTGTGCTCAAGGTCATTACCCAGCAAACAGTCCAGAGGCATGGCAGGGCTCACTGCAGCTTTCAGAAGACCTGAACACCCCCCACTCAAATGAAAGAAGGGCCACAGGATAGTGACCCTCTCTGTTGTCAGCCACCAATACCTGGTGGAATGCATGGGGAATTACCTGCTCTGGGGAAACCAGTTGACGCCTTACCATAGTCATACTGGTTCCTGTATCCCTCAGAGCCTCAACCTCTTGCCCATTGGTGGTGACCCATTGCCTATAGTTTGTCGTATTTGAGGGCACATGGATATTTGGAACCTTCTCACTGTTACCCAGGGACACTAGGGTAACCACACGAAACTCCCCCTCATTAAATGGAACAAACTTCTCCCCAAGCACCACACTAGCCACTCTTGGATTACTTTCTCCAGTGTGAGAGTATGCTCTTTTTGGACACTTGGGATCCCCCTTGTAGTGTCCATACTCACTGTACTCATAGCACTTTGGAGACCTAGGCTGCTTAATCTTGTCAGGGTAGTTTTTCTTCTGGTGGCCAGATTGGGAATGTGAACCAACCCTATCCCCTGTGAGTTGTTTTGGGGGCCTGAAGAGAACTCCTTCTTTTTCTTCCCCCCTCCTTCTTCTGGTGGGGACCCTGACCACCCTTTCGGGAGTTCCCCCAGATACCGTTTTTTGACACTCTGGTGCTGACCCAGAGGTCAGTCTCCTCAGCAATCTTCCTGTAGTCAGTAAGCTTGCTATCAACCAGGTGTTTGCACAACTCTGGAAAACAGGTAGCAATGATGTGCTCCTTTAAAAACAAGTTGTACAGCCCTTCATAATCACTAACTTTGCTGCTCCTCACCCAGCCCTTCAGTGCCTTACCAACATAGTCCAAGAAATTCATGCATGTTTGTGTAGAGAGTTTGTGACTGGCCCTGAACCATTGCCTGTACTTCTCCGGGGTCAACCCAAACTTACTGACTACAATGTTCTTCTTGGCAGTGTAGTTGGTCTGGCCCTCCACCTTTAATGTAAGGAGTGTGTGCCTCCCCATCATGGGCATGTACTGCCAAAGACTACCCCCAGAACTCCTCTGGGACCCTGTCCAATTTCAAAGCCACTTCATAGGCTGCCAACCAATTATCTATGTCATCCCCACTCCATAACTGGGCACCATATCTTTTGGGATGTGAAATCTGGACTCATGTGAAGACACTGCAGGTATGCTGCCACCACTATTGTTGTTGCTGGACCCCACTTGGAGGGCTCTAATATCCAGCTCTCTGAGGCTAAGCTCATGGGCCATCTTTCTTTCCTCTATGGCCGGTCTCTTCTCTTCTAGAGCTTGCTCCTTCTCATGCTTATAAAGGGCTTGCTCCCTGTCAATCTTGGCAAGCTCTAGTGTGAGTTTCCTCTCCTCCCTCCTGTCCACCAGCTCCTCTGGGGACAGGTTCTTTGAGGACACACTGCTGCCTGGTCTTGAGTGAACTTCCGGTCCTGGGAGACCCTCTGTCAGGTCCCGCTCTGATCCTTCCTCAGTCTCAGATCCCTCCTCCTCATCCACTTCTCCTTCTGGGTGGGCTGCTGCCCATGCTCTTAAGGCTTTCTGAAGCCCTGCCTGCTTGGCACTTCCCTTGTGGAACACCTCTCTCTCCTGGCAGAACCCCTTGAGCTGGGCCACTGTGTATGCCTTGAGATTGGCCAGCTCAAATTCCACATTGCCAGGTACGACCACAGACATTGCAGAAAAAATGGGACTTGGGCAAAAGGACTTTGGGAAAATCAAAATATGTCAGAACAGGGAGAAATGAAAAAGGCTCAAATTGGTCTAAGTATTGAGTTGTAGTGAGCAATGAGTTACTATATGGTAATGCACAAACACAGGTCCTATCCTCACCGCTGACCCCCAATGTTAGAAATGGGATTCCTGGTTGGTTAAGGTATGCACCCAGGCCAGGCAGGAACCACCACTCTAGTCAGGGTAAGCTAGATACACACTAAAAGATACCCTGCGCTCACCCTCTGGCAGCTTGGCACAGGGCAGTCAGGATTATCTAAAGAGGCAGTGTGTAAAGTATTTGTGCAACACACACACACACACAGTAACACAATAAATACACCACAGAAAGATTCCACACAGGTTTAGAAGAATAGATTGTTATATTTTGAACAAAACAAGACTAAAATAACAAAAATCCAATGTATAGAAGTTGAGAAATTGAATTTTAAAGTAATAAATGCAGTAAACCACTTAAAAGCAAGTAGCTCTATAAAGGTTACTTTAGGTTGCGCTGGACCACGGCAAAGTCAAATTTCGTGCGGACCACAATGGAGCTCCAGCCAGCTACAGGACCCACACAGGAGCCAGCGAACCAATTACCCTTCCTGGTCGCAAACAACGAGATGTGTTGATCTTCTCCACGCAGTGAAAGCGATGCGTCAGTTCCAAAGAAGGGTGCCGGAGTCGAGAGGTGCCGAGCAATGTGCCAGATTCTGCTACGCAGTTGATGGGATGTGCTGATCCCACCAAGCTTCAGCGGCGGCGTTACGCTGTCCGATGCGTTGATCCCTGAAGCAAAAGTGCTGGTTCCGATGCGATGGGCAGGTTTTACTCCCACAACCGGGTCAATGCACCGGTTAGCCTACACGCAGACAGGAGATGCATTAAAATCCATCTTGCAAGTATGTGGGCCACTTCCAGTGAGCCAGGCACGGGAGCAGGGGTAGAGACATTGATATCCCTGAGCCTCAAGAAACAGGAGGCAAGCCAACAAGTCCTTGGAGATCACTTGGAGTGAAGGCAGAGTCCAGCTCTCCTTCAGCTGAGTCAGAGAGCAGCAGGGCAACACAAGAGAAATGCAGGCCTTCCAAGTCTGCAATCCAAAGATGAGTCCTTTAAACAACACAGTACTCCTTCTGGCAGAGGCTCAGTTCAAGATCCAGAAGTGTCTGATTTTAGGGGGTCAGAGACACAGTACTTATATGCAAAAGTGCCTTTGATGTGGGGGGTGAATTCAAAGCAGCCCTCTGAAGTGCACAAGGATCCCTTTCAACCCATCCCTGCTTGCCAGGCTATCTATGGGGGGGTAATCAGTCCTTTGTGTGGGGACATGACACAGCCTATTCAAGTGAAGTGTTAGCCCCTCCCCGCCCCAAGGCCTTCAAAATGCTGATGTGTGTAGATGGGTACTCAGCCACATCTATCATTCCTGTGTTGTAGCTGGTTAGAGGGAATGCACAAAGTGTAGCTGTCATCCACCCCAGACGTGTATTAGAGACAGGCTATCAGGCACACAGTGCAGTAAGTGCAGAGAAATGTCCACTTTCTATAAGTAAATTAACTAGAGGGGGTTTGGCCCATAATCAGTAAGGCTAGGCCAATATTACGAGTAAGGGCAACAGAATGGTTCCGGGCGCCACTGCGACTAAAAGGAGAGTCTAAGGTACAACGCAAGATTGAAAAGTTGCGCCCATCCCTCCAATAAAGTTCACTCAAAAAGCCAACGCAAGATCAAGACAAAAGCGGCTCCCCTCGCACTGGCATTCCACAATTACAGGAATAAATAACCCAATTGCCCGGAATTAGAGGCTGCACTCCACCTGGGAAAATCCATACAAAGTCATTTCGCAACACACAATATCTGGACTAGAATATTATGGCTGATTTGAGAGTCATCTAACAGAAGAGATCGGTTGATATCGAAAAGAGCTCTTTATGAGTTCTAGGTCCTGAGGAGAACCCTACTAATTTATACTTGGGTTCGAAACGCGTCGACCTCTATGTGACCAAACAAGTGTATGAAAATACACTGTCAGGCTAACCAACCTCTTTTTTAAAATCGTGTGAAGGATTGATAAACAATTTTAAAATTATGTTGGGTGCCCTGAATAGTGCACTGTCTGGTCGCTGCCCTTAACAAGGTTGTGTAAAATTCAGTCATATAAGTCTCAACCTGTTTGGGCTTTTTCGTTTTGTTTCACTTATTTATTTGCTTATTTCTTTTTTTTTTTCTTTTTTCTGTTATATTCTTTTTTGAAGCACTGAACTCGAGCTTATTTATTTGTTATGTAGAATTTGTTCTCTATGTAATGTCCAGGTCGTGACCAACGTTACAATTTGTGATGTTAAATTTTTGTATTATATGTGTCAAAATGTAGCTTGTGGTCTGTTGACATATTGTTTTATATATTATTCTTGTGAAAACCATTGTCAATTTCCCCCAAAATTTTTCATGAAAAAATGAACTCTTAAAATGAAAGAAAAGAAATACAAACGCATCTTTTTGATCACATCAAGTGTCATGTGTGATCTAACGAAATGATGATCAACCAAAATCAGTACTGGCATGTGTGTGGTTGTGTGCACTTTCTATAAGTGGCATTTCTGAAATAGTAATGTTAAATCCAACTTCACCAGGAAGGAGGACTGATCATTACCATTCCAAACATATGAAACATAAAAAAGCTCCTCTTCTCTGATCAGGAATTACAGCTTAAAAGTGTATTAAGGAATTCTCAATGCTAGCCTATGAGAGGAGTAGGCCTCACAGTAGTGAAAAACAAATAGGCTGTGTGTCACTGCCTGGCCATGTAAAGGTTAAACACACATGCCCTACCTTTTACTTACAAGGTACCCTGCCCTTAGGGTTACTTGGGGCCTACCTTAGCGGTGACTTATAGGTAATAAAAGGGGAGTTTAAGACTTGGCAAGAAGTTTTAAATGTCAAGTCGAAGTGGCAGTACTTTGCACACACAGGCCCTGCAGTAGAAGGCCTGAGACAGGTTTGAAAGGCTACTTTTGTGGGTGGCACAATTAGTGCTGCAGGCCCACTAGTAGCATTTGAAGTACAGGCCCTGGGTATATGGCATATGCCTTACAAGAGTCTTACTTGTAAATAAAATGTGCCAACCAGGTATACACCAATGTCATCATGCTTAGGGGAGAAACACATGCACTTTAGCACTGGTTAGCAGTGGTAAAGTGCTCAGAGTCCTAATGCCAACAAAAAGAATCAGCAAAAACAGGAAGCAAAAGGCAAAAAGTCTGGGGAAAGACCACCCTAAGGATGGCAGGTCTAACAGACATGTTTCGAGAAGTGATGCAGCATATTGGGATGCCGTTAGCACCACAACAAACAGTTGGCCTCAAGACGGCGCTATCATACCTGGGGATTGAAATTGATTCTGACAGGTGGGAAGCCAGGTTACCAGGAAAGAAGCAAGGTGTGCTGTTACAGTTGTTGGAAGAGATGCCACCAAAGAAGAAGGCGATGGTGCCCAAGGTTCATTAGTGAGGCGTGTCAATTTGTAATCTTTATGGCATTGGCCAAAGGTATCCTCATGTGATGCACACCTGTATCATTAAAGTGTCCTTTTTTTACACAGTCATGTTGTCAATGTTTATGGGTGAGCTGCTGCAGAAAAAGTCTGCATCTATTAAGCAGCACTTAATTTGTAAAACAAAAAGTGCCAGGGCCCTTGTCATGAGCCCACTGCAGCTTGCACCACCAATTGCCCATGTCAGCGCTGCCAATGACAGTACCATAACAACTACTGTCGCACTCAAAAAAGGGTGACAATTCAACCTTCAAATATACATTAAAAATGACGAATGCATGCCGCCCATGCTATTCTTATGGCTTTGGGTGAAGGGTATTAGTGATTTTAATGTATATTTAATTATTGAACAACTGTTGTTGTATTCCTCACGAAATTATACAAACAGTGCCACCACGTGGCAGGCTGTTAAAAGAGCCAGTGTTGACAAAAAAAGTACCTGTGTCAAGCACCGAAAACCACCTGCTCAAATTAAGCACTTCTATTAAGCTCCATCCTCTTTGGTCCCCTGTGTACTCGCTCACAGTGCCTGCCTTATCAAACTCACTGAATTTGACCTTGTTTAATGTAACTGGTACTCATGTAAAGCGCTCCAAAGCCACTGGTCCAAGTTTGCGCTATATAAAACCGCAAAAAAAAATAAAAGGGTAGGTTTGCACGAGCCTGAGGCAAAAACCTATTTTGGTTTCAGTGCGAGAGAAACCAGAGGTTAACAGTGGCAGAGCAAGGGCCCTAATGCTGCAATGACAATGGTTTAGCAGAGACGGCTCAGGTGCACTGCACCTGCAACATTAACTATTGCTATGCCACTGGAGGTCAGCCATATTCTGGAGTTTCCTGTATGCTGCCACCAATGAAACGTGGCAAACCTAAAGTGTCGATTACAGTGTAATATTGCAAACAAACGTGTTTGTCACAATTCTAATTAAATGTACCTTGGCAGGGCAATCTTTTCAGGAAATGTAATCAAATGAAATGTAAAAGTCATAATGACAGGATCACGGGAGTCGATTAAGCATGTTGCCTGCGACGGGCCTGCATATTCATGTTTTAGGTTTGGTGGTGCCACCAATAATTCTTTGACTGACTGTTTCATCTTCCTCACTGGAGAACTATTTCGACCTTACGCTTCAACTGTGGAATATGTACTTTTGTAAACCTAATCGCTCCAAATTTAGTTTGCAATGTGACATTTTTATCAAATTTATACTCTGTAAATATGTAACCATAATGTCTGATCCTAAATTGTAAAGCGCTATGGCACCTCTGGGTAAAGTACGCGCTATATAAAAACGCATAAATAAAGGAATGGTCTACAGAGCATAGGATGAAATCTATACGTCTTGCATGGTCCTTGTCAGTCTTTCCACTCACCCCATGATCTGGGGAAAGAAACATGGGGGCATATTATCAACGAGGCGATAAACAATTATCGCCGCTTTTTGCGTCCGTTTTCGGTCGAAAAGCGGCGATAATTTTATCGCCTAATCAGCAAGGTCACGCTATCGCGTGAATCCTTGCATTATCGCCCTTTCCCCCAACGCCCATCTTTGCATCTCTAATGAGATGCAAAGTGGGCGTTACTGAGCGTACCCGGATGGACTACGTTGCAAATTTCGCTGATGTTCACATCGCGATATTTACAAGGCAGCCCACATGATTTTAGCAGAGGTTAGATTTTGGCGAAAACGGCCGTTTCGCCAAAATCTAACGTCTGCTAAAATCCTGACTTAGCCATCCCTAACATAGTGGGTGGATTCTGCTGATACGACCACAGGGTCGTATCAGCAAGGTATCGCCGTTTGCAGGGAACATCGCTGGAAAACCAGCGATGTTCCCTGCAAAACGGCGATAACCTCGCTATCTCTGGAATTTTTATCGCCCTGGAGAAACGCGTTGTTAATAACGCGCTACCAGGGCGATAATTTCCAGAGATAGCCTGCGATAGGACTATTAACGCTAAGCACGGCCAGCGATAATTATCGCTGGCCGTTGATAATATGCCCCATGGTAGCGAACTATTTTCATCCAAGGAAGAGTAATTTTTCAGACACAGGAAATAAAGCACCGTCAAATTTATGAGTTGTAGGAATTTCCAAAAGTCAGACAGGCCTTTATTTTATGGGGTGAGGCATATCTGTTAGTACCGTTTCCAGTGTAGCAAATGACAGACTGTCCTAATATCTCCATATATTGAAACTGAAAATATAAAAATCATTTTGAATGTCATAAAGTTTTACTGTCGCCCCTCACTGCTTTGGAAGACCGGAATGACTATGTGATTTTAAATACTTATACATTCTTGAACAGATAATATGGAGACGTTGATATGGCATGAGTGTGTCATACTTTTATCCTTTCTGTATTCCGAAACAGATCTTCGTTCCTCAAGTTCATTTTAGAAAGTAAAATAATGAATTACTTGCTTAAGTTAAGTGTTCTACATACTGAAAACTGCGCTATGAGTAATAAGGACGCATTTATTAAAACTAGAGATTACCATTTAGTTGTGTTCAACTAGAATTTCATTCAGAGACCACTTTACAAAGGGGGTGAAGTTTAAAATGAAACAAGAAAACATTTATTGATAGGGACAGTCGTCTTGTGTCCATCCCCCAGTTCCTATGTTTAAAGACAGCACCTTCACTAGAAAACATACATTGATGGAGATACAAGTGGCCATATAATAAACCCATTCTGTGTACCTGCAGTCATGCCGAAGGAAGGCTTGGAACAGGTACTGAAGAAATCATAACAACTCAGTTACACATAAGAGATGGGCATCGCAGCTGGGAAACACAGAACAACCACCACTCTATATTTCGAAGCTGTGGTGTCTGCTGTCTTTTACACCACGATTTCCTCCTAATTAACCCTTAAAGGTTGGTCAAACCCTCCTTAGTTGGAAAAATCATGGAGGCTTTCAAATGCCACTTCTGTTCTTCCCTCTGCACCTAGAAAGTTAAGCAAAATGACTCCAGAATTCAGGAATTCTGGAGATCCCTGTGCCTGATTGTTAGAAATAGGCGTCTCTAGTTGGCAATGGTTTGGCGATACACTTCTGAAATAACCCCTGCTCACCCCCTTGGTAGCTTGGCATGAGCAGTCAGGCTTATCTCACAGGCAATGTGTAAAGCATTTGCACATAACTCACAGTAATACAGTGAAAACCCTACAGAAGGACACCACACCAGTTTTAGAAAAATAGGCAATATTTATCGGTGTAAAACAAGACTAAAACAATAAGGATCCAACATACAGTGATCAAAATACGAATAATGCGAAAGGAATGGACTTTAAAGGCAGTTCCTTGAAGTCGATAGCTCTGTCCGGGGCTATCATGGTGTAGTGAACACACAAATACAACGGTTCCGGCCGACCGCAGCTGTGCGGTCTGGCTGCGGTGTCGGAAGATCCTCAAACAGTACCTTTTGTTCTGGCCGATTACGGTGTTGCGGGCCGGCTGCGGCAGGCACCGAGGCTGCGGTGTGAAGTGGAGCAGTGCCGCGTACGGTGCCCTAAGTTTGCGGTGCAGGCAGTGGTTCAGCGGCAGTCGTCCAGCCGCGTCAGTGAGACCAGGGCTGAGGTGCGAAGTAGGGCAGTGCTTGTCGTGGTGCTGACAGGTCACGGTGCATGCAGCAGCGCTGGTTGATGATCTGGGGTCGATGGGGCTGGTCGCAAGACTGCGGTGTGGGACAGGGTGGTGCATCGTGTAACTTACAAGCGGTGCCCCCAAACCATGGTCACGGAGCTGGCAGCGGCATCGGGTTACTGTTTCCCCCTGTGGCAACTGAAACCCACAGTCCCAGATGTGGTACCCAGAGGAAGGCGAAGTCTCTGAAGTTCCTGAGACTTCTTGAACAGGGGCGCAAACTCTACTTCAAGCCCTTGGAAATACTTAGAAGACGTTGTAGACATTTCAGTCCAGTCCTTTCACTGCCCAAGACAGAAGCAGCCACTGTAGGCCAACACAGCAAAGCACACAGCAAAGTCGTAGTCTCTCCTCACAGCTTCTCCGGCTCTTATTCTTGGCAGGTTTCTTAATCCCAAAGAGTTCCAAAGTTCTGGGATCAAGGCTCCAATATTTATACCACATTTTCCTTTGAAGTTGGAATAAACAAAGTTCCTCTGGCATACATAGACCAGTTCTGCCTGGCTCAGGCCAGGTTCTCTCCAGGGGGTGGAGACAGCTTTGTGGAAGGCAGCCACAGTCCATTCAGGTGGAAGTGACAACTCCTCCCACTACTCTAAATGCCTCCAGGTCTATTCAGCCTGGCCATGAGACACACCTCAACCCCCCTGGTGTCTGTCTATTGTGAATGCATATCCCCAGCTCCTGTCATTCTGAATCCAGATGGTGAATACACAAATGGCAGAAGCACACCGGATGTTTAAGCAAGAAAATGCCCACTTTCTAAAAGTAGGGGGAAAAAAGGGGGTTTTACCTGGACCTTGTATCATTAAATACACTTATGATTTACCGTGGAGGTCAAAGATAATTATTTTATTTGACCAAGTTTTTAACTTATCAAAATTCATTTTGTTTTTTCAAATAGTCATTCAGTTGCAAACAAAGACACACAAAAATAATAACAACCTTCTATACAAAAAAGTCACAAAGACTCAATCACCAAATTGATAATACATGAAATACTGTCATTAATGACAACCAACAATACAACATCACCACATAATGTACAACAAATACACAAAAAGCATAATATATTGTGCAATCAAAATAATAAATCAAATGATTAACATAGCTTATAATCACAAAGGGAACGAAACAAAGTGTCCATAACAGGGGAAAACAATTTTAAAACCCTCCGTATGGCATGATAATTGAATCTCAGTTCCTCAATGTCAGAAAAATGCCAACGCGTTTCAAGTCCTAGGCTACAAATACAAGGACTCTCATCAGGGCTTCTTAATTCAATTCAACTCCTCCCACTACTCTAAATGCCTCCAGGTCTATTCAGCCTGGCCATGAGTAACCCAGGAAAGGCAGGACACACCTCAACCCCCCTGGTGTCTGTCTATTGTGAATGCATATCCCCAGCTCCTGTCATTCTGAATCCAGATGGTGAATACACAAATGGCAGAAGCACACCGGATGTTTAAGCAAGAAAAAGCCCATTTTCTAAAAGTGGAACCACAAGAGGGGTTAGGCCCATTGAACAAGAAGCAGGTAGGGCCGTAATACTAAATGATCCACAAAAAAGATACCTGCCTCTTTTGTAATTTAGTGCTAAATTGCTTTACAGCTTTTAATCAAACAACCAATTTGTAATGTCTGATTATGGTTATTTATTTCAACTTATTAAAAGATTTTTAAATTTTATATTTGTTTTCATCATTTCAAAAAGTAGAAAAAAGGATCACACTCAATAACCAAACAAATAAAACATACATCACTTTGTCAATAAATAACATACACCATTTGGACAAAAACAACGTACAAATACAGTACATCAATAACAAATAATCAACAACACATTATCACAAAAGCAATTCGTAGTCGCTTGCATCATACTAAATTAAATACATGGCTAGCCTTCAGACTTACAAATAAAGCCATCAATTAAGGCAACGCCTGGACAAAGGGAACAACAGTTATTCAAGTTGGGAAAACAAATTAATGACGCCAACATGTATTTCTCAAACGTTCCACAATGATGAAAATGAAATGCCCAGACTTACAAATAGAGCCATCAATTAAGGCAACGCCTGGACAAAGGGAACAACAGTTATTCAAGTTGGGAAAACAAATTAATTACGCCAACATGTATTTCTCAAACGTTCCACAATGATGAAAATGAAATGCCAACGCGTTTCAAAGCGCAGGCTTGCTGGACTGCGCTTATCATCAGGGCCTCTTAATTGTGTAGATATTCCACGATAATCTAAAAAACAAACGATGCAAAAAAATCTATGAAAAATGATATACCTAATCTATAAAGCTTTTATGTAACACATACTCCCTTACAACTCCAAAGTTTCGGAACACCACTGCCAAGCCAATTACCTGTAATGCTTTGTTTTGAAAACGTTATGCGAAACTGATCGCAAAATCGCGTGTTGTGGTGCTTCAGGGCGGACCACTCACGGCTGAACGAATACGATATTCAACCAGTCCTGTTACTCTGTGAACACAACCGGAAAGCTAGTAAGCATATACGGTCGCTCATTAAAACGTATACACCTTAACAACAACAAAGGCCAAAAAAGGGGGGGGGGAGGGGGGGACACGCGTACCTTCGGACCGAAGGGGAAGTCGCGCATCAAGCGAAATTGAATTCGAACACTTCTGACGAATCTACAACAAAATTAATGAAAGTTACCAACAGTGCAGATCGCCACTGAAGTAACACCAAAAACTTTTTGTAAAAAAAAAAAAATTGAAGTAATGATATTGAACTTACTTCAAGAGCTACTTAGTTGCTCGTTACTGCCGTCATTCGGGCTGCGCCGCGACTATGGCGGGAACATTTCCTGCAAGAGCATCAAAGCGTCATTCGGCGCTAAGCCTCATGGGGCTTATAATCAAACCCAACAGCCAATAAGGTGGCTGTCTGTACCTACCACGAAGGGGGCATTCTGGGACATGTAGTTTAGCCGATAAAGGACTATGTTCGCGATAACTCTGACATCCCATTGAGCCCAGTCACTGTACAATTAAACTTAAGAATAAGATATGCCTCTTTCTGGATCAAAGCTGTGTCTATATCAACCATTCGTTGTGTAGTATTCAAAACAAAAAGCACTGTCCACTTCATATCTTTTTCAGAATGAGATTTCTCAACAAAGTGTTCAACCATGGGCGCTGTCAGTACTTTCTTTTTATACGAGATCGATGCTGTGTAATCCGTTGGTTCACCTGCTGGTTGGTCTTACCAATGTATAGCTTCATGCATGGACACATGATCGCATATACGACATTTTTTGTCTTACAATTTGTGAAATCGGAGTGATACCATTTGATCGAATTATGCATAAATTCTGATCCCTCCATGGTGAATTCACATACTGAACAATTTCCGCATTTGTGATGGCCTGTAATGGGTTTCAGGTGCCATTGTGATCGAAGACTCCTTTGACCTGGTGTGGAAAAATGTCAGCCCTTACTATATGCTGGCCAATGCTTTGATTCTTTTCATGGCAAATAAAGGTTTGGGGAAAGGGCAGTCCAAATTTTCCAACAAATGCCAATTCTTAAGAACAATTTGCTTGAACTTATTTGAATCAGGGCTGAAAGTCGTAACACACACTAACTTCTCTAATGGTGGTTTCATCCCCTTAATCAGCAATTCCTCACGTGGTGTATACCAGGCCCTTTTTATAGCATGTTTTAGCAGTTTTTAGGGTACCCCTGGATACCATTTGGTCGCGAAAAATAGCTGCATGGTGCTCATAATCACTTTTTCTTGAACAATTCCGACGGATCCGCAATAGCTGTCCGTACGGAATATTTTCTTTCAAGCTTCTAGGATGGGCACTCCTATGATGTAAAATCGTATTTTTATCAGTTGGTTTACGATGAAGGGAGGTAGTCAAACAGTTGTCTTCGGGTGACACATCCACATCCAGAAATGTCATACAGGTCTTACTTGTGACCAAACTAAACTTAATGTCTTCATGTCGGCTGTTAAGCCAACCATGAAACATCTCAAGGTCCTCTTTGGTGCCTTGCCAGAGGCACCACACGTCATCAATATACCGTAGCCACTGCAAGATTTTCTCTTTAAAAGGATTGTTATTAAAAACAAATTTCTCCTCGTACTGGGCCATAAACAGGACCGCCATCTCAGGTGCAAAGGGGCAACCCATAGCTGAACCTTTTACCTGGATAAAAATGAATCTTCAAATTTGAAGTAGTTTTTCCGAAGGGCCACCTCAGCGAGTTGGACAATAAATGAAGTAGGTACCCTATGGGGACGTGGTCTACCTTCCAAATATACCTCAATCACTTGTAATGCCTCATCCTGAGGTATCTGAGTGTACAGTGATGTAACATCAAACGACACCATCCACTGGGTTTTCTCATCAAATTCTTGCCCTTCCACTTTAGTAATAAAATCAGTAGTGTCTCTAAGGTAAGATGGCACATCAGACAAAAACGGCTTCAAAAAGAAATCAACATATTTTGCAATTGGTTCCAACAAAGAATCACAACCAGAGACAATTGGTCTCCCTGGTGGATCACTAAGTCTCTTATGAATCTTCGGGAGAAAATAAATGACTGGGATCCTTGGAAATTTCTTATAGAGATAGTCAAATTCTTTCGGTCCTACAAAACCACTGTCAAAGCCTGCTTTTAGTATTCCCACTATGAGTTCCTGTGTAGATCTCGTGGGGTCATCTCTCACTTGTCGGTACCATTCCTGGTTGTAGACTTGAAGTCTACCTTCCTTAAGGTACATCTCCCTGGGCCAAATGACGACTGCCCCACCCTTGTCGGCTTGTTTTATAACTACAGATGTATCCTTCTTCAAATCATTAATGGCCAATTGTTGTTTAGCCGATATATTTCTCTTAAAGAACGTTTTCTTTTTTCCAACTGATTAAGGGCTGACAAAACCACCTGTTCATAAACCACAATTTCTTTGGGAACAGTTTGAGGTAATGGTACAAATTTAGATTTATTAGACAAACCTGAAACTTCCTGATTATTTTTAAAGTCTTTACCAAAAAAGACTTCATCATGAGACAGTTGTTTTTGGGAAAGATTCACAATAGATGATGGTACGTCCAAAAGGCAGGTGGCTTTTTTAGACAAAGGCAATCAAAAGCCCCGCGGAAGATTCAAACCCCAGCCATGGGAGATGCGGACTCGCCGCCAGTTTTACAAATCATAAAACCATCATCTATTGTGAATCTTTCCCAAAAACAACTGTCTCATGATGAAGAATCAGTGCTGGAATTGGGTTTGAAATTTGTTCCAAATAAAGTAACGGACTTTACAAGATTGAAACTAGAGGCAATTGAATTCTGTCGTAAGGTTCGCCTTAAAGCTTTCTTTTTGGTAAAGACTTTAAAAATAATCAGGAAGTTTCAGGTTTGTCTAATAAATCTAAATTTGTACCATTACCTCAAACTGTTCCCAAAGAAATTGTGGTTTATGAACAGGTGGTTTTGTCAGCCCTTAATCAGTTGGAAAAAAGAAAACGTTCTTTAAGAGAAATATATCGGCTAAACAACAATTGGCCATTAATGATTTGAAGAAGGATACATCTGTAGTTATAAAACAAGCCGACAAGGGTGGGGCAGTCGTCATTTGGCCCAGGGAGATGTACCTTAAGGAAGGTAGACTTCAAGTCTACAACCAGGAATGGTACCGACAAGTGAGAGATGACCCCACGAGATCTACACAGGAACTCATAGTGGGAATACTAAAAGCAGGCTTTGACAGTGGTTTTGTAGGACCGAAAGAATTTGACTATCTCTATAAGAAATTTCCAAGGATCCCAGTCATTTATTTTCTGCCGAAGATTCATAAGAGACTTAGTGATCCACCAGGGAGACCAATTGTCTCTGGTTGTGATTCTTTGTTGGAACCAATTGCAAAATATGTTGATTTCTTTTTGAAGCCGTTTTTGTCTGATGTGCCATCTTACCTTAGAGACACTACTGATTTTATTACTAAAGTGGAAGGGCAAGAATTTGATGAGAAAACCCAGTGGATGGTGTCGTTTGATGTTACATCACTGTACACTCAGATACCTCAGGATGAGGCATTACAAGTGATTGAGGTATATTTGGAAGGTAGACCACGTCCCCATAGGGTACCTACTTCATTTATTGTCCAACTCGCTGAGGTGGCCCTTCGGAAAAACTACTTCAAATTTGAAGATTCATTTTTTATCCAGGTAAAAGGTTCAGCTATGGGTTGCCCCTTTGCACCTGAGATGGCGGTCCTGTTTATGGCCCAGTACGAGGAGAAATTTGTTTTTAATAACAATCCTTTTAAAGAGAAAATCTTGCAGTGGCTACGGTATATTGATGACGTGTGGTGCCTTTGGCAAGGCATCAAAGAGGACCTTGAGATGTTTCATGGTTGGCTTAACAGCCGACATGAAGACATTAAGTTTAGTTTGGTCACAAGTAAGACCTGTATGACATTTCTGGATGTGGATGTGTCACCCGAAGACAACTGTTTGACTACCTCCTTCTTTTCTTTTTTTTTTTCTTTTTTTTTTATTGAGTATTTCAATGTTATACATTCAGCACACAATGCCATTTTACAATATACAACATTTGTAATGTATGAAATAATCAATCAACAGCAACTAAAAAGAAAACAGTAAGCCGTACTTGTCCTACAATTTTCTGTGGTCAGTTTGCAATGGATATACACCCCATCCTAGCAGCTCTTACCGCACATACATCATGACAGGTTATCAGCAGGCCCAGAACAATTACCCATCGAACAGTTACTCACTCAGAGCTCACTTCTTGGCATGATAATAGGTATTCCCGTAGGGGAGCCCAAATATCCTTGGGTTTTGAGGAAACCGGAAGTTCCTCAGCATATAATTCGAGCTGTTCACGGCAGTATACCATGTCCTTCAGCCACATCTCCATCCTAGGTCGCAAGCGACTATCCCATGTGAAGAGCAGTCGCCTCTTGGCCAGCAGCAGAGCCACTCTCACAAACCTCCCCAGCACTGCGCGTATATGAGGGACATAACCCAGGAGGCACTCCAACGGTGCGCACTGTAATTCTACCCCCGTCATGGTACATAGAAGAGCGATAACTGCTTTCCAATATTGGAGCACCTGTGCACACTGCCAGGACAAATGCAAAAAATCAGCCCCAGCCTGCCCACACCGTTTACAACAGTCCGTGTCTCGTAATCCTATTCTATGCAGTTTTTTTAGGAGTATGATAGACTTGGTGTATGAACTTCAGATGGATAATTCTCAAATTATTATTGGATGTCAGTCGCCCCGTCATCTCACATATGTTGCCCCAGACTCTGTCTGTAATGGGGGGACACTATAGTGTTCCAGCGTTCTAAGCTGCAGTTGCTCCCGGAGGGAGTTTCGTCCTGTATTGTCCTATACAGTTTGGTGATCAGTTTTTTCCTATGCGGAAGTTCTATCACCAGTTGTAGTGCCTTTAGTGACAGTGGTTCCACAGGGAAAGAGGCATAATGATCCTGTATTGCCCTACGTAGCCTGTAACAAGTATATTGGAACAGTGGGGTGGGGTTTTGTACATAGTCCAAATCGTTCCGCGTGACGTAGTTCCCGCTTGGGTATAAGTCCCCCATCGCTGCAATGCCCACCTCCCGTAGAGCCGTGAGTGGGCCTCGCTCCTGGGCCATAGACAGGGCGGCATGCCCCGCAATGGGCATCGCAGGCGCGTATAACGGTAGTTTCTGTGTTCGCCTCCCAATCTCCTGCCACGCTGCAATTGTAACATCCAATGTGTTAATCTCAATCCTGGGCGTCTGTCTCTTAGTGTGGGTTATGATTCCACACAGTGGCACAGGGTGGGCGTCTCCCTCTTCGACAGCCACATGCGGGATGAAATCATGTGGTTTGAACCAAAAATAGGCATATTGCGCCTGCCCGCATAGATAGTATGTGTAGAAATCTGGGGCTCCAAACCCCCCCCTCTCTCAAAGGGCAATGTCAAAGTGCTCCAGGCGATTCTCGGTTGTTTATTCCCCCACACCAAACGCAGCAATTGTGTCTGAACTGTTTTAAAAAAAGTTTGGTCAGTGCAATGGGGATATTGCTAAACAAGTACAGAAACTTTGGCAGGACGATCATCTTGATTATGGCGATGCGATCTGCTAGAGATAACGGCAAGCAGGCCCAGTGATCAACCTGCTTCACTAGTGCTGCGTAGGCGCGGCCATAATTTTCCCTGATCACTACCTCTGGGTCGCGATGTATCCACACTCCCAAATACTTAACAGGGTCCTCGGACCACACCAGTGGGTATTCAACCTGTGGCGACGTGGTAATGCTCGTAATGGGGATGATGACAGATTTCTCCCAATTTATTTGAAGGCCTGAGAAGAGACCAAATTTAATATATTCCCGCAGCACCCGGGATAAGTACGTCTGCGGTTCGCGGATATAAAGGACCATATCGTCCGCGTATAATGAGATTCCAACCGGGCGATTGTTAAAATTCAGAGCAGCCTCCCTGTGCCCCTGACGAATCCTGCACGCCAGAGGCTCAAGAGCGATGGCAAAGAGCAGGGGGGACAAGGGGCAACCCTGCCTTGTGCCACGGTCTATGGGGAAGGACTCCGAGGTGAGCCCCCCCACCCTCACCCTCGCCGATGCGTCAGTATAAAGAACCTGGATCCAGCGAAGGAAAACAGGGGGAAACCCCATTCTGCGAAGTATGTTCCACATATATTCCCGTTCTATAGAATCGAATGCTTTCGCAGCGTCTAGGAGCACTGCCACAGCCGATAGGTCCGGGTTTAGCACATGAAACATAGCGAATATAGTTCTGAGGTTGAGAGAAGTGGAGCGGTCCGGGATGAATCCGGATTGATCCGGGAGCACCAGCAGGGGCATTAGGGGCAGTAACTTGGAGGCCAAAATCTTCGCCAAAATTTTTGCATCTAGATTAATCAATGATAGGGGGCGGTAGGACTCGCAAAGTGTGGGTGACTTATCCTTTTTCAGCAAAGTGATGATAAGAGCCTGTCTCAAGGACGGAGGGAGAATGCCAGTCTCATGGGCCTCATCGTACATCTCCAGCAGGTGTGGCACAACCAGGTTGGCATACGCTTTGTAGAATTCCACCGTTAGGCCATCCGGCCCTGGCGCCTTGTTATTGGGCAGCGACCTGATCGCGTCTTTGACATCGTCCTCCCCAATAGGCATGCCCAGGTATTTTCTATGTATATCAGACAGCCATGCACATGCCATATCCTCTAGATAAGCATCCAATGCAGCATCGTCTATCCCCCCACTGGACGTATATGTGAAAGCATAGAATGTCCGGATTTGATCCACAATTGCCTGCGGAGAATAATGCATTTCCTCATCCGTGTCAGTAATGTGGTCTATGGGAGGATTAACAGATCTGTCCCGCAGCCTATTGGCTAGAATCCTACCTGATCTCCCGCCCTCCCCATATGCCCTAGCAACATGGCGCTTGGATAGATATTTTATTTCTACTTCTGCTAGTGAGTTGTATTCCTCTACTTGCTCATGAATTTGGGCTAGTGTATCCCTAGAGGGTGCAAGGTTATATTGGTTTTCAAGAGCCGCCAGCTTTTTTTCAATGGCTTGCAGTTGTCTTCTGAGGTCTTTTAGGATACCTGCGGAAGTGCTAATACATACCCCTCTGATGGTCACCTTAAAGGCTTCCCATAAAACCGCCTGATTGTCAACTGACCCCGCATTGTGCTCGAAATATTGTATTATAGCAGTCCTGATAGTGTCGGCATAGGTCGGGTCTGTGAGCGCCTCCGCCCTAAAACGCCAAGTGAACGGTCTGTGTATATTATCAGGTATAACCAGCTCCATGAGGACAGGGTTGTGATCAGACAGGGTTCGCGGAAGAGTGTACACCGCCTCCACCCAAGTGTTAGCTTCTTCGCTGAGCAACCAATAATCCAGCCTGGACCAGCTGTTGAATGCAGGGGTGATGTGCGTACCTTCTAGCCTACCCTCATTCCGCAAGCGCCAGGCATCCACCAGGCCCATTTCCAGCATCAAGTCTTTTATGCATTTTGCAATTTTAATCGTACGTGCTCCTTCTGGGTTGGATTTGTCCACCAATGGATGGAGGTGAGTGTTAAGGTCCCCTCCCAATAGGATTGCCGCCTCCGGCCAATCGCGCAACACATTCAGCATCTTTAAAAAAGGTGAAACATCATCCACAACAGGGCCATATATATTTACAATCGTCACAAGGACCATTCCCAGTTTGCCCTGTACCATCGCCCACCGGCCCTCCGTATCTACACATGACCGTATTGCTGTGAATTCCACCCCTCTCTTAACTAGGATGAGCACCCCTCTGGCATAGGTAGAGTACGACGAAGCTAGCCTGTAGGCCGCCCATCTGCACGCTATCTTAGCTTCAGTGTGTTTACTCAAGTGAGTTTCCTGTAGGAGGGCAACCTTCACGTTGTGTCTGTCCAGCTGTGCCAGCACCTGTCTAGTCTTCTTGGGCGTGTTTAACCCCCATACATTCCACGTTATACAGTTGAGCTTATCTCCTGTCATCTGTAATCATATTCAAATCTGCAGCCATAATATCTCAGAACTGCATATTCCGATGCATGTTCGCACTGACCTCCCCACATCTGACAATCACATCTCACGGACTTTCGGCTTAGAACAATTAAACAGTTCCACCCTCCCCCCACCCACTTCAGCTTCCCCCAACATGCCAAAGGTGCATCCCACATTAAACTCCCACCCCATCAAACACAAAAAAAAACAGTGCATCAGTTGGGGAATACCCATGGGGGATCGTAGTGGCGAATCCACTCCCCGATATATATCAGTAAGTCCCTCAACCCAGACGCCATCTCACTGTACCTATATACAACAGGCTCAGCGGGGCACATTTGAAAATTGTCCCCATTATCTCTAGAGCTGGCAGAATAGGACCCAGAACAGTAAATCGGTACCTTGTCTTTTCAAACCTGGAATATAATATGGCATGATTAGGTTCCAGCCCTTTCTCTTGCTAATTGGGTCCCGACCGAGACAGCCAAAGCCAAGCGCAACAAGCGCCTAACATCGATCATTGCATTTCGGAGTGCTCATAATTCACACAACACCTGTGGATTGAATGTCCCCACCCCTCTCAAGAGTGAGTACAAGCATGCAATACTTAAGTACCAGTCCTTGGGTCCGCCAACCCTCAATCGTCCACATCCGAAGTGTGAGCCGGTGGGTTGTTCCGACGGCGTAAGGCCTTAGCGTGTTCCATCGCCTGTTTAGGGCTGGTGAAGATCTTTGAGCTTGCTGCCTCGCCGATGCGCAGCCGCGCTGGGTAAAACATGGCGTATGGAATCTGTTCCTTCAAGAGCAACTTTTTCACGCCTTGGAACTCTTTACGTGCTGCCTGTACTGTAGCCGTGAAGTCCGGGTAGAACGCAAGCACATCACCCCTGTAGTTAATGGTGCCCTTGTTGCGTGCGGTTTGCAAGACAGTGTCGCGATCCCTGAAATTTAGGAGCCTGGCGATTATCGGCCGCGCCGGGGCTCCTGGAGGGGCGCGCCGCCAGGGATCTGTGCGCCCGCTCCACCGCAAACATGGGCGACAGGGCATCCGCACCACATATGTCCCGCAAGAGAGTCTCCACAAAGTCCTCCAGTCGCCCCACGTTGGTGGACTCCGGCAAACCCAAAATGCGCACATTATTGCGCCTCGAGCGCGCTTCGATGTCCTCGTTCTTGGCCTGGATGACCGCAAGGAGTTTCGTGATGTCCGCCTGTTTCGAGGTCACCTGCTGAAGGCCATCCTCAGCGTCAGAAATGCGCTGCTCCGCCTCTCCAAGCCTCGCCGCCTGCTTGTCCAGCTTAGAGGAGAAGTGGTCCATTCTACCATTGAGGGCCTCTATTTTCCCATCTATAGCCTGCAGGCTAGCCTGGATGGCCGCCAGCAACTTCTCCAGCGCCGTGGGCGCCGCCGCTGCCGATTCCAGCTCCGAATCCGAGGCCGCATTTTGTGAGGACTTGCCCCCTCTGCGCAAATCAAAAGTGAGACGCGGTTGGTTTTTATCTGGCTTGCCCATGTTTACCGCTCCTGTATATATTGCGCAGTTCAGCTGGTGATGGCAATTCCCTGTCTCGGTCAATCACCTGTATTCTCGTGACTCTGTCCACTTTGTGCTATGTTCTTAGTAGTCTCTCCAATCCCGAGGGAACTCTGTGTTGAGTGCGCGATGTCCCCTGCACCTCTGCTATAATTTGAGTGTCCCCACACCGCTCCCAGCACTGATCAGCCTCACAGCCCACCGCAGACGCAGTCCAGCTCTTATAACAGTTAGGCCCCCTTTTTCAGTGTCCCTGAGTAGAGGAGCCAGGGGGGACCCAGCAGCACAGTCTCAGCACATCCGTGGACTTCACTACTCTGGCGGCAGGGGCTGCCTCGCTCTACGCAGTTCTCCGCCGCATATAAGGCCCTCCGCTTACCTCCTGCACTTTGTTAGTTTTTTTTCTTTTTTGGCTGTCACCCACTGGTATGCTGCTGTTCAGGTGCGCAGGTTGCTCCTCCAGAGGACAGGGGCCGCCTGTTCTGCCCGCCTGTGCCGTCGCTCTGTCTTCCTCCTCCAGCCCTCGCGGCAGCGTCCCGTCAGACGCGCACGGCCCGCCCGGTGCTCCGGAGCCGGCCGCTCGCGCAGATCCCGACACCGCCGATGCCGCCAGAGGTCACCCACAGGCCGCGGCGCCGGTCAACGGGAGCCGCAGCGTACATCCAGCCGCGCCCTCGACGAGACAACCGGGCCGCCTCCAAAGCGCTTACAGGCACTCAGGGATGCAGTCCTCGTCCCTCGGGTCCAGCGTTCCCCAATCCGCACCGCTCACTGTGCTCTTCCACTGCCTCACGCGGCCGCCATTGCCACACGGCCCGCGGGAGTCAGTCTGCAGCGTCCACACCCCGGGGAGCACACCGCTGGCAAATGTCTCGTTCGAGAGCTCACCACTAAGCTCAATCGATCCGCCGCCTCTGCTCCGTAGATGGCCGGGTCAGGGGCAGGATTATTGCAGGATTTTAAAAGGCAGCCGGCAGAGCTACACTAGCGTGCGGCCATCTTGCCGAACGCCAAGCCACGCCCCCGACTACCTCCCTTCATCGTAAACCAACTGATAAAAATACGATTTTACATCATAGGAGTGCCCATCCTAGAAGCTTGAAAGAAAATCTTCCGTACGGACAGCTATTGCGGATCCGTCGGAATTGTTCAAGAAAAAGTGATTATGAGCACCATGCAGCTATTTTTCGCGACCAAATGGTATCCAGGGGGTACCCTAAAAACTTCTAAAACATGCTATAAAAAGGGCCTGGTATACACCACGTGAGGAATTGCTGATTAAGAGGATGAAACCACCATTAGAGAAGTTAGTGTGTGTTACGACTTTCAGCCCAGATTCAAATAAGTTCAAGCAAATTGTTCTTAAGAATTGGCATTTGTTGGAAAATTTGGACTGCCCTTTCCCCAAACCTTTATTTGCCATGAAAAAGAATCAAAGCATTGGCCAGCATATAGTAAGGGCTGACATTTTTCCACCCCAGGTCAAAGGGAGTCTTCGATCACAATGGCCCCTGAAACCCATTACAGGCCATCACAAATGTGGAAATTGTTCAGTATGTGAATTCACCATGGAGGGATCAGAATTTATGCATAATTCGATCAAATGGTATCACTCCGATTTCACAAATTGTAAGACAAAAAATGTCGTATATGCGATCATGTGTCCATGCATGAAGCTATACATTGGTAAGACCAACCAGCAGGTGAACCAACGGATTACACAGCATCGATCTCGTATAAAAAAGAAAGTACTGACAGCGCCCATGGTTGAACACTTTGTTGAGAAATCTCATTCTGAAAAAGATATGAAGTGGACAGTGCTTTTTGTTTTGAATACTACACAACGAATGGTTGATATAGACACAGCTTTGATCCAGAAAGAGGCATATCTTATTCTTAAGTTTAATTGTACAGTGACTGGGCTCAATGGGATGTCAGAGTTATCGCGAACATAGTCCTTTATCGGCTAAACTACATGTCCCAGAATGCCCCCTTCGTGGTAGGTACAGACAGCCACCTTATTGGCTGTTGGGTTTGATTATAAGCCCCATGAGGCTTAGCGCCGAATGACGCTTTGATGCTCTTGCAGGAAATGTTCCCGCCATAGTCGCGGCGCAGCCCGAATGACGGCAGTAACGAGCAACTAAGTAGCTCTTGAAGTAAGTTCAATATCATTACTTCAATTGTTTGTTTTAACAAAAAGTTTTTGGTGTTACTTCAGTGGCGATCTGCACTGTTGGTAACTTTCATTAATTTTGTTCTAGATTCGTCAGAAGTGTTCGAATTCAATTTCGCTTGATGCGCGACTTCCCCTTCGGTCCGAAGGTACGCGTGTCCCCCCTCCCCCTTTTTTGGCCTTTGTTGTTGTTAAGGTGTATAAGTTTTAATGAGCGACTGTATATGCTTAGTAGCTTTCCGGTTGTGTTCACAGAGTAACAGGACTGGTTGAATATCGTTTTCGTTCAGCCGTGAGTGGTCCGCCCTGAAGCACCACAACACGCGATTTTGCGATCAGTTTCGCATAACGTTTTCAAAACAAAGCATTACAGGTAATTGGCTTGGCAGTGGTGTTCCGAAACTTTGGAGTTGTAAGGGAGTATGTGTTACCTAAAAGCTTTATAGATTAGGTATATCATTTTTCATAGATTTTTTTGCATCGTTTGTTTTTTAGATTATCGTGGAATATCTACACAATTAAGAGGCCCTGATGATAAGCGCAGTCCAGCAAGCCTGCGCTTTGAAACGCGTTGGCATTTCATTTTCATCATTGTGGAACGTTTGAGAAATACATGTTGGCGTAATTAATTTGTTTTCCCAACTTGAATAACTGTTGTTCCCTTTGTCCAGGCGTTGCCTTAATTGATGGCTTTATTTGTAAGTCTGAAGGCTAGCCATGTATTTAATTTAGTATGATGCAAACGACTACGAATTGCTTTTGTGATAATGTGTTGTTGATTATTTGTTATTGATGTACTGTATTTGTACGTTGTTTTTGTCCAAATGGTGTATGTTATTTATTGACAAAGTGATGTATGTTTTATTTGTTTGGTTATTGAGTGTGATCCTTTTTTCTACTTTTTGAAATGATGAAAACAAATATAAAATTTAAAAAAATCTTTTAATAAGTTGAAATAAATAACCATAATCAGACATTACAAATTGGTTGTTTGATTAAAAGCTGTAAAGCAATTTAGCACTAAATTACAAAAGAGGCAGGTATCATCTTTTTTGTGGATCATTTTCTAAAAGTGGCATTTTGAAACACACAATATAAAAATCATAGTTACTAAAAGATGTATCTTTAAATTCTGAGCTCAGGAATCCAAAATTCCACTTCTCTATCTTGTGCCAAGGGAAAGTTATGTTTGTAAGGTGTTCCACGGCAACTCCCATGTTAACCTATGAGACAGATAGCCTTGCAACAGTGAAAAACGAAATGCACAGTATTTCACTATCAGGACATGTAACACACACCAGTACATGTTCTACCTTTCACACACACTGCACCCTGTCCTCAGGGGTACCTTGGGCCTACCTTAGGGGTGCCTTACATGTAAGAGAAAGGGAAGGTTAGGGCCTGGCAAGTGGGTGTACTTGCCAGGTCGACATGGCAGTAAAAACTGCCCGCAGACACTGAGGTGGCAGGTTTGAGGACCATTTGAAAGGCTACTTGTGTGGGTGGCACAACCAGTGCTGCAGGCCCACTAGTAGCATTTGATTTACAGGCCCTGGGCATACCTGCGCATACTAGGGACTTTTTAGTAAATCAAATATGCCAATCGTGGAAAACCAATTACAACACAATTTACAGTAGGAGTACTTACACTTTAACACTGAACAGCAGTGAGAAAGCGTGCAGAGACACTAAACCAGCACAAAGCGAAGTTGAGTATACCATCAAAAACAGGAGGTCAGAAGGCAAAAAGACAGGGGAAACATGTCAAAAGATGCCAGGTCTAACACTGGTTCTACAGGAAGTATTTCTTACAATACATTTCTTCTTTCTGTTGGTCTGCACGTTTTTTTTTCAATTTGGTTTATCTGTTGTCTGGAAAATTCTTCCACGGGAGTTAGAAAGTAGATTTATACGGTACAAAATTATGGACTACACCATCTGCTGGTGTTGATCGTCTCTTAAACAGCACTTGTTCAAAAGGCCAAATGATAAGTTACCATTTTAAGGACATGAAGTAGCTTATTTGAGAACATGACTCCTGAAATATATTTTTCCAGGACAGTGTATTTTCAACAAAGGGACACAAGAAGTCTGACTAGCTGATCCTAGGGATCACGCAGAGACTTTGGGGCCGATTCCGATTCGGGCCGGAAAACATACCGACCGACTCGGTACGGGAATATAGTCCGACCGACACATACCGGCGCTGCCCGACCTGCGTAGTACGATGAAATGCATGTGAATCACGACCGACTCGTACGGAACACAAGCCGAATGACCGAACCGCACGGAAACCAGCTATCCGGCCGGGAAACCACACAAATCGAACCGACCGACACACACCAGGAATGAACCCGACCGAAACGTACCCGCGAACTCCGACCCGCGCAGTACGATGCAATGCGTGGAAAACCAGACCGAGTCGCACGGAGCCCAAGCCGTACGACCGACACGCATACAAAACCTAGCCGCAGCAACCCAATACTCCGCGACCGACGCGTACGCCGCACATGAAACCTAGCAGAAACACAGCGTGAACGACTCGGAGAAGCTCGCACGAGACAACTGCAGCGTCCTACTCGGTCAGAAGAACGTCTCCTACATGCACAAAAATACAAAGGAAAAAATACAAAAAAAGGGCCAAACAAGCAATTACACAGCCAATAAATACTGGGGGAAAACATGGAACAAAGACACACCCACAACTCCACCCATATAAAGGCCACAAATCCCTACCATGATCCTTTGCAAATTCAACTGACCTGCCAGCACAGAACACCATCAGACAGCAACCACAGACACACTCACAGCTCATCCATCACACAAGCCACACACCATTAGCACCTCAACAAATAGCACCCTCACATACACCCAGCAAAACCTACAGTCACACACTCTCACTTGCACACACACACACATCAATCACCATGCCCCCAAAGAAGAATCCAAAGTTCCTAGACAGTGAATTGGAAGTCCTGGTAGATGAGATCCTCAGGGTAGAGCCACAGTTGTTTGGTACATTGGTCCAACAGACCCCCATGTCGCAGAAAACTAAGACGTGGGAGAGGATCGTCGACAGGGTGAACGCACAATCACCATGTTTGCGCACAAAGGAAGACATCCAGAACAGGTGGTATGATGTCAAGGACCTACTAAAGAAGGATTACATCTTGAGTCAGCGCACCGGCAGTGGCCCTCCTGCCAAACCACTATACCTTAGGCCCTGGGAGGAGAAGGTGCAGGCCATCCTACCACCAGTGAGCGTATATGGACTATCAAACATCCCAGAGCCTGGTGAGTACACAACAAATATACACAATATTGTGTGACAATACACACACATCACTGTCAAGGGGATAGTCAAACCATGCACCCTTAGCAAATCCACAGCAACCAAAAGATAATCACCCCAAGATGTGTCTGTCAGTCAGATAAACACAATACATGCCATCTCATAGTGATATGTAACTGTGTCATGACATGTACAAACCTAACAACAAATACAGCAAGGTAGTGGCACAAATCTAACCAACAAACACAGTCAGATATTTTGCCACCACTAGAACACCACCTCACAGGGAAGCTCACTGAAAGGAAGGAATTCTGTGTATGTTATGTTATGTTATGTTAAGCAGTTTTGTAAAGCGCTCAGCTGCCCCAGCAAAGGGGCGTCCCGGCGCTAAGAGCAATAGTAGCAACTGACTGCGAGAATCCCATCTAGCAGAGCAGAAAAGAAACCAGAAAAAAACATGAAAATAGCAGTCAGGGGAGCAGGTAACCTAGTAAGGAAATAAGTGGGTTTTTAGTGCCTTTCGAAAAGCAAAATAGTTGTCCATGCTCCGTATCTGGCTTGGAAGGCCATTCCACAGCTTGGCCGCCATCACGCGGAAAGATCGCCCACCTGCGCGGGCTCTCCTCACACGTGGGATGCAAGCAAGCTGTTGGTCTGCAGAACGTAACTGACGCATGGGAATATAGGCAGAGAGTAGATCAGATAATACCCCAGGGGTCGGGTATTTCAGAATCTTAAACGCGAAGCAGAGAGACTTGAACTCCACCCGCCTCTCTACTGGCAGCCAGTGTAGCCGCCGGATAGTGCTGGAGGTGGAACAGCATCTGGGCATGGCAAGAAGGGTTCTAGCGGCGACATTTTGAACCCTCTGCAATCTAGCGATCTCGGCCTTATTGGTGCCCAGATAGAGCACACTGGCATAGTCCAATCTTGACAGCACAGAAGCCTGTACTATCATCTGGCGGATAGAGGAGTCAAAAAGCCCAAAATGGGCCTGAGGCTGCGCAGAATACCAAAACAGGTCGCAGCTACCCTCTTAGTTTGATCTCGGAAACTAAGCGCCGAGTCCACCCAGACGCCAAGATTTTTCACCACCTGTTTGGGAGTGGGGGCCGGACCCAGGGTGGTGGGCCACCAATGCCCGTTCCAAAGCTCAGGATCTTTTCCTACCAGCAGGACCTCGGTCTTGCTGGCGTTGAGCTGAAGACATTCAGCTCAACCAGTATGCTGGTGAAGTCAGTGTACCCAGTAGCATGATGGGAGTTGTAGTCAAAGATACTGGTCACCCTCACAATTGGCCCATCAACCCCACCCTGAACCATGCTCACATCACAGGGAGTGGAAAATAAATGACAAGATAGCTGACACTGGGTACTGCTGTGGGGAGCACAAGGCCCTGCTGGGAACTGTGCACCAACAAACAGCAGGACACCACTGTCAGCCATCTTGCCATTGCTGTCACACTCACACACAGTGAAGATGACTCAAAAGGAAGGAAGTATGGGCATGCTGGGAAGGGGGTGTAGGCAATAGCATGATGGGAGTGGTAGTCACAGCTCAACATCCCCCACCCACATGGCCCAGCAAGCTCACACTGAAGCATGCACACCTCACAGGGAGTGAAAAGCCACTTCAAAGATGTCTGACACTGGCCACAGCTGTGGGGAGCACAAGGCCCTGCTGGGAACTGGGCACCAACAAACAACAGGACCACACTGTCAGCCATCTTGCCATTGCTGTCACACTCACACACAGTGAAGTCGACTCAAAGGGAAGGAAGTATGGGCATGCTGGGAAGGGGGTGTAGGCAATAGCATGATGGGAGTGGTAGTCACAGCTCAACATCCCCCACCCACATGGCCCAGCAAGCTCACACTGAAGCATGCACACCTCACAGGGAGTGAAAAGCCACTTCAAAGATGTCTGACACTGGCCTCAGCTGTGGGGAGCACAAGGCCCTGCTGGGAACTGGGCACCAACAAACAACAGGACCACACTGTCAGCCATCTTGCCATTGCTGTCACACTCACACACAGTGAAGTCGACTCAAAAGGAAGGAAGTATGGGCATGCTGGGAAGGGGGGTGTAGGCAATAGCATGATGGGAGTTGTAGTCACAGATATTGGTCACCCTCACAATTTGCCCATCAACACCACTCTGAACCATGCTCACATCACAGGGAGTGGAAAAGGACTGACAAGATGGCTGACACTGGGTACTGCTGTGGGGAGCACAAGGCCCTGCTGGGAACTGTGCAACAACCAACAGCAGGACACCACTGACTGACACCCTGAAAGCCAACTTGCACTCCCTGCAATGGAAGCACGTTCCATGGTGGGATATCTGGCTGGGTGGGAAGGAGGACTGACAGCTCTGACCATAGTTACAAGCAGCTATTCCCACACACCCCCTTAACACAAACTCCACATAACCCACCTGGGAGAATGCAATGCCTCACACTCTAATTAAATATCCCACAAAGAACCACCACCCTGGGTTATGCTGTGTGAAGCACAGGGACACTCTTGGGACTTGTAGCCAAACAAACGCCAGGACAACACTGTCAGCCATCCTGTCAGCACAGGCACACTACCCCAAAGGGAAGCAGAGTCAAAAGGAAGGAAGTATGGGCATGCTGGGAAGGGGGTGTAGGCAATAGCATGATGGGAGTGGTAGTCACAGCTCAACATCCCCCACCCGCATGGCCCAGCAAGCTCACACTGAAGCATGCACACCTCACAGGGAGTGAAAAGCCACTTCAAAGATGTCTGACACTGGCCTCAGCTGTGGGGAGCACAAGGCCCTGCTGGGAACTGGGCACCAACAAACAACAGGACCACACTGTCAGCCATCTTGCCATTGCTGTCACACTCACACACAGTGAAGTCCACTCAAAAGGAAGGAAGTATGGGCATGCTGGGAAGGGGGTGTAGGCAATAGCATGATGGGAGTGGTAGTCACAGCTCAACATCCCCCACCCACATGGCCCAGCAAGCTCACACTGAAGCATGCACACTTCACAGGGAGTGAAAAGCCACTTCAAAGATGTCTGACAATGGTGCTCTGTTGTGGGGAGCACAAGGCCCTGCTGGGAACTGTGTACCAACCAACAGCAGGACACCACTGACTGACATCCTGAGAGTCAACCTGCACCCACTGCTAGTGTGGCATGCTTCATGGTGGGACAACTGGGCTGGGGGGAGAAGGAGGTCCGGATGTCAACCAAATACCACCAGTGCTGGTCATGCACACACCTCAACATCCACATAGAAATGCATCAGGTTGGCAGGACAATGAGCCACACCAATATCAACCTCTGACTATGCCAACTTAGGACAATGCAATGTACAGGGCCGCATCCAGAGGTACATTCACAACTGTCATGTGTTTGAACCAGTGATGCCTGCAGAAACATAACATACATTGTGTGTCTCTTCCAAAAACAGGTGATGATGGGGACACAGCAGCAGATGAGGAGGAGTCCCTGTCCCAGGCTCCGGGGGACCCTGAGCTCTCTGGTGTGGAACAGCCTCTGCCCTCATCGGATGGCGAAGACCAACCTGGCACCTCCGGTGGGAGTCATCATGCAGCACCAGCAGGACCACCATCTACACCCCTGCACCCATTCCTCCAACATCTGCCAACACACAGACCACCCCCGCCGACACAGACAGACCAAGGACACTCAATGACAACAGCACAGGGACCACAGCCCACCGTGAAGCAACGGACAACAACCCCAGTACCAACCCCCAAGGGGGCCGAGGGTCACCTGTGCGTGCCACGGCAGCTCCCGCACGTGTGTCCAGGGGTGGTGGTAGGGGTGGTAGGCAGAGGTCGCTGTTTGCAGAGGGGTCTGGACTGCATGATGACCCACAACTGGCACGCATTGCTGAGGCGTACCAGAATAGCACCGGAGAGGTCAGCCAGGTAGTGGGGATCCTCAAGGACATTCAACAGCAGCAGGCTGCCCATCATGCCCGCTTGGACTCCCACATGTCCAGTGTGGAGACACACATGTCCTGTGTGGAGACACACATGTCTGGCATGGAGTCCATGTGGGACACATTGGAAGAACTGACAGCGGTGCAGAGGGACATATTGACATGCCTCCGCCAGATTAGCACCAACATGTCCACACCTCCCTGTGTGCCCACAACATCTGGTGCCGCAACAACTGCAACTGCCACAGGGAGGGAGGATGACTCTGGTGGAGAGTCCTCTGCACCGCAGCGGCCTGCACGTGAGGGTCCCCCCAGAAAGAAGAGGGGTCGTCCGAGGAAGGACAACTGAGAGGCCGATGGCCATGTACATCCCCCAGGAACCCAACACCTGTTCTGGAAATTCTCCTTTGTGTGCAAACTCAAACTGTTCACCCTGTCGAATGCAACACAACTCTCCCACATGACATGAGGAGTTTAAGTTGGACTAATGTATCAGATGACTGTGGACTTTACTCAGGACATTTCTGCTACCAACACTTCCAACTCATCTGGGAACTTTGGATTACAATACCAATGTACAGCACCCACCATCCTGTGCACTATCCTCACACATGTATGTAATAAACTCACTAATACACCATACTTGCCTCTGTTGTGATTCCAACGTTGTTTTTGTCATGGAGATTATGATCTGCTAAATGACACTGTGCATGCTAACTGCCACAGCAAGTTCAACACCGTCATGTGAGTCATGGCGACGTGACACATATGAGGGAGACACACCACTAGGGCTACACGACACATAGACACCAGGGCCATCGGACTCTTCGCCTACACTGATGTTGCCAGGAAATACAGTGGAATGCACAGACACCACACCTATTCAGAGTCTGTGTTAACTAGCCCACAGGTGCAGTAAGCAAATGTCAGTCAGATGTGTGACCACAGACAACGCACATCCCAAAGTGAAGCACAGGTTTATTACACATTTGCAACATGTTGTTTCCACTACAAATGCAAGGTAATCCCACGTGGCAGTGGCCACACAGTCAAAAAGTGTAGAAGAAATAAAGTCCAGGGGTGTGTGGCACATCACCTGTAGGGAAACGACTGCTGCCACCCTGAAAGCTAAATCATGGTGTCGGGGGATCCAAGTTGACCAAACAACTCTGTAAGCACCCTGTGAAGGACAGACATGACACACAGTCAAAAGCACTGAAGAACAGGTCAGAAATGCAATACTCATGCCCAATACATGTCACAAGATACCTACACAAAACCAAGTTAGCATGTCAACACTGTTGGGGAGTACAGACTACCTGTAAGGACACATCGCTGCACGCATCCAGTCAATTAGCACATGGCCACACTCAGCACCAGAGCACCACCCACACATATCATGCAAACTCACATCATTGACATGACAACTCTCTGGATACTCACATTCAGCTGAAGAAGTTGGTGATGAGCTGTGTGCGGACATCACCCTCATCATCATCATCATCACTGGCATCGTGGCCCAGGCCAGGATCCTCCACAGGTGGTGGATGTTGGTCATCGTCATCCAGGATGAGAGTCAACTCCTTCCGCACTGCCAGGTTGTGTAGCATGCAGCAGACGATGACAATCTTGCACACCTTTGCTGGGGCATATGGGAGGGCCCCTCCTGTCTTGTCCAGGAAGCGGAAGGGGCTCTTCAGGAGACCAAATGTCCGCTCGATCACTCTCCTGGTCCGACCATGTGCCTCATTGTAGCGCATATGGGCTGGTGTCACAGGGTTCTTGAGGGGTGTCAGCAACCACAGCATGTTGGGGTATCCGGAGTCACCTACAGACAGACAATTGCACATTAGCTGAGTTGGAAAAGAGGGCGGAATACAACATAGCAGAACACACACAATGGTACAAAGTCTGTACACACCGACAAGCCAGGCACGCTGGTTCTGCATCTGTGACATCATCCTCGGGATGCGACTACTCCTCATCACGTAGGCATCGTGTGCCGAACCGGGGAAACGGGCACACACATGTGTGATGCTCATATCTGCAAGACATACCACCAGAGCATTGATCGAATGATAATGTTTCGTGTTCCTGGATGCCTGCTCATGTGCCTGTGGTGGTACCAAAGCCACATGTGTCCCATCAATGGAGCCAATGACATGTGGCATCCTCCCCAGGGCATAGAAGTCACTCTTGACGTCAGTGAGTTGTTGACGTTTAGGGAAATAGATGTACTGGTTCAGGTATCTCAACATTGCCTCCAAAACATCGCGTAGCACACGGCTGAACATAGTCTGTGACATCCCACCAGCAGACGCCACAGTGTGTTGAAAGGTACCGGTGGCAAAGAAGTCTAGGGCTGCCATCACCTTCACCTTGGGGTCAGCGCTGTAGGGTATGGCGGCCAGGTTGCAAATGTGGGGCCAACCGCACCGCCAATTCCTCAATCTGCACCCTGTTGAAGCGGTACCGTCGGATGCAGTCATGTTCCACCATCGTTGCAAGGTCAGGGAATGGTCTATGGACAGATGGTGCCCTGCAGTGCATAGGTGAAGAAAGAAAGATTGTCAGTCACCCCACATATGTGCCATTGAGCATACTCAATATCACATGATACATCATTACGAGACACAAGTACCTGATGTGTGTGCCGTTCTGTATGGACATATATGGCACCTACATGGCCAACATCTAACATCACAGTTCAACATGTGTTGACAACAAGTTCCAGGTTGTGCTATGGGAAATGATTAGGCTGTGTCACAGTACCCATTTACTGCTGTCACGTTCCAAACACACACCACAGTGACATGTCAGGACAGATGTGCCACATGCATCACAGCTCATTGACAGGTAGATTCCCAGGGACCCTGTATTGCCACATGGACACTGGCATGACATGGCGTATCATGTACACGTCAGCAAAACAACCATGACTCCCACAGGTAGTGGCCCCTGTTGCCTCCGCAGGACAGACATGGACGTCTGTGACACACACACGCACAACATCAAAGTCCATGCACAAACAACGTGGATGTGGAGACTGTCTCCCATTGTGCACATGGAATCAGAGACTTCGGAAACACAACATGCACACAGACTGTGGAGGGCCATCACTATTGAGGCAATGGGTCACGCTGTGACGTACATACCTTCTCACATGGGACTCAGGGGGTATGTGACATGACATACACATACACAACCTGGAAATGTGACCATGCCACATGCTCTGAAATGAACAGTTGCACATCACAGTGGTCATGTGCACAACACACAAAGGATTCTGTCCCCATGAACACGTGCACAGCCTGGGAGTGGCTGCCCCCAAGTGCCACCCAAAAAACCACATGTTGACCCCCATACACAGAAAAGGTAATGCAGCCTTACATGCCTTAGGATACAGTGTGGACAGGCTGTGGTGTTGTAGGTGTGCCTCTGAGTCCCTGGCAAGTATATGTGGCTGGCATACGTTCACCAGTGACAAGCATGGTGACATATGCGAGTGACTTGTACAGGGACGCGTTGTACAGCAATGGACCGATCGGTGCGCACGCATTGGCCATTGCATATGATGTGAGCGGGTACACGTTGTACAGCAATGGACCGATCGGTGCGCACGCATTGGCCATTGCATATGATGTGAGCGGGTACGCGTTATACAGCAATGGACCGATCGGTGCGCACGCATTGGCCATTGCATTTGATGTGAGCGGGTACGCGTTGTACAGCAATGGACCGATCGGTGCGCACGCATTGGCCATTGCATATGATGTGAGCGGGTACGCGTTGTACAGCAATGGACCGATCGGTGCGCACGCATTGGCCATTGCATATGATGTGAGCGGGTACGCGTTGTACAGCAATGGACCGATCGGTTCGCACGCATTGGACATTGCATATGATGTGAGCGGGTACGCGTTGTACAGCAATGGACCGATCGGTGCGCACGCATTGGCCATTGCATATGATGTGAGCGGGTACGCGTTGTACAGCAATGGACCGATCGGTGCGCACTCATTGGACATTGCATATGATGTGATCGGGTACGCGTTGTACAGCAATGGACCGATCGGTGCGCATGCATTGGCTAGGGCCTGGCATGGCAACGGACGCGTTTCAAGCTTTAACGAGTCTGATGCAGTGAATTCAGTTGGCCAGCCACAACAATGTTGCAAATTCATGGGTGTCATGAAGTTGAACTTTGAAGGATGCTGTGGGCGTGTATAAGTGGTGCAATTCCATGGATTGGCCAGATTCAGAAGATGCAAACGACTTGGACCTATCACTTTGGACACATGGGACAGTATCTGCCTCTGCAGCACACATATAATGCTGGCTGTTCCCCTGAGAGCTCACTTGCCTGCACTACATGCTCCAGGACGACATCTGCCACCAACACTGCTGCTGTCTCTGCATCCTCTGGCTACTGCAATGGCACGTACTGTGGCGAGAGCCCCAGCCTTCACCACTGAGGAAAACCAGGCCCTGCTGGACAGCCTCCTTCCACAGTACAGCAAGCTGTATGGGAAACCAGGGGAGCAGGTGAGTGTGCTGTCCACTGCCTTACTAAATGTGCATGTTGTCTGACTAGCAAGACTTACAGTGTGCACACCACTGGCTAGCATGCTCACTGAGTAGTTCTCACCCCCAAAGTGTGTAGTTACATGCACTGAACAGGTATAGTGCAGTAACAGTGCATTCCAACAAGGTTTTACTTCCCAGGCAATGATACCATGTAGTAACTGCTGGCAAACTGTTCATAGCCATCGTTGCACTGCCTGTGTACATCATATGCCCCTGTGATTGAGACATGTATATCCAACTGTGTGATGCACGGATATGTTGCATGTGTAGTAATGGCCTTTTCACTTTGTCATCCTCACAGGTTGATGCCCACCAGAAGCAGGAAATCTGTCTGACCATCGCCCGGGCAGTAAGATCCGTGGGGGACTACAAGGGCCGGATCCGCAACTGCCAGAAGAGGTGGCAGGACCTTCGGGGCTGGACCCGGAGGATCGCAAGGGTCCAGCTGAAGCTGTCGCCTCCTCGCAGGAGGGGCGGACACCGGACCCTGACCCCCCACATGCTCAGGATCCTGGCGCTGGTCTTCCCTGACCTGGATGGGCAGCTGAAGGCCAGACAGCAGCAAGGAGGGGGTGAGTCCATGACTGCACTGTGAACTTTGTCTGACATGCTATGTGCCCTCCTCTGGCCTGGTTAAACTTCCACAGTACATCAGTCTTGTGGTCCAGGACCCATGTCCCTCAATTGTGACATGCCCACTCCTCATCTGATACCCAGGTGTGGCCCTTACAGTCAGGAAATTGTGTCACTTGGGTACTGTGTCCTTGCATTTTGCTTCGCTCAAGGTGGGGGACAGCATTTGTTCCCGTAACTTTGTGGTGGGCTTCATGGGTGGGTCAATTGCTTACACAATGCCTGAGTTCTGACATGTAATCTGCGTGTAACTTTGATATGTGGTCCAATTGCTGATCTGAATCACCACATGTGCCTCGGGTATTTGGCACATCCCCATGCTGCGGGTGGGAACAATGTTTGGGCCTCAGGTGTATGTATATCAAGTGTGTCACACATGCTTAGCCACCTGCCTACTGTCCAGGGCTCATCCCTCTTTCAGGTGGAGCAGGACAGTCATGCCTACTCCTGGGCATACAATACACTCTGTACTCCCACTCCCGTGTATCAGCTGACACGTTGTACTCAGTGAAATGTTCCCTCAGGTGTCTGCCTCTGTGTCATTGTGCTGTGGCTTCGTTGTCAGGACTACTGGGGTGTTTATCGGTTAGGGCTCAGCATGCCATCTGAGATGTGACCATGAGAGACGATACTTCTGTGACTTATAGGTGTTTTATCACTTGACGGTGCAGACTGGTGTATGCGACTGTGAAGTTCAGGCAGCTGTTTTTCATTCACAGCAGACTGTGAGGTGCTCAGGTTCAGAGAGTTGTGTTTCATGTCTCCCATATGTCCAATTGGTATGACGTGGACAAATAAGAGTTCAGATGATGTGGTTTGTGGGGGATGGATATGTGCACTTGTCAGCTACAGAACTTGCATTCCCCATGACCTAGGATTGTGACACAGTGCAGACTGTTGTTGGCTGGCTGCCCTGCCCATGTGACTGGAGACAGTGATGTATTACTTTGCAGGCATGCCTGTGCCATGGCATTAAACTTCCTAAGAGTGATCCTTCAGGGGAGTGACATGTGCAACATGCACCCCATTGTGGCATTGACTATCCGGACATGGGTGCATCATGGTGTCTGGTGCTGGTATGCATCACATGCATTTCTAATTAGACTCTGGCCATCCATTTATCCGGACACCTGTACTGACTCAGTGGCAAGAGATGTGATGTGTGCATGTTCACATACTTCACCGTGTTCTCTGCAATGTCCAACAACTGTGTAGGTGGTGCATGTGTCCACACTGGGGTATTACCATCCGACAGGCACCAGACAGATGGGTGCAAGGCCAGGAGGGGTGTGAGTGCCATGGTTGACCATCAGACTGACAATTGGCTTCTCCTAATCTGTGTGAGCACGTTTGGCAATGTTCAACTAAGGATGCCAGGGCTTGCTCTGTAATGTGCTGTACTTACTGTGGTGTGTGCGGTCAGTGCAGGTGACTGATGTTTGTCTGTTTCCCTAATTGTTTGCAGATATATCCACGGCCACAGGAGGGGACAGCTCCACGGACCAGGAGGAGCTGCAGAGCCAGACTGGGTCAGCAGCCGATGAGTGGTCGGAGGGACCCAGTGGCACGGAGGGCGAGGAGAGCCACACCGAGGAGTCCTCAGCACCATCCACCTCAGCTGAGGACCACAGCAGCTCGGAGGATGACTCCCTTGTGGAGGCGGGTGTCAGCAGCCACCACACCCCAGCTAGTATGGCTGGCCCCGCCACCACCACCACCGCCCTCCCATTGGCTCCCATTCCAGAGGTCCGTGGAGGCTCCCGTGTTCGGGAGCGTGTCTCCTTCGTGCCAGGCACCGCACCCCCTGCCCCTGTGTCCCCTGCTGCCCTGAGTGAGGAGTCTGTGTACTTACTTTGCCAGCTCCATGTAGGGCAGACAGCAATGCTGAGTGTCCTCCATGCACACACCACTCTGTTGACACAGCTGGTGTCGTTCATGGAGGGCATGTCATCGGGCATGTCTGCCCTACAGAGGAGCAATAAGTCCATGGACTCCTCCCTGACGGCAGCAGTGTCCCTCCTCCAACAGTCCCTCACCCCTCCTACCTCTGTCCCATCCACACTTCCTGGCACCCTACCTGTCCCAAGCACATGCACACCTGCACAATCACCCAAACACACAGACACGAGCAGCACAGAAGCACCCAAAACAAAGGCAAAACGGGCACGCAAGCATCCTCAGGGGACTGATACCACACCCACAGGGGATGGGGAACAGACACACACACAGGCATCCACAGTCACTCCGCAGTCCTCCAAATCCTCTCCCTCCAAGACCCCTTCCCTTGCCTCACCTGCAACCCCACCTAAAAAGCAGCTCTTCCTCTGTGACCTCGGCCTCTTCCCCTCCGATCCAGCTGATCCAGCATACAGGGGGAAGAGGAAGTCCACCCACACAGAGGGGAGTGCCCCTCACCCCCGGACACCCTCCCCCAGGCACAGACAAACTGAGGCCCCCACCCGCAAGTACCCCCGGGCCCGGAAGAGCAAGACCCCGCCACCGCCCTGCAGCTCAACCACACAGTCTCCTTCCTCCATCCCTCAGGCCCCCACAACACAGGTTCCCCCACCACACCCTGCCCCAGGTTCCCCCACCCACAGATACACCATCCCCAAAATGATCCGGCCTTCTCCACCTACCACTTGGTCTTCCAGCCCCACACCCCCCGCTGCACATGTTTGTGCCACTGGTGTGGAGACCGTGTCCTCCCCCTCTGTCCTGCCCACCTTACCTGAACCCCATTCTACTCCCCTGGAGATGGGCACTGCAGTGGAGTCCACTACCACCCCATCTGACTTGGGCACTGCAGTGGGGAACCTGTCCACTCCATCTGGCCAGCCCACTGCAGTTGTGCCGGCACCCACACCATGTGACTCATGCCCCCCAGTTGTGCCGGCACACACCATGTCAGACACCTCCACTGCAGTTGTCAGTGACTCTCCAGCACCAGCCACCCCTTCCCTGCCTCCTTCTGGTGAGCCCTGATCCTGTACCTGCGGTGCCTGGCCTGCCCCCCGTATGCCCCTCCGAGGGAATGTCCCTGGTCCGTAGCAGTGCAGGCAAGCAAAGGGTGACATCTGCCACTGTCACCCTGTTTGGACTTTAGTGATGGACTGGCCATTGGCCTTTGTGTTTTTTCTGGACTTTCTATTTTACACACACATATGCTGAATAAAGCTACTTTCAGTTCTCTAGTGGTTTTGCTTCAGATGTACATGATGTTGATGATGCTAACCATGCCCTTGCTGCAGTGATGGTGATTTTTGATATCAGGAAAATGAAGTGTTACTGTGCAGGACCCCATGTGGTCCAGGGGGAATGTGTCCTATCCTGGTGTGTAGCCATGTCATCCTTTGCAGCAATATGAGGGTGTCATGTTTTCAATATTTGCCAATGGGATTCCCTACATTTATTTGCAATATCACATCTGTGGCTTACACCCCTGCACATCAGATGTGCTTGCCATTGTTCAATTTGTCTATTTCCCTGACCGTGTGACCATCTCCACTGGACATGCAAGTTTGGGCATCAATGGGTAAGGACTCATCTGTGTTATCAGTGCAACTTGCTATACATGTGTGTTGGATCTGTGCAGATGATTTTGGTGACACTCCCATGACCAGGCTGATGTGACGAGAGCCTTCATTTTGTGCTAATTGTTGACTGAGTGACCAAGTGTTCTGCTGACATGATAGAGCCCTGCAGAGACAACGTATGGCACAGGTTTCCTTACACAGGAGTGGAGTCCCCTCATGGCAGTGTGTAATTCCGTGACATTGCCTGAGCCCAAGGTGTGTGTTGTGTGAGCATGTCTGTATGTGTTCACTTCCATTTTGCTACGCAGGCTGGGATCCCTAGTGATGTTCCTGTTTGTGATGCTTGCTGAGTTGACCTATGTTCCCCCAAATCTTCGCCCTGGGTTCTCTGTGATGTGGGTGCATGGCACATTACTGGTCATCAGGGTGTCATCCATAGGTGTGTTTGCTGTCAGGGCTGAGTTTGTGGGCAAACGCAGATGAGACACAGTCAGGATTCCCCTTGGCACTTGTTGGTTACACAAGTCATGTAATTTACAGTTTGTGTTAGCTTTCAGTGATTGTGACACGTTGTGTGTGTGACTGCTGCCACTCCTCAGGGTCAGAGCTGCAATGTTGGAAGTTGTCTATGTGTGTTCTTTGTGGGTGACCTTGGCTTCTTCATTGGTGTGTGACTGTGGCCGGGATCCCATTGGTTGGTGTGGATTTGACGTCATGCCCATGTACAGCGTACTGTGCAGTGTGTCAGACATTCACGAGTCTTGTTGACTGGCCATGTGTGATGGGTTTCTGCACCTTAGTTCCCCCCACCACCCCTGGGATTGTAATGGGTGCATGTGCAATGTCACCTGTCCATGTGAGCTTCACTGCTGCACATTGGTGGAGATCAAGGTGTGTGGTGTTGAGTGTGTGCAAATGAGAGTTGTTGCACGGCTAGACCCCTACCTCCATGTTGGCCTTGGCTGACAGGCCGTGCTGATTGATTTGTGCTTGTGTAGGTGTGATGGTAGTTTGTTGCTGAGGACACATGACTGTGGTTCACAGTGTGAACGACATCTACCTTTGTCATCACAGTGGGATTATCATGCAGGCCAGTGTCACCACAATGTGGGGTCCCTGGGGGTAGTGCTGTGGTGGGTCTGTCTCTTGCTGTGTTAGTTGCTGTTCCTACAAGCTTGTGTGACATGTGTAATTTGGGCTCCCTCTCATCTAACAATGCCTGATTGCCCACATAGGGGAATCCGATCCATGAGTTACTTTTGTGTGGCACTGTATACACATCTGTGTAATTGGGATTCAGGCCTCCTCATGTGTTGTGTGGTTGCCTGGGGACACTGGCACACCCCCATCACCTGTTGTGTTTGATATGCAGTGTGAGTCTGCCTGTTTGTGTTTGTGCATCTGCACTACTGCATTGGCATATCTTTAGTGTGCCATTGGCTGTATGTTGTTTGGTGGCTTTCCCCTGCTGTCCCTGGGACTCCTAGGTCATCAGTCAGCACAATGATCATGGTTTGTATGTCCCATTGCTGCCATGGTATGGTATTTGTTCACCTCACATCTACAGTCTCCACAGGATATCTACATTTGTGTGTCCATTGGTGCAGATATGTGGGTCTGCATTATGATGGTCACTTCTGTCATTGTGTTATTGATGAATGTTGACAATGTGAGCCCCCATGGGTGATGTTTGTCTGCACATGGCCAAAGGTATGTCTTATTTGCACTGCACTGTTTGCCTCACCCAATCTATGTTGCTATGGGACACAAGCACTACTATGCCACTGATGTGTTTGTTGTTCTGTGACCAGGAATCATCCATGCTGTTTGGCAGTTGCAGCTTTTCCCATGACAACACTTACATTTTGCTCACTGTGATGATGGGGTTTTAGACCCCATTGCCACAATGTTCAAAATGTGCTTCAGCTATGGACCCCACACTTACATTTTGGTCACTGTGATGATGGGGTTTAGACCCCATTGCCACAATGTTCAAAATGTGCTTCAGCTATGGACCCCACACTTACAGTTTTGGTCACTGTGGTGATGGGGGTTTACACCCCATTGCCACAATGTTCAAAATGTGCTTCAGCTATGGACCCCACACTTACATTTTGGTCACTGTGGTGATGGGGGTTTAGACCCCATTGCCACAATGTTCAAAATGTGCTTCAGGTATGGACCCCACACTTACATTTTGGTCACTGTGGTGATGGGGGTTTAGACCCCATTGCCACAATGTTCAAAATGTGCTTCAGGTATGGACCCCACACTTACATTTTGGTCACTGTGGTGATGGGGGTTTAGACCCCATTGCCACAATGTTCAAAATGTGCTTCAGCTATGGACCCCACACTTACATTTTGGTCACTGTGGTGATGGGGTTTAGACCCCATTGCCACAATGTTCAAAATGTGCTTCAGCTATGGACCCCACACTTACATTTTGGTCACTGTGGTGATGGGGTTTAGACCCCATTGCCACAATGTTCAAAATGTGCTTCAGGTATGGACCCCACACTTACCTTTTGGTCACTGTGATGATGGGGTGTTAGACCCCATTGCCACAGTGGTCATGGTCTGCTTGCATTGTGGAGGCCACACACATTTATGTGTGACACATGTGATAGGGGGTCACATTGTATGTTCAATGTCATGTTCAGTGTTGTAGGCATTTGACACAGACTACACACGCTTGTCATGGTGTTGGGGGATGTATTTTTCAGACATTCCTTATGTTGGAGTATGCTGGTTGTGTCATGCATTACCCGTCCTATGAGTAGGGGTGGTGTGGGTGGTAGGCATCCAGCACCCATGAGTAGGGGTGGTGGTAGTGGCAGGCATCCAGCCCCCCATGAGTAGGGGTGGTGTTAGTGGTAGGCATCCATCCCCCTATGAGTGGGGATGGTAGTAGTGACAGGCATCCAGGCCCCCATGAGTAGGGGTGGTGGTAGTGGCAGGCATCCAGGCCCCTTATGAGTAGGGGTGGTGGTAGTGGCAGGCATCCAGCCCCCCATGAGTAGGGGTGGTGTTAGTGGTAGGCATCCATCCCCCTATGAGTGGGGATGGTAGTAGTGGCAGGCATCCAGGCCCCCATGAGTAGGGGTGGTGGTAGTGGCAGGCATCCAGGCCCCCATGAGTAGGGGTGGTGCTAGTGGTAGGCGTCCATCCCCCTATGAGTGGGGATGGTACTGGTGACAGGCATCCAGGCCCCCATGAGTAGGGGTGGTGGTAGTGGCAGGCATCCAGGCCCCATATGAGTAGGGGTGGTGGTAGTGGCAGGCATCCAGCCCCCCATGAGTAGGGGTGGTATTAGTGGTAGGCATCCATCCCCCTATGAGTGGGGATGGTAGTAGTGGCAGGCATCCAGGCCCCCATGAGTAGGGGTGGTGGTAGTGGCAGGCATCCAGGCCCCCATGAGTAGGGGTGGTGGTAGTGGCAGGCATCCAGCCCCCCATGAGTAGGGGTGGTGGTAGTGGCAGGCATCCAGCCCCCCATGAGTAGGGGTGGTGTTAGTGGTAGGCATCCATCCCCCTATGAGTGGGGATGGTAGTAGTGGCAGGCATCCAGCCCCCATGAGTAGGGGTGGTGGTAGTGGTAGGCATCCATCCCTCTATGAGTGGGGATGGTAGTAGTGACAGGCATCCAGGCCCCCATGAGTAGGGGTGGTGGTAGTGGCAGGCATCCAGGCCCCCTATGAGTAGGGGTGGTGGTAGTGGCAGGCATCCAGCCCCCCATGAGTAGGGGTGGTGCTAGTGGTAGGCATCCAGCCCCCTATGAGTGGGGATGGTACTGGTGACAGGCATCCAGGCCCCCATGAGTAGGGGTGGTGGTAGTGGCAGGCATCCAGGCCCCCTATGAGTAGGGGTGGTGGTAGTGGCAGGCATCCAGCCCCCATGAGTAGGGGTGGTGTTAGTGGTAGGCATCCATCCCCCTATGAGTGGGGATGGTAGTAGTGGCAGGCATCCAGGCCCCCATGAGTAGGGGTGGTGGTAGTGGCAGGCATCCAGGCCCCCATGAGTAGGGGTGGTGGTAGTGGCAGGCATCCAGGCCCCCATGAGTAGGGGTGGTGGTAGTGGTAGGCATCCATCCCCCTATGAGTGGGGATGGTACTGGTGACAGGCATCCAGGCCCCCATGAGTAGGGGTGGTGGTAGTGGCAGGCATCCAGCCCCCCATGAGTAGGGGTGGTGGTAGTGGCAGGCATCCAGGCCCCCATGAGTAGGGGTGGTGTTAGTGGTAGGCATCCATCCCCCTATGAGGGGGATGGTAGTAGTGGCAGGCATCCAGCCCCCCATGAGTAGGGGTGGTGTTAGTGGTAGGCATCTATCCCCCATGAGTGGGGATGGTAGTAGTGGCAGGCATCCAGCCCCCCATGAGTAGGGGTGGTGGTAGTGGTAGGCATCCATCCCCCTATGAGTGGGGATGGTAGTAGTGACAGGCATCCAGGCCCCCATGAGTAGTGGTGGTGGTAGTGGCAGGCATCCAGGCCCCCTATGATTAGGGGTGGTGGTAGTGGCAGGCATCCAGCCCCCCATGAGTAGGGGTGGTGTTAGTGGTAGGCATCCATCCCCCTATGAGTGGGGATGGTAGTAGTGGCAGGCATCCAGGCCCCCATGAGTAGGGGTGGTGTTAGTGGTAGGCATCCATCCCCCTATGGGTGTGTATGGCATTGGTGATAGCCATCCCGCCCCTATGGTTCTGCTGTTGCTAGTGTACGTCATTTCTGCATCCCTATGTGTGTGTGACATATTTCGGGTACGTGTCGTTTGTTTGTGTTGTTAGTGTTTGACTTACCGTCTGCGCCGTACGCGTCCGTACCGGTCCCGGTAATAGATGTAGAGTATTGGAAGGACCTGCGCGATGGGATTCATGGTTGGTTCGATTCGTTTGGGTTTCTCGTGGCTTCGACTCGTACTCATCGCTGGCTTGTTCGTCTCGTCACCGTGGATCGTCTTGTGCGCGAATCAGAGCTTATGTACAGCTCTCCCGGATTCTGACATGCCGGACGTAGCGACGGGTTCGGCGCGTAGGGAAGGCGCATCGTACTAGTCCGGCCGGAAGGTGCTGTGTATTTGGTTCCGTGCGACTCGATTCGGCGTTTACGGATCCAGCTCGGGCGGGGAACAGGAGCTGGAATGGGTAAGTACGGCTTGCTCGGAATCTGTGCTGTTATGCGCATCGTACTTGCTCATTCGGACGACTGTTCGAATCGGTCGGGAAACACGCGTTCGGCTTGGTTTTTTTCCAGACGAATACTGTTAGGTGCGCTTCCGGCCGAGATCGGAATCGACCCCTTTGTCGTGTAGTTCCTATATAACTTATACAGGATCTGCGCGTTTGGATAATATAAACTGTGGGATTGGTGGCGTACTGATTCCGTGCACCCCCACCGGATACTTTAGCCTATCTGTATCAGCTAGCTCACAGTGCCACTATAATCTCCTCTTACCAAGGAGAGAGTAGATTCTGGCAACCTCAGAAGATGACAACCCTGATCCCTCAGAATTGTGGAAACAATATACTACCTTTCGCTCAGTCACTCGTGCTTACTTAGGGGCCGATTAGGATGGGAGTTTTTGGCACATCGGCGGTGCTGGCGGTGGCGGAAAACGTCCATTTTCTCACTCCTATATTACAATGGACAAAGAGATGCCCATTTCCCGTCCACAGCGGAGTTTCGGGATCCGTCAGATTTTTCCTTCCGCAACGGTGGCGGAGGGAGCCAATAGAGAAAGACCGCTGTAGGGAATGACGTTACGACCGCTGGACAAATCACGATGCCTCAAACAGCCCATCAGAACGCAGCGGAGAAACCAGCCACTCGGAGACGGCGGAAGCACAACTGCAGAGATAGAAACTCGAATCCGGGGCACCTCCACACGTTCCTGACCGCCATGGATCCAGCTCTACAAGCCCTTCCGCTGCTGTACCTGATCCACTACCTGCAGATAAGACGCCACCGCGTTCAACACCGCAGGTAAGTAAATAACACATCTCCGCATACAACCACAACACACAACTGTTGTGCTGAAATACGTTTTCTGTCTACATCAGACACCCTGGTAGAGACAGGAACATATCCCCCAGTGTACTTACACATGTCCTGCTTGCTAGAAATTGACACCTCTGCATCGGGGTCACCCATCAACATAGAAATCACTGCAAGGTCTGGTCATGTCACCGCAGCGGTGAAGCCGTGGGAAAGCCTACCCACAATGTAGTAGGCAGGGCCGGCGCCAGGCATGGGCAGTGTGGGCAGCTGCCCAGGGCCCCACCTTTACCGTACCCACATGGGGCCCCGCATCAGTTGATCACAGCCCACAGCACGCCTGTCACATGCATTTCTGCTCATGCTGTGTGCTCCTCTTGTGCCCCCCCCATCCATGCACTATTTAGCAGCCAGGTGTGGCTCGACCTCGCACCTCCCACTTCAAAGGGCAAGGTAGATTGTCTGGGAAGGTGGGGGTGAAGATTAACACGCTGAACAGAAGGTCAGGTGCAGGGTGGAGAAAAAAGAAGCCACACTGTCTCTGCTGCTCACGAGGGTGCCTCATTTGTTGCCTTGGTCACAATCACTGCGAGGCCTAAGGAAGGGGCCCCCTACCCTGGGTCTCGCACAACTACACAATTGCTGCGAGGCCCAAGAGAGGGCCCCCCTTCCCTGGGCATTGCAGGGGTATACCATGGCTGTGTTACACCATATGCAAATTAGGGGGGCCTCTCCCATCCACTTACTGCCCAGGGCCCCAAAAATCCTAGGACCGGCCCTGGTAGTAGGAGTCCAGGCTGGGCCAGCGCTAGTCTTGGGCAGTGTGGGCAGCTGCCCAGGGCCTTGCATCCAGCCTATCAGCATGAGGCCCTGCACCGATCGTGTGTCCTGTCGTTTCCCTGCCCATCTAAACACAAGAAAGGTATCTCCTTGCAATTAGGCACCATGGGGGGGTTACCCTCCACGGGCCTCCCAGGGATGGTGCCTGGAGGCCTAGGGGAGGGAGACGCTTCCTCCTGTCCCAATTGCAAGGAGACCATTCAGAGATATTGCGGGACGCCCAGTGCTCAGCATTTTAACTCCCCCACATTTTTAAATCTTAGCCCACAAGCAATTCTCACACCTATCCACTGAAGGTGTGAGAATTGCTTGTGGGCTTAAAGTAAAAAATGTTGTGGCGCAAAAATGATGGACACTGGGCATCCCGCAATGTCTCTGAAAGGTGTCCCTGCAAGGGGTCAACTATGTAAATTAGAGGGGCCTCGCACATTCCCTTTAGGAGCACGGCCCATTAAATCCTATAAGCGGCCCAGAGTCCAGGACATAATCACACACAAGCAAGACCACATCACAACATCCACACCACATGTAACATAAAAGAAGCACCACTCAGCACAACATATCTGCAGAAAGAAGTCATGTGCAGATACACTGTCTACAGTGACATCTCCTTAAGATCATCAGCAATTGAATAGGAACATGAGTGTGGGGTGAGGCAAGAGTCCCTCCAAAATGACTAAAGTCATCATTGCACACAAATAAGGGTCAGTCCACATACAATGTGGAACAGAGGAGGGCAGACCAAATAGTGTGTATGTGAACTTCACAGTAGGCCAACAAGGTGTTGGAATGAGTCAGTGAGGCCAGGTAGATGACACAACATATTACACACCACTGCCACACAATCACACATCACCACAGCCTCCAAGCAGACATTGATAGGCCCATCACATACAATGGCAGACCATATCACACAATGACAGCCCATACCATGCAATACAGAACAACATTTCTGACTCAAACAGAAAACTCAAACTAAGCATCACTGTGCATTTCACCTACAAGTGTACTGCTGTAATAAATTACACCATGTGAGTATGTCTAGTACATCAATAACACTGACTACACTGCCAACTCACAGAACACCCACACACCATCACTCCACCTCAACAAAGGGAGCACCAACTACTAAGTAGTGAATGAATGCCAAAGTGTCAGGAAGAGTCCATCTTGACAGCAGGAAACTCTGACCTGATGCTCAGGACAACCCTCCTCCTCCCACCTGCCTTCCACTCATGTGAATCAAAGTGAGTCAATTAAGAAATGAAGAGTCTCTCTGCAGATTAACAACCATGGAACTGTTCACACTGCATGTCAAGTCACTCAGACAGATTACACACTGAAACTCAGTCACATACACATACCATAAGTCAGCAGCAATGTATGACAATAAATAGACTAGCCTAAAGTGGAGTGCACAGTGCAGGAAAAACATGGAGCTAGCCACATAGCATCTGTACATGACATGCAAGAGAAGAAACATATCACACTACACTTAGGCCATCAAATCAGGCATGGGTGGCACAGTGATTGAAATTGAACTAAAGTAACATCTGTGCAATATCTCCGGGATACAGCAATGCAAGCTATGCATTGGCCCAGGAATGATAGGAAGTGTCAGAAGCCATACAGTGACCAGCCACACATCTGTGTCAACTACCTTGACATGTGTATGCCACCAGCACAACACACATGGCTCGTTGTCACACTCCCTGACTGTCAAACCCAAGACCTTCACACATACCCCTCATCTACCCATCTCACACCTGCACTACTCAACACCTGTGAGAAACACATATAAAGGTGCAAATAAGGTCCTGTGAGTTTCCTGATAACCAATAACACACCCTGGTGTGTAGCTACAAATGTCAGAATCCCACTCAGGGATGTCTGAACCAATAGCCAAACACAAATCTCACAAACAACATCCAAAGAAGTCCAACAAGCTCAGCCATGTGCAGGAAAATAGTGGCTAGGCAATGTGACCCTAGACAGAACACGAATACACAACATTTTCACTCAGGCCAAATGCACAGACACCATACCACAATCCAATCAAAAAATGCATTATCAAATGCCGATCCTGAACACTAACTGTGATCAATAGGACAAATCAGCTAACACAGACATAGACATTACAACAGTTACCAAGTGAGCATGGTGTCAATGTGTAGCACAAGCATGCACATGCACACTCCTGACAAGTGACAGGTCAAATATAGGAGGACATAGCACAATTGTGCACTCAGAAGAAGCTCATGAACAAGAATCCACATTGATGCATGTGACATTCACACAAGAAATGCACACTACAAATTCAACACACATCTGAATGTATTACAATCCACAAACTACTCACACACAATGTCATACAAATAGAACATCACACACACATACACCTGTCAGTAGAAAGAGCCAACACAGGCCAAACACTGCATCCATCAACAACAAATACACAACATATGCACATACCAATTCATCACATAGCAAACTCAGCTGGACATCAGGGGGATGCACACCAGGCAAGTACAAGGCAACATACACTGACAGCAGTGCATGCACAGTAAGCAGTGTGTGAACACCAACAAAACCAGTATCATATCTGAGTGTTCCACCATGAACTTCCACACCACAAATCATCACATGCCACAGATCACATCACACTCAGGAAGGGTAGCAGTATCTCAGCAAACAGACATACACCTTAGCTATCACCCACAGCTGCACAACTCAGGAAACCCAAGATGCATCCAACATGATGAGAGGACTGTGCTGGTCAAACATATGCACTGCACATGAGCAACCATGACTGCAATCAAGTAGAAGAAAATACCACATAACAAATTGTGAAACTGTCCTGAGTGGCACATTGGTCCTGTACACAGATCATCCTCCCACAGTATAGTGTCACACTATGAAGTGGTGGGGAGGGTCACACACTGGCAAGGCATGGGGTGGAAGATATTAGACTGAAGTGGTGTGGACATCAGTATCGGACAGGTGAGGAGTGTACAGTGCAAAAACACATAGAGGAGTAACTCACAATGTGTAGGCATCAAAAGCACCTATAGGGAATGGTATGACTCTTCATACCAGATACTTGTCCCAAAAATGTGTCAAATGACAGCATGGTATGAGAAAAGTCACTTATAATGTCAGTTTGCCTGAGCAGGTCAGCACAGTGAGCACAAACTTAAACAAGAGCCATGGCTGATCAACAAAACACAACACAGACATTGCAGTGACACACTCTGCATACTCACAACTGACAGCGACAACAAGTAGGTGTACCCCAGGATTGCAAGGTCACACCGACACACTGCACAGTGCTCAACCTACAACTCCTAAATGTGCCCACAATCTGAAGCAGATGTCTGATAATCTAAACAAACAGGCACTCATTACCTGGATCATACATGTGTGTAGGTGTCATGTGCAGGGGCACATACACCTCAACACTTCTGACAATGACAGGCCAATCACACTGTATGACTACTCAAGTGCACACATTCAAATGTACCCATGTGACTATGAAGACAGGCCTACACAAGATGACTACACATCTACACTGCTGTTCACACATCAAGAAAGATCCCACAGATATTACGGACCCTGTCCACCCCGCAAGTCATCCTGTGGATAGAATTCACTTCTGTTGTGGTACTGCATCCGAAAATGACATGTCTACAAAATTGGAGACCTGACAATAGAATGATTAGGATAAGAGTAGATCATCACAGACAACCATCATTGCACCCTCAAGCCTCAGAGTCAAGAAGCACAAAAGTGCCTGTAACCTCTGGCAACCTCTGAAAAAGTAAATCAAGTAATTGCCAATGTGAATGTGGCATACAGAGCATGTGTCACATGAACATATACACATACATTAAACTTTTTCATTAGCAAGGGCAGAGACAAAGCACACAACATGAGTAACAGTCTTTATTACATAATCTCTGGATAGGCATCAAAAGTGCAAAACATCAAGGCCATTGGGCAGTCCAATTTTCTAGTCCCCACATGTGTGCATGAGAACTTGCACATCAAATGGGTAACCGAATCCACTGCCATGGGAATCACCTGAGCTCAGGGGCTTCAAATGGGCAGTCCAGGCACCGCTGTGGGAGAATTGGTGTGGGGAGGGGGAATTGGCTTCAACTTTGGCTTTAAGTTGAACTGGGAGGGGGCTGATTGTCGGGACCAGTTGGAGGACTGGACCTGGGAGGGAGAGAACTGTCTGAGGTAGAGGGATCCGTGGTTGTGGGAGCCTGAGGGCTGCTTGGACTGGGTGGAGTGGTGGCATGGGGAGGTGGAGACATGCTGTGTGGAGGCACAGTGGCTGAGGGTGAATGTTGAGGGCTGGGACTCATCTGTTTGGGGATCCGATAGCCCACAAGTGTCTGTGCCGGAGTGGGAAGTGAGGTGGACACAACAGCCTCACTCTTCCCCAAAGGTGTAGCAGGTGCAGGTGGCTCTCCCCTTGTGGATTTGCTGGACCTGGTGGTACGCTTGGGGTGGCCTTGCCTCTTCCCCTGCATCCCCTGTTGTCGAGGTAAACCACCCACTTTGCTCTCTTGTCCCAGCTTCACAGGGGTGTAGGTGGGAGTCGATGTTTTGCCTTTGGAATGTATTTGGGCTTAGTTGTGGCAGGCACCAGGTTCACAGCAGACAGGGCAAGTGTTTGTGGGTCTTTGGGATCAGGTGTGGGGGATGGGAGTGCCCTTGGATGGTGATGATTTTGAAGAATGTGATGTTGATGCCTGTTTTTTGGCCTGATGCCCCTGAGTGTTATGTGATGGGCTTTTTGTTTTGCGCTCATGTGTGCACGTTTTGTGTTGTGGTGATGGTGTCTGTGGTCTGGTACGCTTAGAGTGCTGCTGTTGTGTGCTGCGTGTGGATGACTGGGTGCCTGAGGGCTCTGGCGTGTGTGCACTCTCGTCAGGTGGTGCCACTGGCAGGGTGGTTGCTGAAGGGACAGGAGCTGGACTGGGAGCTTGGGACTGCTGAATGGCTACCGTCACTGTGGAGGACAAAGACTGGACAGTTCGGTGTAGGCCACCCACGTCAGAATGAATGCCCTCAATGAACGCAACAACATGTGCCAACTTGTTGCCATGATCCTGGAGGGCATTCAGGAGAGCAGTCTGACCCACACACAGCTGGCGCAAAATGTCTACCGCCTCCACACTGAGGGCAGTACAATGAACCATTGGTCACAGTAGCAAAATATTTTCAAAACAAAAGAAATGGAAAAGAGCATTCACAATACCATTATAATATAGTCAGCATTGAATGCAATTTATTTACAAACCAAATATTCACTTTGGTATTGGCATAATAGGACCAATCCGGCCTAACATAGGTCCATTGTTCCTATGATACCACATAGCATTCTAACGACACTGATAAAGATTAGGTAATCCTTTCTCACAATTACGTAGCATTCACTACTTACCTTTTTATACCACACCCCCTTAACACGCAGTATCTATTGCCTTTAGGTGCTCTCTATCCATACAGTCCTGATGAAGACCCCACGCTAAGGCTTGATTCACCTTGAATTCTCAAAGGGGTCGATACGTTGACCACTACTTCTTCACAAACACCGACGACTGAGATTCAGTATCAGTGTCGTTAGAATGCAATGTGGTATCATAGGAACAATGGACCTATGTTAGGCCGGATTGGTCCTATTATGTGAATTGGATGTATATATGTCACAACACCTTTCCCTTGTCCACCACCCTCACCTACTCACCCCTACCTCCAAACACTTTTTCTGTCTTTTCCCACCACATGAGCACCAAAAAACTTGAATTAAAATTAAATGAAAGAGCAACTGCGTTGCCAATACCAAAGTGAATATTTGGTTTGTAAATATATTGCATTCAATGCTGACTATATTTAATGGTATTGTGAATGCTCTTTTCCATTTCTTTTGTTTTGAATTTTTTTTGCTACTGTGACCAAAGGTTCATTGTACTGTAATTTCAACCCGGATCTGGTAGCATTTCGGGTAACCCCATTGATACGTTCCACACTGAGGGCAGCAGGGGAGCCAGGGGCAGGGGCAGCGGTGCCTGGGGGGAAGGAGACTCTACCCTTCCTAGGGCTGCGTGCATGGACAGCACTTGGGGGCGCATCTGGGAGGGTGGGCACTGGACGAGGTGTGGCGGAAGAAGATGCAGATCTTGAACTTCCTGTGCCCGCCAACACCGAGGAGTCACCGCTGGAGTTTGAAGATGTGGAGGCTGGTGTTTCCGGGCAGGAATCATCCAGGGCACTCCTGTCCCCCTCTGATGCGCTGGTTCCCTCAGTGTCACTGAACTCCTGTGTAGCAGTCATGCCAGTAGCTTCCCCAATGGTGTCGGTCCCCCGTTCTTCCCTGCCCTCTGTAGATGCTGCAAGAGACAGAGACATAGGTTCAGTATAGTGCCATACCCACAAACATCATATGCAAGCAAAGCACCAAACTTTAAAATGATACTCACATGTTGATCTCCTCCATGTACTTCCAGCATATGCTACATTTATGCAATCATCAGATGATGCATGGAAACATGCATAGTTGATAGTAATGCTCCATGTGGCGTGACACAGCCAATTAGCTGGGCCTGTGCCTCCCTGTAACCACACATACTATTGTCTGTATGCATACCTAGGTGCCTGTAGGTGAGATAGCTATACATCAAAGATGTTGTCTCAGGCACATATGGAGTCTCTTTAAGGGAACACCACAGATACAACTCCAATATGTCCTTTTGCAAGGGATACCAGCTCCTGATATCCACCATGTTGGGCTTCGAAGCACAACTACAGTTGTCCATTGGTGTCAGCTGTGTAGATGTTACAATTTATCTGTTGTGCACAGCACACATCTATGAATGCACACTAACATGATGCTCACTGCTGTTCACTGCCAGTTGATGTTTATGACACTCACACTGCAGGATATGTCACAAGGCCACATCTTATCTGTCAATGAAGTGCCAATGAGCACCATTGCACAACGTAGTCACAAACACAAAGCGCTATAGCATGCGAATGGGAAGTTAATGCAAGGCCTTCATAGGTTGTGACATGTCACATACCAACATGCCCACAAGTCCCTGACAGTCCCTCATTGATCCAAGGCAGGACTGTGTCTGCTGTTGATGATGAAGTTGGTGGACTCCATAAGGACAGCTAATGTGTGACAATACCTAGGGTCTGGCATATGACATCCATATGTTGTGCTGACTGATGACATTGAGGACACATCAATGTGCCAATAAGTCACACACTGATTAAAAGCATTAGCCATAACTTAACCATGCACTGATGCACAAGGACACCCCTCCACAATGCACACATACTGAGGATTGACACTCCATAGTGCCTAAACAATTTCGCAATAGCCAGGTTATGCTACATTGCATTTGAAACACAGAGTTTAACCATCCCAGTCATGTTGCCATGTGCACAAATGGCAAAGGGAAACTAGCAAATGCATCACTGCAATCATCACCATCTACCCTTTCAGCACCTGTGTGCACTTGCTGTCACCATGGCAAGTAATTCCATCATGTAATGCCATGCAGCTGATATTGGGCTAATACACTTTTAAATGTTGCTGTCCTCTCTATCATTGTGGAAAAAGGGACCCATGGGACAGGTGTGACCATGACCAACTCACTGCTCCCTGAGTCCACATCTGTGCATGTCTGTAGCCACTAACACATCATCACATGAGCACACTATTGAGCTAGCCACACAGCACACACAAGCACGACAATTGTCCTGGGCTACCCACTTCACACAATGAATTATCCTGTGTAGGCCTGGGCGGTGAACTTCGCTCCGTTCGCGGAGTTTGCGGAGTTTTCTGCACTCCGCACTCCGCAAAGCTCGCGGAGTGCAGAAAACTCCGCTTCGCGATGTGCAGCGGAGTATTTTCCCCGCTCGCGATCGCGAACGGTAAGTTCGCGATCACGAATGGGAAGTTTGCGAGCGCGAGCTGCCGCTCGGGTAGAATTTCTACCCGAGCCGCAGGAATACCAGCATAAACTGCAGTTCGCACTGCACTCTGCCACTTGCGGAACTTCACAGAGTTTTTTTGTAACTTCACGAAGTACCGCGTACCAAAACTCCGTGAACTACGCCCAGGCTAATCCTGTGTAGGGGGTCTCAGTGCAGACAACATTCATGCAATGTGAGTTAAAAAAATTTCAAGATGATTAAATGTGACAAGGTTCATGGGTTGTTGACACATGAGAAACAAAATGTCACACAAATGCAGAACAGCTGCACTCAACACAGAGGCCACTTAGAAGCCATTGCATCACACTAGAGACATCACAGAGCTCCGCACAGGCTCAGGGCTGGGATTCATGCAGTCACTCATACGCCAAGTCACACTTTGCACAATACTCACCCCCAACTTGCTGCTGATGGGCCCTCAAGCGTCCATCCAGCTCTGGCTGTGTCACTGCCAAGATGCGGGCCATTAGTGGTGTCATGCTCTGGCGTGCCAACCTGCCACTTCGAGGGAGCACCCCCAGCGATGTTTTTGCTCAGGCGGCAGATGTCATCCCACCTCTTGTGGCAGTGCGTATGACGTCGGTTGGAGACACCCAGAGACCGCACCTTGCGTGCAGTGGCCCTCCATATAGCCTTACACTGATGGACCTTAAGCTGCAGGCATGGGAGACAAGAAGAGGAGGTTTCTGTGAAACTGTGTCGTGTACCACTGTGTGACAGTACATTAGCATGAAAATACATAGCACACTAACACATCAATGGAGAGCAGAGCCCATACAGCATGTCACATAGTACACTTGGAGCAAACCATATCATTGCAATGGTTACATATATGATGATGGACACACTACAAGCCCATCCCATACACATGCAGAGTGCCAGCACAGAAACCAATGTAAAAATTGCCCTCAGCTGTGATGCACTATGTGAGTGAGCATGACATACAATACACTGGAAATGATGTGTAGAGGTCAGACTCACTGTGTCCTACACCACACGCCCCTTAATGTCCCTGAACATTGCCTAGCTACATGTGTCATGGTAGTCACATTTAGGGCCCTGATCTTACAATCTCACACTCTTCTCACAAGGTGGAGTCCTGCCTTGTGCAATCCTCAGGCCTATGATGGCTCATTGAGAAATAGGGTTGTGGACAACACATATGTTTCACTCAGTCCTTTTGGTGATGGGTCCTTGTAACATTGGGCAGTTTCTGTGTAGGGCCTCACACTGAGGATAAACGTGGCCCATCACAGAAATCACATGCATGTACAATATGAATGGAGATACAGTGCATACACATGCGAGACTCTATACATCATGGAATCCATAGTAGGATGACATGTCCAACTCACATTTAGCTGATGTGTCATAGGTGAATTACCCCCAAGAGTGATAGACTCAGGCATTGTACTCCTGTGCAGAATGGACACATCTCCATAGGGTCATTTTTAAAAAGGTACAAACATTATTCAGTATCCGCTGGCCAAGCTACATTTGTAATTTCTCAAATGAGCATATGTACACTTAATGGACTAGGACATCACATAGCACAGGGAATGTGTGTTCAGACTTCGAGTCTCTCAAACCAGCAGGGTAACTGGGTAACTGCCAGACCACAGTATGTCATTCCCATCCTTAAATGCAGTCAGGGATCTGTGGAAATAAGGCTACACACCCCATTGACGTGAAGTCAGCATGCTAGGCAGTGTCTCACACATTTACATTAGACAGTCTCAGAACAACATATGTTCAATTTGGCTTAAGAAGAGCTGGACAAGTGTCCATGTTGCCATCCTCCCCACGTACTCAAGTGCAATTAGTACTAGGTCATGTATGGAGCATGCTGTTGGCAAAATATTGATGCATGCACATTGGCTTGCACTCACAGGCACATACTACTGTACAGTAACATCATGTGAGCATACTGAGCACTCTCAAAATTTTACTCAGACACTTACCAGTACATCTGGAGCAGCATATAGCCTCCCATACTGTGCAAGGACCTCGTCCATCAGGACCTCCATCTCCTCTGTGGTGAAGGGACGGGCCCTGATGTTCTCTGTTCACGCCATCACTGGGTCCAGAGTACAGGTATAGCAGCAGTTGGTGGTGATGAGTAGCAGGCAGCAGTGTCTGAATGCAAGTGACATATGTGGCTCTCTCACAGACATTGATAGGCCCCTAAGGTTGTTTCAGTGGTACTCTGCTATTGCAATTGGTCTGCCTGGTTTGCATCTTTCAATTGTATCCAAAGACCGGGTCCGCGGTGGCGGTGCACGCCTACCGCGAGTTTCAAAACTGCATTGCACTACCGCGATGGCGATTCCCATTGGCTGCAATGGTATTGGCATAGGCGGTGTCACACCGCGGGGGCCAGGCGGTGTCTTCCGCAATCAGGCATCTTTCAATTGTATCCAATGACCGGGCCCGCGGTGGCGGTGCACACCTACCGCGAGTTTCAAAACTGCATTGCACTACCGCGATGGTGGTTCCCATTGGCTGCAATGGCATTGGCATATGCGGTGTCACACCGCTGTGGCCAGGTGGTCTCTACCGCAATTTGGCATCTTTCAATTGTGGCCAATGACCGTGGTGGTGGAGCACGCCTACCGCGAGTTTCAAAACTGCATTGCACTACCGCGATGGTGGTTCCCAATGGCTGCAATGGCATTGGCATATGCGGTGTCACACAACTATGGCCAGGTGGTCTCTACCGCAATTTGGCATCTTTCAATTGTGGCCAATGACCGGGCCCGCGGTGGTGGTGCACGCCTACCGCACCTATGGACACATTGTGCTATTGCATTGGCACTAGCCAATTTTCATCATTGAACACTATACCTTTACAATGTATACTAGCACCTGGTTGTAAAATTAAATGCAAGTGAGACATTTAACTCACTGATGCCCACACATGCCATGTCAGTGCACATGATTACATGCATTGGCATGTACTTCCTCACATGTCACATATGATATTTGTGTGCATGTACACAGATTTGGTGTGTAATGGAGTCTCATATTTGTGAACATGTCAATGTGTAAGGTGGCTAATCAACCCACAGTAATGATGGAGTGACCACATAATGTGCCTATTTCATTGTGTACATTGCTGTATTCATTTTTATAGTTGATCCGCATACACACACTGTGCTTATTGTGTAAAAAAGATGTGCTCTGTGCGACTTAAGCAAGAAGGTGTGTCAGGTACAGCAGCTACGTAGCAGTCAGCAGTGTTGCTGTTTGCCACATGTGCTGTGTCACCTACACCCAGGGCTGGTGACACAAGATGTAGGAGTGTACCAATTACCATTCACATCGTCAGATTCTGATTTGGAAATAGTCAGTATGTACATACTGACCACATGTACGACTACATGAGATCAAGGTGTCTGTGCATGTGACTTGTGCATTAAGCTGTTGTTACCGTCCTGTCAATGTTGGCGCTGTGTTATTCAATATGTAAGATGTTTGACACATCTCATTGGTGAACTAAATTTACATGTGTCCTCTTTCATATTATGTAGGAGACGACCAAATGTGCATCGGCCTTTCCCAGTGCTGGCGAACATGGAGGATGAGGACTTCATAAGGAAATTCTGTCTGGATCTCCTTACCCTTCAAGACCTATGTGGTCAGTTAGAGCCCCATCTGAGGCCTCACAGAACCTATCCAACTGCTTTGACGCCAACAGTTAAGGTGATGGCGGCCTTGCATTTCTTTGCCACTGGTTCGTTTCAGTACACGGTGGCCATCGCCGGTGGGATGTCTCAAGCTATGTTCAGCATGGTGCTACGTGATGTCCTGTCCGCAATTTTGACCTACAAGGACCGCTACATCCACTTTCCAAGGAGACATGAATTGGCAGATGTGAAGGGAGATTTTTATGATCTTGGACACATACCTAATGTGGTTGGAGCCATTGACTGCGCACATGTTGGCCTAGTTCCACCACAGGCAAGTGAGCACATCTACCGTAACAGGAAGCATTTCCATTCCATTAATGTACGAGTGGTATGCCAAGCGGATATGATTATCTCCCATGTCTGTGTCAAATTTCCGGGTTCAGCACATGACTCCCACATACTGCGTAACAGCATCATCCCACAATTGATGGCAAACCTGCATCCGGAGCGTGGGTGGCTTGTTGGTGAGTGCGTGGAGTCAAGTAGTGTGCTGTATGTGTGACATGCTGTTCTCAGCTACTGTTTATATTGCAAAATTGGTCTGTGTTTCTCACACCTAGGTGACTCTGCATATCCCAACCGTCCTTGGTTGCTGATCCCACTGAGGAATCCAAGGACCCCGGGTGAAGTCCGCTACAATGATGCACATGGGAGGACACGTCATGTAGTGGAGCGTGCTTTTGGGCTTCTGAAGTCTAGATTCTGGTGTCTGGACAAGAGCGGAGGTGCACTACTCTACTCTCCCCAAAAGGTGTGTCAGATCATAGTTGCATGCTGCATGCTCCACAACCTGGCCTTGCGCAAAGAGATCCCCCTGCTCCTGGACAATGATGAGCAGCAGATGCCCCCGCTGCAAATCCACACATGCCCAGTGACGATGATAGTGGAGAAGAGGAAGGTGTTGACCTGCGTCAACAGCTCATCGACAACTACTTCCCTTAAGTGTAAGTGACATTGTACAACAGTGACTTTGTCTGTTGGCTTTGATGGTGGTGGCAAGGCATAGATGAGCTTTTTGACTGCTGGCTGTTGTTGGCTCAGTGCTAATGGCTGATGTGTGTGGCACAGGGTATTGTTTTACACATACCTCATGTCTATGTTGCTGTTGTTGCTCATTGTTATGTGTGATGGTTTTTGTACGTTGTTGACTAGTGGTGTGTTTTAGCTGTAATGGCATCATCTGCCAAGTAAATGTCATTCTCTTGTGTCTTTTTAGGTTCCTTCACCCTATCAATGCCTCGTCACAATCAGAGCTTGTGGTACATTGGAATCTGAGTTGACATTGTACATACTGTGATAAACATGGAACTGACACAAAGACATAAGTTTTTGTGAAAGAGAAGTGATTGTTTTTAAAACTTGTGCAAAGTGAATTTATGAGTTGTCAGTGATGGTAAATGAGACACATAGAGTAGTCACCACATTGATGTAGTCACACAGTCCAACAAACTCATGCCATCAACATGACAATGTGGGTTAGGATAGTTAACAAAGTCAATGTCAAGGGCAACACAGGTGCCATCATGGCTGGCTCAACGACTTGCCTTTGGTTGGTGCTTTGCCACGTGATCCTCCCGTGGTGTTTCTCAGGCGTCCCCTCCTGCGTTTGGCAGGGGGGCCTCTGCTGCAGGCTCAGCGGTGTCTGAGGAGTCATTGTCTTGCAGCTCACCCCTCTCTGTGGCTGCAGCTGAGGTGGTAAAAGTATCAGAAGGCTGGCCACTGGAGGGGGGTTGAGACGTCATTTGAGCCGCAAGCCCATACGTGTGTCCATGGACCTCAGCAGCAGGGGGAGCTCACGCACTTCTTCCACAACCTGGCCCATCTGTCCCTGGTTTTGTTCATATGCACCAAGGACTCTTGCGATGGTGGCCAGGGCTTCTGTCTCAGTGTCCTCCTTTGATTGTCCCCCAGTTGCCCTCCTACCTGCCCTGCTGACACGGACCTGTGGCGTTGGGACTCAACGCACCCGCACACTCTCCCTGGCATCCTCGGATTGTGTGGTGGTGTTGGTAACCACTGAGGCAGGGAGAGTGTTGCAGGCAGCAGTAGTGATGGTGGAGGTGGCTACCGCACAGGTCGTTGTAGCAGGGGTCGGCGCTGTTGTTGTTGCTGTGGTGGTGGTGGTGGGGACAATGAGGCCCTGAGATGTAGTGCGCCCTGGCAGTCCTGAGGGGCCAGGTTGTTGCTCCTCATCCGAGAAACGTAGGGAATCTGCATCAGAGAGTTCATGTTCCGGGGGGGGAAACAGGCTCTACAGGTTGGTGGTGTTTTCTGCTGCAGTTACTTGTGGATCTCCTGTTGAACAGAGGTTAAAATGTCAGTTAAGTGCACTCCACAAGCTTGGTGTTAGACTTTTGGATGTTACATTTGATACACCAAACACTTTACATTGCAATCACTTGGTATGGCTGAAAGATCATGAGCATCATGACATGATGTTGAAGTACATACATTACTTGTCCATAGTGTGACATGTAAATTGAAACCATGTGCCACGTACAGATTGTGTGATTACAAGGACATGTCATCATCTACCAACTTGCGGCACATCAACTTTTGATAATGCGTATTTTTGTTTACTCTTCATGGAATCAGTTTCAGCTAAGAAAGAATTAGCCATTGGAATGTTATACATACCTTTTTCATATCATGTACTTTACTTTGTTTGTCAGATTGACCATGCATGTTTTGTGTTCATATGGGCCTTCATGCTCTGACACCATGGCACTTACACATTGCATTCTGTGCTGTGCATGATTGGGCCCTGAATTTCTTTCACATGTGACTTGGTGAGTCAAAGTTTAAATTCTGTGACAGTTGCATGCGCTTAGCTGTCTGCACACTGGATGTAAATTTGGGATCTATGCCAAGTTGGCTGACATGTGAGGGCTGGTATGGTCATATGACTCCATGCATTTTGAGAAGGATGGCAGGGTGCATGCACTGACTACCTACCTGTTCGGTGACACAGTGGAGGGAAATGGCTGCCACATGGTTCTGGGTGGGGGGAGTGTTCCATCCTGCTCAGCTGTGTAACAAGGGTGCCTGGTGGTAGTTGTAGTGCTGGCTTCCTACCCTTAAATCCCCCTCCCTGTTAAGATGACTACCTACCTGTAAGTTTGAGGAAAGCAATGAAATGGCTGCCATATAGTTCTGGGTGGGGGGAGTGTTTAATCCTGCTCAGCTGTGTGACAAGGGTGCCTGGTGGGAGTTGTAGTGCTGGCTTCCTACCCACAAACCCCCCTCCCTGTTAAGATGGCTACCTACCTGTAAGTTTTAGGAGAGCAATGAAATGGCTGCCACATGGTTCTGGGTGGGGGGAGTGTTCCATCCTGCTCAGCTGTGTGACAAGGGTACCTGGTGGGAGTTGTAGTGCTGGCTGCCTGTACACATGCCCCCATGGAAATATTGCTAGCTACCTTTGAGGTGATTCAGAGGAAGGAAATGTTAGATATGTGAGACATGTGTTGGAAAGAGTGGGTTGTACATAAGTGCATTTGTGTCTAGGAAATGTAGCTTTCTAGTTGTGCAAGACATTACATAGCAGTGTAATGGGAGACATTTGTTGGTACTTACCAGCCTCCACTCCCCCGGATATTCCTGTGAGACTCTCTGGATGAGTATGGCAAGCACCTTCTCCTCCCATTCGGTGAATGTTAGTGGTGGAATGGGAGGGACACCGCCAGTCCTCTGAGCCAGCTCATGGTTCTTGTTGGCACGCTCTTTCACCCTGGTCTTGAGGTCATGCCATCTCCTCTTGATGTCACGCAGGGTGGTCCCTACTGCATTGACTTTGTTGACTATCCTTTCCCACATTAGATTTTTTCTGGCTACTGGTGTCTGTTGGACCATGCTTCCAAACAAATGTGGTTCTACTCTGATTATCTCATCTACCATGACTGACAACTCATTGTCAGTGAAGTTTGGCATTTTTTTCTGTGCCATGGTGTGTGATGTGCAAATGGGTGAAAAGTGCAGGTGTGAAGGTGGTGGTGGAGATGTGTGTGGTGTGTGGTGTGTGGTGTGTGGGTGGTTGTGATGGTGTGATGTGTGCTGATTTGCCTCTCCTTTGTGCTGTGGTGTTTGGCCCTTCAGTTCTGGAGTTGTGCAAAGGATGCTGGGCAGGGAAGGGGTTGGTTTTATACTCAGCTATGTGGGTGGGTCAAAATGGAGTATTCATATCAGGTGTGTTATCTGGGTTGACCTGGGATTTGTATTTTTTTCTTGCCATGGGGATGTGTCATTGGGGTCTGTCAGATGCTTTTGGAGGCTGCGCCAAAAAACAGCCACACTTGGTAGCCTTGTTGTGTGGTTGCTTTCACCCGCCATTCCTCTTTCCGCGCGACCGCAGCAGTCTGAATGCAATGGTCCTTCCGCCGGCTCTACCATTCATCATTTCGCGCGACCGAAGCGGTCGGGAACAACTGATCGTTCCGCTGGCTCCGGCATCGTATCATAATTTCACTTGCGGTCATTCCTCTGGTCGATCGGTGTTTTTGGGGCTTTCCGCAAGCATTTCCGTCCGCCGTGGACGGATTTTCAACTTTTCCGGACGTTCCCGGCGGAGTTTTGTGGAATCCGTCCGCCGCGGTCAGAATTTTCTAGCAATGCATCCTAATCTGACCGCCGGTTTTGCTGCGGTACATGCGGACGGTTTTTTCCCGCAACCACGGCGGTCGGAGTGCTTTTCCGTCCACCATCGTAATCAGCCCCTTAGTTTGTCTCAGAGAGTTACACAGAATAAACAGGCTTGGCGTTTTCAATAAGTATTTATTGAACAGTTGTTATTCTAGTGTAGAATAGATGAGCTGCAACAACCATTAGACAGTAGCAAAGATATATGATTAGAAGTACTACGAAAGTAAAGGGATGGTAAAGTTCTACCATCTTGCAGAAATCATGAATACATACAAGTACATAAAACACATGATAAAAAGTGCATACTCCAACAATGCCTTCCTAACTGGATGTACCTAAATGTACCTAGCATTTGTGTAGGTGTTATGCCAAGAATCCCTCTAGGATTTAGTCAACCCCATTACCTGAGAATGAGAGAATATGGGATCCCGTCCTGGTCTCGAGTTGGACACCCCGCGAGGGATGTTAGACCACTACGAGCTGGAGTGTCTGCTTGCAGGAACCTCAGCGTCTCTGGTCAGTGTATCAGCCGGGAAGTCCCGGTCTCCTCTGTCTTTCTAAGCAAGATGTGATATATATATACCCATAGGTCTCCCCAGGGGTCCTACCTTGCTGTGTTACTGTGTAGGCCTAAAGGACGACGTCGGGCCTGAACTTTATACAGAGATATTATACAGGAGATGTTAGTCCTGCTGTGCTTCCAAGAAGCCTCATGCATAATGTATGAGATTTGAACTAGGGGGAAACCCACGTTCTGAATGCAGTGTCATATCTTGGTAAAAGGTCAGTCCCTAAGAACCGTTATGTATGTAATGTAGGGAAGAATATAGGTGAAAGATTGCAATGTTACCTGCGCCTATATAGGGTACCTATGTGAAATATAACAACTTATCTCTTGATTTTTTTGTAGAAAATAAAGTTAACACGGGCTGTGAAGAGCTTTGTAAGTGAGAGAGCCCTTCTTGAAAAAATTTCTAGCTGAAGGTGCAATCGTTTACATTCAGACTTGGCCTCCACTCCAGCGTCTGCCTATTGCTGTATGTTGCATGAGACCTAATGTGATACTTGTACATAGCTCCAACCACTGTTGCATTATGCTGTATAGGCATACTATTGGGGTTCTTCTTTAGCAGTTAAAGGTAGAAACGACTGCTTTAAAACCAGCAGTAACTTGTGGTTTTAGACAACATCCTTGCTCTGGAGAACGCAAGCTATTTTGTATGGTGCCAGGTTTTAGTTGAGCTTTCATAAAATGCGGTAATATCTTCAGTGCATCTGGAACGATTTCCAACATTTTTTTTACACAGAAAAATATGGCTTACTTTTGTAATTCCAGAAGTAAGTCATTCGATGTTCACTTTCTTCCCCTTGACTGTTTCCCTACCTCCACTCCATGTGTCTATGTCTGGATTCTTAAACTGCCATTGGCGTTTGTTGTACGTTTTGCTTTTAGAATCAAAAACATAAATCAGAAGAATTATGCCTAAATGTTGGCTTGTATTTTTGCCAAGGAAGTTGTTTTCTCTCAAATATTTATGCTTGAAAATATTTAGACTTCCAGATTAGGTGAGCGGCTTTCACATTTTTATGCATGTTGAAAGAAGCACTGCGTACATTTGATTGAGTTCCTTATTGGACATTGTTGGAAATTACCCTTTTTGCAGGGTTACCGCAATTGTTTGCTTTCCTCCTCATCTTTTTGCTGAATTCTCTTTGTTGGCTTTAGGACTCTGAGCACTTTGCCACTGTTAACCAGTGCTAAAGGGCATGTGCTTCTTTCCTAAAACATGGTGACATTGGTATATACCTGATTGGCATATTTAGTTTACTTATAAGTCCATTGTAAAGTGGTATACCAAATACCCATGGCCTGTAATCTAAATACTACTAGTGGGACTGCAGCATTGATTGTGCCACTCATAAAAGTAGCCTTTCAAACCTGTCTCAGGCCTCCCATTGCAAGGCCTGTGTGTGCAGTTTACTGCCACTTCAACTTGCCATTTAACACCACCTGCCAAGCCTTAAACTCCTCTTTTATTTAACATAGGTCACCCCGAAGGAAGGCACTAAGTAGCCCTATGGGCAGGGTGCTATATAACTAAAAGGTAGGCCATGCACTTTTAAGTTTTACATGCCCTGGTAGTGACAAACAGCTAAATTTGTTTTCCACTTCTGTGAGGCCTACTCCTCTTATAGGCTAGAATTGGGAATTTCTTAAAACACCTTTTAAGTTGCAATTCCTGATCAGAAAGGAGTATCTACATCATGTTTCATATCTTCTAGAAAGTGGATATTTCTCTGCTCTGAACTTTGTTCTGTGTGCCTGCAGCCTGCCTCCAACACACTTCTGGGCTGGGTAACAGCTACATTTTGTGCATTCCCTCTAGACAGCCACAAACACAAGAAGGCCTGGGTGTGACAGAGGACTCATCTGCATTCTGATAGCCTTCCTGGGCAGGAAGGGGGAGAGGAGGCTCACACTTACACCTGAATAGGCTGTGTCCTATCCTCAGACAAAGGGCTGATTATCCCCACAGATAGCCTGGCAGATAGGACTGGGTTGAAAGGGATCCTTTTGCACTTCAGAGAGTTCCTTTGAAGTCACCCCTACATCAACGGCACTTTTGGGTATAAGTACCAGGGCTGCGACCTTACCAAATCAGACACTTCTAGATCTTGAACTGAACCTCTGTCAGAAGGACTACTGTGCTGTTTAAAGGACTCAACGGACTGCTTTTCTGGAAGGTTTGTGTAGTGATCTATGTGTGGGTATTTGCCCTCATGCTGCTTGTGAAAACCTCGCATTGAGGGTTCCACGTGCTGTGCAATCGAGAGAAAGGCAGTTGGTGATGGACTGTGCTTCTACCAGCAGCTCGCCAGTAACAGTTAATAAACAGCTTATCTTACGTATCTGCTTCACTCTCCATTCTTGAATTACCACAGCCCTTTTTGGCGATGAGTTGTGGGTGAGCAACTAACATGGACCCACAGGTCAAAGAAGGAGTGTTTCAGGGCCAAGATCGACTCCAGAGGGTGTGCTCTACCCAGGTACAGTTCTGGGGCTCGACTTTCTAGCAGCGCATGGGGACAGCCTCACAGCATTGTGATGCAGTATTGCAGTATGTGCGGACATTAAGTCTGGCAAGAAGTGCGTTGCGAAGGAAGTGAAACACAGACAGTGACTAATGGAATGCAGCACCAGTTGTTGCAGTGACGTGCATGGGTGAGCTTGAAGCGGTGTGAAGACGTGTACGTGGACCAGCCATTTTGGATTGGGAAAGACAGCATAACTGAAGGAGAGAAGCATGCACGTGTAATAGACACGACGTGTTCAGTCCCATGTACAATGCTTTGGAGCCAGTGCCAGCTGAGCGGAAACTCACATGTTTTCAGCCTGCAAAGGAAGAGTGGTATCACTGACACGCACAGCTTGCACCTGATTTTGCGTGTCGCTTGAGCTTCAGATATTTAACTGAATTGGCACTCGCTGACACGCACAGGACACAGGTTTTAAAGCATTTATAGTGAACTTAAGGGAACAGCACCTCTGATACATGCAGATTTATTGCGTGTCTTTGTATTCAAATTTTAAAAAAGGAAAAAAGAACTGTAAATTGCTGAAGTAAAGCACAGCTTTATTGCATCTCTGACACACACAGATTAATTGTGTATTGTTTGCATGTAAAAAAAGAAATATTCTTGCTAATACATTACTAGTCCAATCAAATCTGTTGCAACGCTGAGGAACACTGTTCCTCATGCGTTTTGCTTGTCCAGTTTTTCACATGAAGTATTCTGACCACTGCTGAGAATATCTATAGTTCATCCTTAGTAGCCAGTTGACTACTGGCAGTCCCACTTCATGGGTTATATGTGTGTTTTAATAGTACATATTTAGTGGTTGTCAAACATAAATATTTCAGAAGAGTCCAGCAGGAAGGAGAAGATGTAGACACGTACGGATCACTGACAGAATATCGAGCACCAGAATATCGAGTTACAAAAATATCGGGACATAAATATCGTTGTCAAAAATATCGACCTCCTATCTTCATAATGGTAAGTACAAAAATATCGGAAAAAAATATCGTTGTTAAAAATATCGAAATACAAAATATCGTTTTTTTATATGTATAAAAAATTATGTAAAATAAATTAAATAATACATTTAACTTAAAAAAAATATTTAGATTTATTTCTAAATTTTAACAATTATAAGTAATAAATTTAATTTAAAAATAAATTAAACATACATATATAAAATGTAATATATATATGTACTTAAAAATAATTAATAAATAATCATTTTAATTAATTATGAAATGTTACAAATATATTAAAAATGATAACTAAATATATATATATGCATACACCTGTAACATAAAAATTATTTAAAAAAATTATATTATAAATTAAAATATTAAAATATTTAATATTTTTTAAACCTACATTTTGCACTACATTGAGTACAACAGTAGGGAAAGTGTTGGATAGCGTAGGGGAAAGAATTACAATCCCGACTCCAGCGAGTGCAATAGTAGGGAAAGTGTTGGACAGCAGAGAGGAATAATTTACTATTCCCACTCCAATGAGTGCAACAGTAGGGAAAGTGTTGGATAGCGGAGGGGAATAATTTATTATTCCCACTCCAAACAGTGTAACAGTAAGGAAAGTGCTGGATAGCGGAGGGGAAAAAATTACTATTACCACTCCAGCAAGTGCAACAGTAGGGAAAGTGTTGGATAGCGGAGGGATAAAAATTACTATTCCCACTCCAGGGAGTGCAACAGTAGGGAAAGTGTTGGATAGCGGAAGGGTAAAAATTACTATTCCCAATCCAGTGAGTGCAACAGTAGAGAAAGTGTTGGATAGCAAAGAGGAATAATTTACTATTCCCACTCCAATGAGTGCAACAGTAGGGAAAGTGTTGGATAGCGGAGGGGATAAAATTACTATTCCCACTCCAGCAAGTGCAACAGTAAGGAAAGTGTTGGATGGCGGAGGGGTAAAAATTACTATTCCCACTCCAATGAGTGCAACAGTAGGGAAAGTATTGGATAGCGGAGGGGAATAATATACTATTCCCACTCCAATGAGTGCAACAGTAGGGAAAGTGTTGGATAGCAGAGGGGATAAAATTACTATTCCCACTCCTGTGAGTGCAACAGTAGGGAAAGTGTTGGATAGCGGAGGGGTAAAAATTACTATTCCCACTCCAGTGAATGCAACAGTAGGGAAAGTGTTGGATAGCGGAGGGGAATAATTTACTATTCCCACTCCAACGAGTGCAACAGTAGGGAAAGTGTTGGATAGCGGAGGGGATAAAATTACTATTCCCACTCCAGCAAGTGCAACAGTAAGGAAAGTGTTGTATAGCGGAGGGGTAAAAATTACTATTCCCACTCCAATGAGTGCAACAGTAGGGAAAGTATTGGATAGCGGAGGGGAATAATATACGATTCCCACTCTAATGAGTGCAACAGTAGGGAAAGTGTTGGATAGCAGAGGGGATAAAATTACTATTCCCACTCCTGTGAGCGCAACAGTAGGGAAAGTGTTGGATAGCGGAGGGGTAAAAATTACTATTCCCACTCCAGTGAATGCAACAGTAGGGAAAGTGTTGGATAGCAGAGGGGAATAATTTACTATTCCCACTCCAACGAGTGCAACAGTAGGGAAAGTGTTGGATAGTGGAGGGGATAAAATTACTATTCCCACTTGAGCGAATGCAACAGTAGGGAAAGTGTTGGATAGTGGAGGGGAATAATTTACTATTCCCACTCCAACAAGTGCAACTGTAGGGAAAGTGTTGGATAGCGGAGGGGATAAAATTACTATTCCCACTCCTGTGAGTGCAACAGTAGGGAAAGTGTTGGATAGCGGAGGGGTAAAAATTACAATTCCCACTCCAGGTAGTGCAACAGTAGGGAAAGTGTTGGATAGCGTACGGGTAAAAATTACTATTCCCACTTCAACAAGTTCAACTGTAGGGAAAGTGTTGGATAGCGGAGGGGATAAAATTACTATTCCCACTCCTGTGAGTGCAACACTAGGGAAAGTGTTGGATAGTGTAGGGGTATAAATTAATATTCCCACTCCTGCGAATGCAGCAGTAGGGAAAGTGTTGGATAGTGGAGGGGTAAAAATTACTATTCCCACTAAAGAAAATTCAAATTTAAAAACAAACAAAATATCAACTACAATACAAAATATTAAAATAAAAACAAAAAAACCATATATCAAAATATAAAAATTTACAAAACATAGAAACATTTATAATGTAGGAAAAATCTAAAATTTACATAAAAAGATATTTTTTTTAATTTAACAAAAACTTAAACAAATAAATATTTTGGAATAGAAATTAATTTTAATCAAAAAAATATTTATTACATAAATGTAATCTTTTTTTCCTACCCTATAACACCACACAATTTACAACACACATCTAAATTAAAAAAAAGTGTACCTCCATAATTAACACAATTAATTATCAATTAAACAATTATTAATAATTAAAAAACACATTTAAAAAGGTACAAATTAATGTACTAACCAAACGTTACAGCTATAGAACTTAAATCCCCAAACAAAATAAAAATAAACAATTACCAAAAATATTTATCAATTAATAAATTAATATTAATGATCAAGTAATGATTAATTAATTTAAACTAAATTACTTTTCACCCTCTACCCCAATAAACACCAAAACACACACCTAAAAATATTTACAGAATTTCCATAACTAATTTTACATTAATAAATTAATATCAATTAACAACAAATCATTAATTAATTTTAAAAAATTTACTTCACACCATTTACCACTATAAACCCCACAACTCACACATCAAAATAATTACACAATTGCCATATTTAAATTTTTATTAATTAATTAGCATTAATTAACAAATAATTAATTAATTATAAATAAATTACCTCCCACCATATTCCCCTATAAATGCCACCACCAATTTCTTAAAACTTGACACAATTAACATAATTAATTAACAGATAAGTAATTAATTAATAACAATTAACAAGCAAAATATAAGTAATTATTAATAAATTAATTCACACTAACACTATAAAATAAAATTAAATAAATATTATATTAAAAATATTAATAAATGTATTAAAATTAAATTACTTCCCACTTTACTCTTCTATCAACCCACAACCCGCTCCTAAAAAAATAACACAATTAGCATAATTACCAATTGATTAATAATTAACAACCAATTAATAAATAATTAATAATAAATACATTCCCACAATTAACAATATAAAATATTAAATAAATAAATATTATTTAATAAAAATTAATAATTAATAATTTAATTATAATTAAATTACTTCCCACCCTATTCCCCTATAAACCCACAACCCGCTCCTAAAAAATGACACAATTAACATATTTACCAATTAATTAATCAATAAAAATTAACAGCCAATTATTAATTAATTAATAATAAATTAATTCCCACAATTAACACTATAAAATCAAAATTAAATAAATACTAATAAATAAAAATGTATATTCAATTTATTATAATTAAATTACTACCCACCCTATTCCCCTATAAACCCACAACCCGCTACGGAACTAAAACGCAAAATTTAATTAAAATAAAATTAATAACTTCTAAAAATGTAACACATATATCAAAAAACAAATGCAATACTTAGAGAAAAAAATAGAGCACATACATTTAAAGTACATACTAAAATACATAACACTAACTAAAAAAACTATGGAGGTCATTACGATGGCGGACGGAAAAACAACCGACCGCCATGGTAGCGGGAAAACACCGCCCGCCGCTACCGCGGTAAAACCGACGGCTAGATTAGGATCCTCGGCGGTAAAACTCCAACCGCGGCGGAAAGGAGACCCGAGAATCCGCCGTACGCCTGCGGAAAAGGCCCAAACCCGTCCGCGGCGGTCGGTTTCGCAGCGGAAACAGCCCAAACGCCCGCAACCACAGCGGAGACACCGCCATCAAAATTATGATATTCCCGACATCCCCGCGGTGCAGTGCGCTGTTTCCGACCGCCGCGGTCGACAACATTGAAGAATCAGTGAGACGGCGGAAGCGCCGTAGCCGAGCCACCACTGCGGACGCTCCGTTAAAAAAATGGCGGTCGCTAGAAAAACACACAACATGGCCACAAAGTGCACCAACCAAACAAGGCATGCACCCAAAAAGAGCTAACACAGCCCAAAGACACACCCCCTTGGGAAACTACAAAATTACAAATCCCAGGTTCACACACACACCACACCTGCTACCAATACCCCATCCTGACACACCCACAGACACCAGTATAAATCCAGCCCCCAACAGACCACAATCCTTTGCAAAACTCCACAACTGAGCGGACATCCACCACAGATGACAGGAGAGGCAAATCTACACAACACACACACATCACCACCACCACCACCACTTCCACACCTGCACCTCTAACACCTTTGCACAGCACACACCATACACATCACAACCACCACTACCACTCCCAAACCTGCACCCTAAACACCTTGACACATCACACACCATGTCACCACAGAGAATGCCCAAATTCACTGAGAGTGAGTTGAGTGTCCTGGTCGATGAGATAATCAGGATAGAACCACAATTGTTTGGTAACCAGGTCCAACAGACACCACTAGCAACAAGGACGCAAATGTGGAGAAGGATAGTAGAGAAGGTCAATGCAGTAGGGACCGTGCCACGCAATAGAGATGAAATCGTGAAGAGGTGGCACGATCTGGAAGGCAGTGGTCAAAAAGAAGAGAGCCAAGAACCATGAGCTGGCTCACAGGACAGGCAGTGGCCCTCCCGTTCCACTCAAAACATTCATTGAATGGGAGGAGAAGGTGCTTGGCATTCTACATCCAGAGAGTCTCTCAGGAATACCCGGGGAGTGGAGGCTGGTAAGTACAAACAAATGCCTAACATCACACAAATGTACTGTCTTGCACTATTACAAAATAATACCTCCTAGGTTCAAATACATTCATGTGCACAACACTCCCCCAACACATCTCTCACAGATACAACAGACACTCCCCTGAAGCCCCCAAAGGTAGTTAGCAACATCACCATGGGTACATGTGTACATGCTGCCAGCACTACAACTCCCACCAGGCCCCCTTGTCCCACAGCTGAGCAGGATGTAGCCCTCCCCCCACCCAGAAGCATGCCTCAGCCATTGTGTGCTACACCCTCACCTAACAGGTAGGTAGCCATCTTTACAGGGAGGTGGGTGGGTGTTTGGGAGGCCTGCACTACAACTCCCACCAGGCCCCCTTAGCCCACAGCTGAGCAGGATGGAGCACTGCCCCCACCCAGAAGCATACCTCAGCCATTGTGTGCTACACCCTCACCTAACAGGTAGGTAGCCATCTTTACAGGGAGGCGGGTGGGTGTTTGGGAGGCCTGCACTACAACTCCCACCAGGCCCCCTTGGCCCACAGCTGAGCAGGATGGAGCACTGCCCCCACCCAGAAGCATACCTCAGCCATTGTGTGCTACACCCTCACCTAACAGGTAGGTAGCCATCTTTACAGGGAGGTGTCTGTGGAATAGGGAGGCCTGCACTACAACTCCCACCAGGCCCCCTTGGCCCACAGCTGAGCAGGATGGAGCACTAGTCCCACTCATAGGCATGTGACGTCTGTGCAGCCGCACATGACACCATGCCACTTAGTCCACAGTCACCAACACAAATAATGCAAAACAGTTGTGTTGTAGTCACCATGCACAAGTCTCTGTTCAAAATTGACCCACATTGTGTACACTTTGCCAGGCATCACACACTGCAACACTAACAACGATCATGCTGCCCTGCAGCAGTGTCTGGCCGTTTGTATGGCAAAGTGCAAATCACCCATGTCATACCACAGTGTTGCAATGTAAACAGTGGAAGTGCAGTGCACCCAAAAACTACACTGCAGCTGGGACTCACAATGCTAAACTAAGCACATCCCAAATGTCCTGCAACACACCCAGCTACCACAGTGCTGCACTGAATTGCAGAACAGCACCTTGTCTGAATTAAATTGTCAAAGGGGTCTTGTTTGGACCACCAATGTGTGTATGCATTGACAATGTTCACATCTCACACTGTCTGTCTGAACAGTGCTGGTATAGTCTGGCCCCAAAACCACACATTGTCTGCACAGGGCTGAGTACATCTCACACACACACCACTGTTGACCACAACATGTCAGTGTATGGATGCCCTGGAACAACTGCTTCACCAGTACTGGGCTCATGTTCTCAGGTCCACAAATACCATGAAACCATGACAGTGTGGAAATGTATGCTGGGTGAGATCTTCACCCTGCTGTATGTCACCACTGTGCTACGAGACTATACCCCTTGCCCTATTGTGCCTTCAAATGTCGGGGGAGTGAACCCCACAGCCAGATAGCTGAGACAACAGTGATGGGGGTCTATACCCCATGACCAAATGTAATCTGAAATCAATGGGTACAAAAAGCCACACACACATCATGCTCACCACACGCACATTCCATCCAAAGATTTCTACCAAGTCACATAGCCATGTCATTGCTCACCTTCACCTCAAACGGTAGTTAGCCATCTTCACAGTGAGACGGTTTAGTGTGTTTGGCTATCCGTCCCACAAAATGCAACATGCATGCTGTTCCACCACTATGGAGGATGGGACACTACACCCCCAATAAGAAGCATGTGGCAGGCAATGTATGCTACCCACCCAACTCACAGGTAGGTAACCGCATCTCACAGGTCGGGGTGTGTGGGGCTGGGAAGCTTGCACAACAACTCACACGGGCCCACCTGACCGCCAGCACACAAGACCCATTACTTCCTGGCACCAACATGCATGTGTCAGTCATTGCAATGTACAATTCAAAAGAACTGGCATGTGGACATATCATGCTGACTTGTCCCACACTGGACCAAGATGGAAGCCCTCATCCTACACACACAGAGAGGTCTCACAAATACAAGGAAAACACAGCAAACACAACATATCAACAGCCACAACATGCAGCCAGATATGCATTTAAAAAAACATTTTGGCATAGGACACCAGGCCTCTCAATGCACAACTGCACACCCAGATAGCATTGGCAACTATAGTGTGCACACACCTAAGAAAATGAAACTGTGACAGCAACCAAAGTGTGAATGACTGAAACACATGTCGATGGAACTCTGAGCACAACCTTGCACACCACTACATGCCATCTGACAGTAGCAGTGGTCCAGACCACCTAGGATCTAATTAAAGCAAACTTAAGCATGTCTGGAATTGCAAATACAGATATCTACACCACATTGAAAAGGTATGCTTGAAACTACAATTCTCACTCACTGTGCAGAGTGAACCGCTGCAAGGGCTCTACAAGTGACACATACGCGTAAATGGATGACATATGATTGATCAATAACAGGATGCCAACATGAGACTGTCAATGTCAAAAAATTATATTGTGCATGTCTTGACAACTCCCAATATGGACAAGTAATATATGTACCACAACAGCTTGTAATGCATCACTGGATGTTGGTCAATGCTAATTTGTACAGTGAACAACTGCTGGATGTACAAACAGTTGATGTAACACTGCTAACACGAACTTTGATGGGTGCAACACAATGACCATTTCTCATCTGACCCACAGGTGACCAAGAACTCACTGCAGAGACAGTCCCCCCCCCGGAACAGAGACAACTGGATGAGGACTCCCTGGATTCCTTGGATGAGGAGCTCCACGCTGGCCCATCTGGTGTGGCAGGCCGCAACCAGTCCCAGGCACCCATTGTCCCCCCAACCACATCAGCTGCAGCCCCTGACCATCCTCTGACAGCTGCTGTCACGGCCTGTGTGCCACCACCACCACCACAGCTGTCCGCAACACCCTCCCTGCCCCAGGGGTTGAGCAGCCCACCACATCGACTGCGGAGGCCAGGGAGAGGATGCAGCGGGCCAATGTGAGGACCAGACAGGACCGTGGCAGCAGTGCAGCTGGTCGGGACAGGGTCATGCAGAGGGGGACTGATCCTGGGACGGAAGCCCTGGGCCACATCGACAGAGTCTTTGGGGGATACCAACAGGCCCAGGGACGAATGGGCCGGTTAGAGGAAGAATCTCGGGAGCCCCTCCTGCTGCTGAGGTCCATGGACACACGCATGGGACAGATTGTGGACCTCTTGGGGCAGCTAGTGGCGGTTCTGAGGGACAGGCAAGCGCAACATTCTACCCCTCCGCCTCCCCCTGTTGGGCAGCAGGATGACACTTCATCATCCTCCCCTGCGTCCACAGAGGGGGGTGAGTCCTCAGACACCACTGCCCCTGCAGCAGTGGCCCCTCCAGTCAAGCGCAAGAGGGGCCGTCCAAGGAAAGACCAGGGGGACTCACATGCCAAAGCACCTGCCAAACGCTAGACCACTGCACCACTGCATTGACCTTTTGGACTATTCTTCACCACACTGCCATGTGAATGGCATCCATCTGTTGGACTGGGTCTCCACATCATTGTGGGGACTACTCAAGTATCTCATTTACCATGACTGTCAACTCACTTCTTCAATTCCCCCCTTCACATTTTCTCCACCCTCGCATGTCACAGTTGTAAATAAATACACCTTACACACATGTTGTTGTGTCTGCTCCGTCTTTAATACAGGATGTGCAACCTTCACCGTGTAGGACATGGTCCAAGGGAATGGAATGTAGGTAACAAGTGAGATGCTGAATGGACCTAGGGAAAACCGCAGAACAAGAGTCACTTGTATGGGTGTGGCATTGCACACATCACACAACACTTGTCAACAAGGTACTCAGATCTACAAACTTTACACAGAGCAACAGTCACCATAGAGACAATCTGTATCACACTAACCAATCACACATACATTGGCAGGCAGCAATGAGTCAACACCAAGCTGCAGTCAGCAAGCTCACATACACCCACACAGCAACAGCAACACCATCAGACCATTTTGTCCCTTCTACATCGTCACTCACCTTCAAGTGAAGTAGCGGGTGATGAGCTGTCGACGCATGTTGACCCCTTCCTCCTCTCCACTGCCCTCGTCACTGGATCCGGCTTTATTTGCAGGCGGCGGCCTTGGCTGCTCATCATCGTCATCCAGGATCAGGGGTATTGCCTTGCGAATGGCCAGGTTGTGGAGCATGCAGCATGCCACCACTATCTGACACACCTTCCCTGGCGAGTATATAAGGGCACCCCCAGTACGGTCCAGGCACCAAAATCTTGATTTTAGGAGACCAAATGTCCGTTCTATCACACGCTGTGTCCTCCCATGGGCATCATTGTATCGCACATCAGCTGGCGTGACGGGGTTCCGCAATGGGCTCAGCAACCACGGGCGGTTTGGATATGCCGAGTCACCTGGGTGTGAGAGACACAGATTAACCTTGCAGTCCCAAAATGCAACACAACAGCATGTCACACACACACACCACTGTAATCCACTATGCATACTCACCCACAAGCCATGCACGCTCAGGAAGCAGATTGGCCATCAACTGAGGAACGATGCTGCTGTGCAAGATATGGGCATCATGGGCTGAACCGGGAAACTTGGCACACACGTGTGAGATGATCATGTCCGCCAGGCACACCACTTAAACATTTACCGAGTGTGAATGCTTCCTATTGCGGTAAACCTGTTCACGTGCCTGTGGTGGCACAAGCCCAACATGTGTGCAATCAATTGCACCAATGACATGGGGGATATGTCCAAGGGCATAGAAATCGCCCTTCACAGCCACCAACTCAGGCCCCCTGGGAAAATGGATATATCTGTCTTTGTACAGCATCATGGCCGACAGGACATCCCTCAGCACCATGCTGAACATCGGCTGTGACATCCCGCCTGCACTTGCGACCGTGTGCTGGAATGAGCCTGTTGCAAAGAAATGCAGGCATGCCATCACCTTAGATGTTGCGGTGAAAGCTGTTGGATATGTCCGACGTGGCTGCAGGTGGGGCTCCAACATGGCACATAGGTTCTGCAGGGTTTGTCGGTCCAGCCTGAATTTGCGGATTATATCCTCATTCTCCATGTCTGCCAGGACTGTGAACGGACGATGGATATTGGGCCTCCTCCTCCTAGGACAGATCACAGTGCACAGATGTCAATGCAGAAGACCATGAAATGTGCATCACATCAATTTTTTCTACAGACACATTCCCAAGTCTTACAACATGCACCATTAACCGACAGGGCACTTCACAAGTAGGTACACATCAGGCACACTACTCGTACACCTGTCCCCTTACCAGCAGCAATCATTTGTGCACCCCTCCAGCTCATTCGCATGCAGAGTGTGATGTACTAACAGAAATGTGTGCATACCTGTGAGTATGACCCGCAGCATATGTCACTAATTGCAATACTACCCGAACACACCATGTTGCTGGCCCTGATACACCTACCAAAACAGGTTGCACATGGCACACTTCAACTACACACTGACCACCAGCTGAGCGTGGGGGACACGTGTGTGCATGTGCATTGGACAATGTGCCAGTTGCTGATGCCCCTAGTTCAGTAAATGAGACGACAGTGTGCGTTACATTGCACACACAGACATTGACCATTATCTACATATGCTATGCAACACATTAACTGGACAGTCTACATTTCATTACACAGCACATGTGACATGTGCGAGTGTATGTGACCATGCAATGTACTGGCGACCCATATATGGTATGTGTTGGTGACATGGAGTGACATGTCCCTTTTGTGCATTTGCCCTCATGAGGACCCTTCAATTGTTGAGACACTGGGCACTGTACATGTTGGCCTATGCAGAGAGCTGGAGGACACGATAGGTGCAGCACAGCTACTCCACAACTCCATTAACGCTCACTCCAGGCACTGTCTGGCAGATATATGGCGGTGCCTACCGCCTGGCCCCTGTGGTGTGGCACCGCCCATAACCCAGGCATGATCGCGGGTGACACCGCCAGATTTTTATGTGACAATGGCGGTCACCATGCACCGCAACCCAAATCACGGTCACTCCAGGCACTGTCTGGCAGATATATGGCGGTGCCTACCGCCTGGCCCCTGTGGTGTGGCACTGCCCATAACCCAGGCACGATCGCGGGTGACACCGCCAGATGTGTATGTGACAATGGCGGTCACCATGCACCGCAACCCAAATCACAGTCACTCCAGGCACTGTCTGGCAGACATATGGCGGTGCCTACCGCCTGGCCCCTGTGGTGTGGCACCGCCCATAACCCAGGCACGATCGCGGGTGACACCGCCAGATTTGTATGTGACAATGGCGGTCACCATGCACCGCGACCCAAATCACGGTCACTCCAGGCACTGTCTGGTAGACATATGGCGGTGCCTACCGCCTGGCCCCTGTGGTGTGGCACCGGCATGGACCATGCCCTTGCAGCCAATGGGAAGCAGCCTCGCGGTAGCCTGATGCGAGTTTGAAAATCGCGGTAGGCGTGCACCACCCCGCGGAGGCGGTCACTGGAGGCATTCAAAAGATGCACCACCGCGGTAGCGCGCACATGCACCCTACGGTGTGTCACCGGCATGGACCATGCCCCTGCAGCCAATGGGAAGCAGCCTCGCGGTAGCCTGATGCGAGTTTGAAAATCGCGGTAGGCGTGCACCACCCCCGCGGAGGCGGTCACTGGAGGCATTCAAAAGATGCACCACCGCGGTAGCGCGCACATGCATCCTACGGTGTGTCACCGGCATGGACCATGCCCCTGCAGCCAATGGGAAGCAGCCTCGCGGTAGCCTGATGCGAGTTTGAAAATCGCGGTAGGCGTGCACCGCCACCGCGGAGGCGGACATTGAATGTATTTGAATGAGGCAGACCTAGTACACCAATTGCAGCACCCTGGGACCACTGACACAGCCCCAGGGGCCTATATATGTGTGGGAGGGCACACCACATTCCCACAGCTACCAGGGACTGCTGACTGACAACCCTCCACCTGCTGCTGCTGCCTCAAGGGACTGCTGGCTGCCACCCTCCACCTGCTGCCTCAAGGGACTGCTGGCTGCCACCCTGCACCTGCTGCTGCTGCCTCAAGGGACTGCTGGCTGCCACCCTCCACCTGCTGCCTCAAGGGACTGCTGGCTGCCACCCTGCACCTGCTGCCTCAAGGGACTGCTGACTGCCACCCTCAACGTGCTGCTGCTGCCACATGTCCATTGTGATGTCGAGGACTCAGAAGATCCGTGCCAGTCCCTTCACCAGTGAGGAGCTTGGGGTCCTGGTAGACGGGGTGCTTGCACAGTACCCAAGGCTTTATGGCGGCCCTAATGTCGTGGTAAGTCTCCCAGACTGTGAGTGAGAGTGCAGGGTGTGCACACGTGGGGTGGAGGTGCTTCGGTATGTGTCAGTGGTTGTGGGGCTCTGACATGCATTGCCTATCATGTTTACTACAGCGGGAAGGGCTTGGTGGGCTCTTTCACACGTTACCCTGCATGCCTATCCTGAGTAGAGGGACATGTCCTGTAGTGTCAGCCATACAGTGCAGCTGCATTTTGGTGATGCAGGAGTCTGGCCAGTTAGCGTTTGTGTGAATGGCTGTGTTGCTCCCAATTAACCCACTCAGTGTCAGTCCACCTGCCCTGCACAGTCCCCACCGAATGCCACATGTCCACATCACTGCATGTACAGTGTGTACCATGTGTGTTTGGCTCACGCCTCTTCATCTAAGTCCCATCTCTGCCATGTAGATTGCACAGGAGCAGGCGTGTGAGAAGGGTGTGTGTATGACAGTTGTTGTCACTCTATGTGAGTTCCAGGACACAGTGAGGCTTTCACAGGGCTAGGACACTTAGGTCTGCGCAGTGTTGGACACAGTGAGTCCAACAACAAGACACATGTTTTGCTATCTTCTCTATGTGTAGTTGTAGGTAACTGCAGACAGTAGCTGCAGGCAGACTACACGTTGCTTGCTGTGTTGGTATCCTGCATGTGAATGGGATGTGGAGGTACTGTGTCCACCATCGAACATGCATGCCTGTACGTCTGATTGACCAATGACATTGCACCATGTTCAGAGCAATTGTTGGCTATGTGACAGTTGTAGCTGGAGTTTTGGATGAGTCACTGTCGTGCTACTGCATTTTCGTTGTGTTGTTATTGTGCACTGTGTCACTGGAACCTCACCCCTCTTGTCTCCCATGCCTGCAGCTGAAGGTCCACCAGCATAAAGCCGTGTGGAGGGCCATTGCCTCCAGAGTCCGGGATCTGGGTGTGTCAAATCAAAGTCAAATATATTCTTTATTCGGTTACCAGTCACAAGCAACCATAAAAGCACAATATTACATCTAATAAAAACTATATTGATATATTCTAAATTATAAAATTTTATAAAACTATAGATTTGCGACACTTAAGTACATTTTTTTTAAAAGCGGACACTGCAGCAATAACAAACACAACATCTAAAAGTTGCAAAGCTAATAACGCAGGACGACATTGTTTTATACCAAACTTCTGTAAAACGGGAATAATCCATCTTTTCTTTGGCTTCCTGTAATATTTACAGAAGAACATAATATGTATTGTAGATTGTGCGGAAATCTCATCACAAGGGCATTTAATCAATTCTTTAGACCAGTCATTCATGTCAGGGTAAGTAACTAAATGATGTAAAATGTTTAGTTTAAATCGAGTTAATAAAAAACGCTCATAGTCACTCATAGTTAGATTCAAATATGGTTGCATTCCCACACTAGAAAGTGTAAGTTGATGTGCTGATACAGTAGATTTTTTAGACTCATTTAAAGCCCTCTTCTGGTGCAAAAAATTTAAACATTTAGTTTTAAAATCATTCCTTGACTCACCGCACATTGATAAAGGATCATTAAAATATTCTGAGTGACCAATACTACTTAAGAACGTTTTAACGTATTGAATCCATCTAAAGCATCTAACCCCATCTAATCTCAAAGCATCATTTAAAATAGAGCGATTAAATGTAATTTCATCAACCGTCCAGATTTTGAACCATAATAAAACTGGCTGTAACCTGATCAAATCCTCTAAGTACGGTATGCCTAACTCAACATGGCATATATAATTTGCCGTACTATCCGGAACAGCCAAAATAAACTTAAGAAAATGGTTCTCTATAATCTGTAGAGCACTCACATCAGAATATCCCCATATGCCTGCACCGTAAATGGCAACAGATGTACATTTAGCCCTATAAATTTGCAGAAGTTCACATGGTGGGCTTTTACCCAGCTTTTGGCTAAAATTGATCAATGCCTTTACTGATTTGGTGAACAAATGCCGTCTTGTGCAATGACATGTCTCAATTGACAGACACTACATCCCCTCAAATCAGTAACTTACATCAGAGAATCAACACTGTCCGTTCCATTTTGAAAACAACTAGGTCTGACACATGCCAACAACAGGGTGTTTCAGACCAAATGCAAGGAATTGAACCAGAAGACCTGCAACTTCAAACGATCACGAGCGAGAATAATACAGAGCTAGGTACACGCCCCAGAGTTGATATGGCCAATCAGCAGGAAACGGCTATCGGTGTACCTTCACTAAGTAGCACGGACCCTATAATCAATCTTTCTGATTATACAATGTCGACAGCTGAAAGGGACGTCCTTTCCAAGGGGTTGTCCTTTGTTCCCACAGTACTGCCTGACTCATTCAATGTCAAACTTGAACTACAGAGGTTCTTCAGAAAAATCCGGCTGAAGTACTACTTTAACAAGAATACCTATAGCCCTTCATCAGCAGCTACACCATTTAGACCCCCTTCAACTTTCACACCAGGCGCATATCTGATGAGTGAGAAGATATTAGCCTATGAAAAGATTGTCCTGCAAGAGACTATGGAACTAATGGAAGAAAAGAGGTATATAAAACTTTACATCAGCAAGTTGGAAAGAATGGCATTGTCTACGTTAGGAACTAATGACGCCATTGTCATCAAGGCCGCAGATAAAGGCGGGGCCGTGGTGTTGCAGAATACCAGTGACTATGTGGAGGAAATACAACTCCAGTTGGGAGTAATGGACAGCTATCGCCCCACACCCAAGGATCCTACTACCGAGATTAAATCGATGATCGTGAAGTTAACATCTGATGGTTTGGCAAAGGGATTCTTGAGTCAACCAGAAAGCGATTTCTTAAATAAAAAAGAAGCAAGGATTCCTACAATCTATACTCTGCCTAAGATACATAAGTGCTTGGAGAAACCGCCTGGCAGACCCATCGTGTCTGGATGTGGATCTATCTTAGAACCGCTCAATCAGTTTATCGATTATTTTTTACAACCATGGATACCAGAAACTAAATCATATGTACGTGACACAATGCATATAATCCATCTGTTGGAAGGCCAACCGTACGATATCCATACCCAATTACTTGTCACACTCGACGTGTCCTCCCTGTATACTTCCATCCCCCAGGGCATGGCATTGGATGTCATCAGAGCCACACTGGACAAAAGGACAAGGCCGCATTGGATACCCACCGACTTCCTGATTGCCCTCTTGGAAACTGCAATGAAGCATAATTACTTCATTTTCAGGAAACAATTTTATTACCAATGTAAGGGTGTCGCGATGGGGGCTACCTACGCACCTAGTCTGGCTAATATCTTCATGGATGCATACGAGGAGGAACATCTGTATAGCCATGCCAATCCTTACATAAACCAAATTTCGGTTTGGAAACGTTACATTGACGACATCATAATGATCTGGTCAGGAACTGAAGAAGATCTTAAGCAATTTAGCGATTGGCTTAACACCAGAATGTGTGACATCCAGTTCACTATGACCAGCAATAATGAATCTATTGATTTCCTTGATCTTACATTTAAAGTGGATGATGGTTTCCTGTTCTGTGATCTCTACCGTAAACCTACTGAAAGGAATACGCTCCTCAAGTATGAATCCCATCACCCTCGTAGCCTGAGGGATAACTTACCTTACGGTCAGTACCTCAGGCTGAGAAGGAATTGTACTCGGAGAATAGATTTCTTTAAGGAAACTGAGATCCTTACGGTGCGCCTGAAAGATAGAGGTTACCCTACAGGTCTGCTTAAACGTGCACGCAAACGGGCTTGGTACTGCCCGCGTGACCAACTGTTGCAAGTAAAAGAAAAACCAGAAAAGATTGACAAAATTGTGTGCGTGACTACATTCAACGCCAAAAGCAATGCCATCAAAAAGATAGTGAAAAAATACTGGAATCTTGTCGCAAGTGAACTGCACACCACCGAGGATCCACTCTTTGCCTTTAAAAGGGGCAGGAGTATAAAAGACAATGTTGTCAGAACGTACCTTGAACCCCCAAACCAATGAATTTGAGAAACCAACTGGGCCTGCCTCCCATAACTGGCCACTACAAATGTGGCCACTGTAAAGCCTGCTCGCTGACGGTGGAGGGCTCCACCTTTACACACAACAATAGAACATATAAGTTATCAGACTTTACAAACTGTAACAGCACCAACTTAATATATGTCATTTGTTGCCCCTGTGATTTACTTTATGTAGGTCAGACCATCCAGAAAGTAAAGGCGAGAATATTGCAACATATGAGCCGCATAAGATGCAAGGTACAGGGTGCCCCATTAGTTGACCATTTCCTATTACAGCAACACCAGCCAGAGAGTATAAGATGGTGGGTGGCCGAGAAAGTCTGTCCTGCTCCAAGGGGTGGGTCCATCTCAGTGGCCCTGAACCGAAAAGAATGCAGGTGGATACATTCCCTCAATACTGTAATGGAGGGGTTGAATGAATTTGAGGAAACATCTAGACAAATGGGTCAATTGTAATGTTTCATTGTTGGTTCTCCACTACGCTTTAGCATGCCACTTGTGCTATTTATTTATTTGCAATATGTTACACTTGAGCATAGAAACAGATTTTGGCTATATTCCCAATGCACTACTTTATAAACTGGATTACCAAAAATAATGTATCCAAATGTATAATTTAAGTATTCAATCATGTAAGCTACTGCTTAGGTGCAGATTAAAATGTGCTGTTAAATTGTAATGTGAATTACTATTACATGAATTATAATATTACTTTTTCAGTTTGACCGCATTGTAAAGTATATGCATCACGTCTATATGCTTCATGATTTGCTTCAAATGTGCATTAGACTTGTTTCATGTGTTAACCAGGATATATATAAGCAGTTATTATCTCCTTTTTTTGACTAGGTCTGTGATTTACAACTTCGCTCAGGTTGGCACTTCCTTTGTCTATCCTGCAGTTCTCCTTCCACGCAAACACTTGCCTAAATTGACACGTAGTCATTGTGGTGGGTGAGCGCTCCGCTTCTGTTGTGCTGCAACTTGGTATGCAGGCACTCAGCTGTTGTACGCTACACGTCAATACCAGACATGCTCGTGGACGCCTATCAGCTGCCGGGCAGACCTTTTCATATAAAGCGATTGAATACGATCTAGCGACAGTAGTTTCCTTGGCCTTCTGCCCGCATTCTTGGAACCGCATTCCACTTACTTGCCCCCCTCTACGCATGTGACATCGTCACTGCGTCGTATAGTTACTTGTTGTTAGTTGCTTGGCAACCAGGAATACAGACAATTAGCTGCTGCACGATACACGTCATTGTCTGACGTGCTCGTGGACGCTTATCTTCTGCTCGTCAGACGCTCTCTTGCAGATCGACTGGTTGCGATTATACGGCAGGAGTTTCCACTGCTCTTTGGATTTCTATTCCATTTCAAATAACTAAGGTGATCCACGCTTCTCCACACTTAGGAATACTCATTCTTTCTTTAACTCATGAGCGCGATTAACCGGCGCTTTTTCATTTATTTTCAGACGCTCTTTACAATTGCTGTCATTTTTAGCCATATAGGACTCATCACAAGATTCTTGGTGAGTTTCTACCTTTGTATCACCGCAGTTCAACAGTTATGGGCATAACTTGCGAGCGCGTAACTGCCGCACTAGTTTACATAGAGTATGCGATTTGTATCACCGCAGTTCAACAGTTATGGGCACAACTTGCGAGCGCGTAACTGCCGCATGAGTTTACATAGAGTAAGCGACTTTCCAGGGTGTTCTACTGCTCTCGATTATCGCACCCTCTTTGCCGATTATTAAATACGAGCGTACTAGTGCCAATTGATTTTTGTGGCTTGTGATGGGCCCCCTTGACTTATAGGGAGTGTTTGACCAGTGAGGTCGGGTTCCATTACTGCCTTCGTTTCTGCTCTAGTACCTGAGCGGTTGATGTAGTTTACCACGGCGCTTGATTTCTTAGTTGTTACACAGCCTAAACACTTATGAGCGAGTGTTTTTGGCGCACATGTGGTGCATTGTTTGACCTGTGCGGCCCTAGTCTCTATGGGGTCTTTCATACAATTCTCTGCAGATTAGTGGTTATTTCCATCCCTGACCTCACCTCTTTACCCCCAGATGATCACCAGATGGGCCCTTGTTCATTCCCGACCTGAGCCCCACCAGGAATAACTCTGGTTCTTGTTAGGTGAGTTGTTACCACCTTACACATCATTTCGTTAAGGGCCATTTGGAACACACCATGATGCTAATGCACGCTTTAACTGATTTTGCAGGCTGCCATTCTTTTCCTTACTTCAGTCCTGATGAAGACCCGCTGTGATGATTTAAAATCTCACATATAGGGTTGAAACGTCGACGCTACTGTTTGGTCCAGTTCAAGTCCCTGCTCGTAAAACACTGAAATTGTACAGAGTAGCAGGGTCATTGTATTTATTCTGGCCTTTTACATTTTGTATATATTTTAACCACTTTGTACATATTACGCACTTATTGTGTCACTTATCACACTATGTCACTTGATCACAATTTAGGCAGCTGTGAATGCAACATAAAATGTGGGTTAATATAAATGATGTAATTTATATTAAATATTGAATTCCCCAAAAACCGGATTACTTCACTCGTATTACGTGTTCCTTGCCTCATGTACTCACATTCAATTTGTGTAGGAAATAATTTGTTCATGTAAACTGAATTATAAGAAACATTGTATTTATAAGAAATATTGTGGTTATACCCGACAGAACCATTGTACTTTTATAATCCTTTACCCAGGTTCTGAGGGACACAGGGTCACCCCATTGTCTATTGAGCTTGTCTTGTGCAAATAGCCTGGGTCCAAGATCCAAAATCGCTAAAAAGAATCCCCAAATATGAAAAATCTTTAACACTAATAATAGGTTTTGTGTAGATAAAAATGGGGCCCGCCCTGTTTTTAGTACCCTTACCACAGCCCATAAAAAAAGTTTTCGAGCAATTAACGTTCAGCCCCAAATTAGACATAAAATCTGTAAAAATATTGGCAACCTTTTGAAGTGCAAGCGGGGTTCGGGCCATTAAAACCGCATCGTCCGCATATAAAAGTGCGGGGATGGGTCGCCCCCCTACGAGAGGTAAATCATTACAGTTCTCAACCAATACCGCCTCTAACCTGTTAATGTACAATGTAAAGAGGAAAGGGGCAAGGACACATCCCTGTCTCACTCCTCTTTGTACACGGAAAGGTTTAGTGCATTCACCACACCTTCCGTACCGGACCTTTGCGCTAGCCCCTAAATATAGCTGCCTCAAAAAATTAATAATTAAAATATCTATTCCTAGATTCTCTAAAATTTCCCATAACTTATGATGCACAACACAATCAAAAGCCGGAGTTAAATCAACGAAAACCATAAAAATTATCCCCCCCTTAGCTCTCGTATATTTTTCCAAAATGATGTGTAAATTTAACCCTTGCTCAATGGTACCCATACCCTTCCTAAAACCATATTGGAGATCGCTTAAAATTTTATGCTCATCTGCCCACACCTGCAATCTATCCAATAAAACTCGACCTATAATCTTTATTGTAGAATCCAGGAGTGAGATGGGACGGTAGCAAGCTGGGTCAACCCTATTGCCTTTTTTAAAAATGGGCACTATTACCGATTCGGCCCATGTAATTAAAAATGTCCCTTCTCTCATGCAGGCTTTAAATACTTGTGTCAGCAGGGGTCCCCATAAATCTAAATTAGCTTTAAAAAGATCCACAGGGATCCCGTCTGGTCCTGCTGCTTTTCCTCCAGCACTCATCTCTATGGCCTTAGTAACTTCACATAATTTAAAAACAAGATACGATTCGGTCGTGATCGTCGGGGGTACAGTAAGGGTCAAATCTTGAATTATTACAGGGGAATCTGCTACATTTTCATACAACTTAGAGTAATGTGTTATCCATTCTGGTTCTGTGATGGCAATTTCTATTGTTGCTTTAGTGTCGTCTGTAAAGAAAGGTGAATTAACCATTTTCCAGAAAGCCGCCGAATCACGCATTTCTGAAGCCTCCATTAGGTTCAGCCAGGTGTCCCTTTTCAAAACCATCTTTCTCCTTCTTAGTGCTGCTTTATATTCGTTCCTAGCCACTCTAATCATCCCCGTATTCTTAATAGGTGTGTGTAACTGTTTCTTCAATTTCTTATGAGCCATAGTGCAACTTGAATCAAACCATCCTTCCTTATGGGTGAATTGTTTCTTTTTATTATCAACCATAAGAGACTTCTTTATATAATTACTGATTTCTAAGAAATTCGATTATTACTTCATGATCAAGGGCACTATCTCTTAAACAGTTAAAAATCGTTGTCTTACAATTCAACCCCAGTTGTTTAATAAATGCACCAGTATCGATGATTCTCCATCTTATGGTATATCCATTCTGTCTATTCAATTCGATATTCTCAACTAAATCAGGAGAAGCATAATTACAACTATATATTTGTGTAAAAAGTGTCAAATCAAGACTCAACGGAAAATGATCACTAAGAGCTATCTCATGTGTTAAAAAATTCGCAACATGAGATGCATGTCTAGATGTTATTAGTATAAAATCAATGATTGAAAACAGGCCTCTCCCATTGAACTTGGGTTTAAAAGGCAGCACAGGTGAGCATAAATCATTAGCGAAGCCCAGATCCTGTGAGAATATGGGTGTGTCAAACCGAAGGCGCAACCACTGTCATAAAAGGTGGGACGGCATCTGCCGGCTGAGCAAGAACGTGGCCGAGATCACGCTGGGGCTGCTCCCTTGGACTGGCAGGTTGGCTAGGCGCAGCATGACACCACTAATGGCCCGCATCCTGGCTGTCACACAACCTGAGCTGGACAGACGACTGAAGGAGCATCAGCAGCGAGCCAGGGGTGAGTATGTGTTGCAGGCTGCCTTTGGCTGGGAGTGGGTGCATGTGTCTACAGAGTGTGCAAATTGTCAGCTGTGTGACGTTGGTTGTGTGGTGCAATGTTTTGTGAGTGGCCTCTGTGCTGGGTGTATGTGCCATGCTTTTGCCCAAACGGCGCTTCATGAAGTGAGTTTTAGCACTGTGCATCTCTCTTACATTTGGAGTTGTGGCCTTCAGGTACCTTCTGCTGTGGGGTAGTGTGTGAATTCTGATGGATGGGAATGCCAGTGTGCCAACTGTGAATGCGTTTCAATGAATGCGTGCAATTCCAGACCTCAGATGTCTGCCAGTCAGACATCTGAGGCCAATGTGCAACAGTAGATGTGCCCATGGACTCGATATGGTGGATGGCATGTGTGCAGGGTCATTGTGGGCTGGTATGTTGTAGTCTGTGTGGTCCCCTACTGCTCCACACATGTAGGTGATGTGCACCATGTCGTGGTGTTCATCCTTGCCAACATCGGGACAGTGTGTGTGCACAGGCCATTTTGGGGCTGTGTCTGATGTGAGCCAACTGCAGGATGGTGTGCTGTATGAATCGCCTGGGGCACTTATGGCAGGATGTGTGGCGGACATGCACCGTTGTGTAGAAATTTTGGGTGGCAAGATATATGTGTGCAGGGTGGCATGCAATGTGCTGCACACCTCTTTCTAGGATGCAGATGTATTGGCACGTGTTAGTTCTGTTGATGCCACTCATCTCACAGTACTTCTCTCTCCTATGCAGCAGCTCCCGTATGTGCAGAGGGAGAGGGGACGGACACCAGTGGTGAGGCTTTCAGTGCAACAGCCGCACCGGAGCTGACTGACACAGATGTGACCAGCGCCGAGGAGGGGGACAGGAGTCTGCTAGAGGATTCACAGCTGGAGACACAAAGCTCTACCTCATCTGACGCCAGCGGTGACACATCCATGTTGGGGGGTACAGGGAACGGGGACTCTGCCTCCTCTTCCACCACACAGCGTCCAGTTCCCAGCCTCCCTTCAACCTCCACTGTTGCTGCCCGTGTCCACACGAGTAGGAAGGGAAGAGTCACCTTCACCCCAGGCACAGCTGCCCCAGCCCATGTCAGCCCTGCTGCCCTCAGTGCAGAAGCAGTCGAGCTATTGCGCCAGCTGTGTGTGGGGCAGACAGCACTTCTCAATACCTTCCAAGAGCACGACAAAAAGTTGGGGCAGGTTATAGCTTTCATGGAGGGCTTACATTCCGACGTAGGTGGGCTACACCGGACTGTGCAGTCCTTGTCATCAACTGTGACAGCAGCCCTGCAACAGGCACATAGTCAGGGAGCGGCTCCCAGCACTCGGTCCGGCCCCGTGTCACTGTGCACCTCTGACGACAGTGACACTGCCCAACGGACCCCAAAGTCCCGATACAGAACCCGCAGCACACAGGAGCGGCAGCAACCCAAGCATACTAGGGCGCAGACACCATCCCCACATAAGAGTAAAGCCACCCCAGAGCGCAGAGAGAAAAGCCCATCAAGCGACAGCAAGGGCCACAAAGCAAAGAAAAAAGCATCAGGGTCACAGGCCTCACCTTCCTCCCCTGCCAAAGACTCCCTGTCCCAAAGACGTCTCGCAGAGGCAAAAAGACAGTTTCCACACACACTGAGAAGGTGCTGCCTGCAAACATTACACAGGATGAGGGCCCCATGGATAATCCATCCTTGACCTCCACTCCCATCCCAAGCCCTGTGAAGCCAGCACGGGAGGACACTGTAGGGGGCAAAGCTGGTGGACAGAGGGAGGCAGGGCGGCAGCAAACACCAGGCAAGCGCACAGCGGGTTCCAGCATGTCCCCAGAGGGGGTCACCATCCACACCAGAATCAGCTTTGGTGTTGGGGTCACCTGTTGTGTCTGCCCCAGTTCCCCTCAATCCCCAGACAGGGAAGCCTTTCAGGATCCCCAAGAAGTGGAGAGGCACCCCTCCACAATCTCCGGCACACACTGTGTCTCACCAGGGCATGAGTCCACCTCCCCGGGCCACCACCCCCCTGGTCCAAGCAGCCCCCCAGCTACCACATGCACAGTTGGCTCTTCCACAGTCCTCCAACTGACCCCAACACACAGTCAGCTCCAAGTCCGACAGACAGCCCCATCTGAGTGGTGGTCACCCTCACACACCTGTCTGTCCACAGGGGTGCGTGTGATGCCCATTGTCAGGCCCATTACTCTGTTGCTGGGCATGGCATGGTAGAGTTGCATACATTCCCTGTGTAGCTTCTGATGTAACTACTCTGCACATTGTACTTGCCTTGTGTTTCACTGCTGTTTGCCCCTTGCCTGTGCAGCTTCTCATGGACTCACTCTGCACTTTGTCCTGCCCACTGGCCTTGTCGTTCACTGCTGTGTGCCCCCTGCCTGTGCAGCTTCTCATGGACTCACTCTGCACTTTGTCCTGCCCACTGGCCTTGTCGTTCACTGCTGTGTGCCCCCTGCCTGTGCAGCTTCTCATGGACTCACTCTGCACTTTGTCCTGCCCACTGGCCTTGTCGCTCACTGCTGTGTGCCCCCTGCCTGTGCAGCTTCTCATGGACTTAATCTGCACATTGGACTGGCCACTGGCCTTGCTGTTCACTGCTATGTGCCCCTTGCCTGTGCAGGATCTCATGTACCTCACCTGCACTTTGTCCTGCCCACTGGCCTTGTCGTTCACTGCTGTGTGCCCCTTGCCTGTGCAGCTTCTCATGTGCCTCACCTGCACTGTGTCCTGGCCACTGGCCTTGCTGTTCACTGCTGTGTGCCCCCTGCCTGTGCAGCTTCTCATGGACTCACTCTGCACTTTGTCCTGCCCACTGGCCTTGTCGTTCACTGCTGTGTGCCCCCTGCCTGTGCAGCTTCTCATGGACTCACTCTGCACTTTGTCCTGCCCACTGGCCTTGCTGTTCACTGCTGTGTGCCCCCTGCCTGTGCAGCTTCTCATGGACTTAATCTGCACATTGGACTGGCCACTGGCCTTGCTGTTCACTGCTGTTTGCCCCTTGCCTGTGCATGATCTCATGGACTTAATCTGCACTTTGGACTGGCCACTGGCCTTGTTGTTCACTGCTATATGCCCCCTGGCTGTGCAGCTTCTCATGGACTTCATCTGCACATTGTACTGGCCACTGGCCTTGTTGTTCACTGCTATTTGCCCCCTGCCTGTGCAGCTTCTCATGGACTTAATCTGCACATTGGACTGGCCACTGGCCTTGCTGTTCACTGCTGTTTGCCCCTTGCCTGTGCAGGATCTAATGGACTTCATCTGCTCATTGTACTGGCCAATGGCCTTGTTGTTCACTGCTGTTTGCCCCTTGCCTGTGCAGCTTCTCATGTACCTCACCTGCACTGTGTCCTGGCCACTGGCCTTGTTGTTCACTGCTGTTTGCCCCTTGCCTGTGCAGCTTCTGATGTAACTACTCTGCACATTGTACTTGCCTTGTGGTTCACTGCTGTTTGCCCCCTGCCTGTGCAGCTTCTCATGTAAATACTGTGCATATTGAAATGCCCACTGGCTTTGCTGTTGCCCAAATTTGTTGTCTCAATATGCAAATTGTGAATAAACACAGTTGGTCCTGCAGTGAGTTGTGTCAGTGTCCTTCCTGAATTAAGTTGTTTCTGTGTGTGCATGGTTTACTGTGTCACAGGCTCAGTATGCCACTTCGACATTGCCAATGGGTTGTGTCACATTTCATTTTTTGCAGGGGTGGGAGGCACTTCATTTCTACATGACTGTGATACTTATGGGTGCAGTGCAGGTGGTTGGCAATGAAATCTTGTAGTCATCTTCCTTCTTGGCTCATGTTATCTATGGTGGACACATGTCAGGTTTGTGGGCAATGGCAGCACAGGATGGCAGTTTGGGCACAGGCTTACAGGCAGGCAGGCCAGGGTCATGGGGTCTGTGTGAGCTTCCTTTCTGTGTGCCAATCAGTGTCGGTGTATGGACATCTTGTGGTGATGAGTTATCCAGGTCCCATGGCTTACTTCCAATGTGTGCACTTGGGTGGTGGAGAAGTGTATGGTGTGAAGGGGGTGACTTTGTTGTGACTGTGGATGTGTGTGCACCTGCATTGTCAACTACTGCCATGTGTGACCCTGGAGTGGTGTGCCTGTATGTGTACTTGTTTAGCCCTGTGGTTGTGTTTTGTGCACATGGCAGTATTGTGTGTTGCTGTAGTGGGAGGAGGTATGTGTGACATATCCTACTTGTGCTTGGCTGTCATGTAGTGTGTCACTGGGCCCTGTGTGTTGTGCAGCAGACATTGTCTTGTCCAGTATTTGGATGCCTATGTGTGGCTGGTCAGTGTTTGAGTTCAGGGCCTTCCTTACATCCCTGTGCCTATACATGGGTGTCCTTGCTGTCTCCAGGAGTTGTTGCATTGGGGTGACCGTGGTTTGTGTTGACTGACTGTGTCAGCCATGTGTGCTGTGATGGGCTGTGTGTGTTCTCACATGTGTCTTGTCTTGCATGTGCATCACACATGCTTGATGGTTGTGTCACTGCCCTTCCATTTGTGGGCACCTCACTTTGGCTTTCCTATATGTTGTCCTCCATTACTGCTGGCATGTGGTGTGTGTATGTAGCTGTGAGTCAGGGTGGTGTGTGTGTGTGTGACTTGTCAGGTAGTGTGTGCAGTGAAGTGTTTGGTCCTCATCTGTGTGTGTGTACATTTTGTGCCTGGCCTCAGTGTTCTTGGCTTGTGTGTGATGTTGTTGTGGTGTGTGTGTTGGCTGGGGCCTGGGCTTCTGTGCTATGTGTTCCTTTGCAAAGGGTCCTGCTGTGGCTGTATATGCAGTTGTTGGGACGTGGGGCATGGTGTGGCTGTAGTTGTGTGGTTGTTGTGCAGGAGTGGCACTTGTGAGGCACATGTTGTGTCCCTTCAGGGAGGTAGCTGGTGTGTTGTGGATGGAGTTGTGGCTCCTTGCGATTTGTACGGTGCCCTTGGCATGAGCTGGCCCTGTGCTCTGCGTTGTGTGCATGGTTTCATGCACACTGACCGCGGCGGTGACGTGACCGGGACATTTGTTCATGAATGCGGTACATGGGTGGGCAGTATGTGGCGAGATGTTTTTGTGACAGGTGGGACATGTGTGTGTGCAGTGATGGCTGTGTGCCTGTCCCCACAGGGGTGTGTGGTGTTCCCATGCGATGTTTTTCCACCCTGGAGCTGTGTATTGTGTTACTTGCACTGTTGTGTCTGTACGTACCTGCGGAGGCGTCCGCGGCGGTGGATAACTTGCAGGTGGTGTATCATGTTCAGCACCGGGAAGGCGTGTAGGGCAGGATCCATCGCGGTGTGTCCCGGGTGTTTCTTTTCTGTCTCCGCTGTGATGTCTCTGCCGTCTTTCGCTGTGCGGTTTCTCCGTCGCGGTGCACTGCCCTGTTTCCGGCATCGTGATATCTTCGGAGTACGGGACGTCATTCCGCACGGCGGTGTGTGGTGATTGGCTCACTCCGCCGCGGGCGCACTTTGATGGCGGTCGGCGTCGCACCGCAGCGGGCGGGAAATGTGCAATGTGTGGCCATCCTAATATGGCGGGCGTGAAGACCGCTGGCGGCGTGCGATAAATGGGTGTTAACGCCACCGCCGGAACCGCGGTCGTGTCTCCGCCCGCTATCGTAATAGGCCCCTATATTTTTAACAACTATATTTTTGCAAACGATATTAATGACTTCGATATTTTTGAAAACAATATTTCTTACCTTAAACTTGATATTCTTGACCACGATATTCTTGCAGTCAATATTTCTATATTTTGATATTCTGCACTCGATATTAGTGCAAGTCGACATTTCCAACTCGATATTCTGACTCTTTACCGACACGTACATAACAGCACCCAGAGAAAGCTTGTGGCAGAATGCCAATTTGATAATATGGCAGATCAGTTGGTGCAGGATCAGTTTATTGGTCACTGTAGTGATAAAAAAATAAAACAAAAACTATTGCCCATGGGAAATCCATCTTTTGATGCAACAATGAAAACGGCCAAAAGTATAGACACCTCTCAAGTATTGGCGAAGGAACTGGATATCAAGAGTGCTGAACAAGTGGGGGTTGTGAACACAAATGTGATCAAACTCCAAAAAGATACCAGACAGTCGGAGAAATCTAAATAATTTTTCACTCAGCAGGATGTGTGTTTCCGCTGTGGGAATCATATGCATGCTAAAGGTGGAAGACAATGTCCTGCGAAAAATGTGGTATGTAGGATTTGCAACCAACGAGGGCACTTTCGCTGAGGTGTGCCAAAGTCACAGGTCTAGGATGACGTCTTCAGTAAAATGTATTACTGATGAAGGTGTTGTTGAGGATGAAGACAGTATTGGTAGAGATTTGAGGAACTTGGTCCTAGTGGTGAAGACAGATGACATAAAGACTGGGGACCCCGACTCATGTGTTGATCCCTAAGTCGACATCTTAATTTGTAGTAAAATGATAACATTGCTGGTAGATTCTGGGATACATATGGTTACCAGTGAGCTGTTTGATAGAGTGTGGTCAAACAAAATATTATTACCTCGCAGCATTTTCCTATGTGGTTACATCGATGGTATTCTAGAATTCAAAGGTCATAGGATAGCAGGCAGACTATATGTAGCTAACAAGGGCCTTAAAATTCTGGGGTGGTTTCACCAGGGTCTCTTCGGCATGATTTTGAAACCTGGAACTGAAGAGAAGGTTTTAGCCTATAGAGATGAATCAGACCTAGAAAATATTATGAACAAGTACCCGTACGTATTCTCTGGTGAGTTTGGCAAGATATTGGGGTTCAAACGTAAAATTATTGTGAAGGAGGGAGCCAGTCCAGTAAAGCATAAACTCAGAAGTGTGTCTTTTAGCATTTCAAAAGATTTAGAAAAGGAACTAGACTTGCTATGCAAAAGAAGTGTGATGGAACCAGTTGAATCCTCACTGTGGTTGTCCCCCTTAGTAGTGGCTTGCCAACACAGTGGGGAGGTGAGGTTGTGTGTGGACCTTCACTGTTTAAACAGGGAAATATGGATAGACTCCTATCTGTTGCCTAACATTTCAGAACTGTTGGCAGGATTGAAAGAGGCTAAAGTTTTTTCCAAGCTGGATTTAGCTTCAGCCTATCACCAAATAGTATTGGAAGATGAGTCAAAGCAACTTCCAGCTTTTGTGCCCCCTTTGGTACCTTGCAAGAGATCCCTCTGCATGAATTAAGCAGTCCTAATTTAACTACTCCCCGACTGGGGACTTCTGATGCTGAACTTGCACTTTTGCCTGTTTCATTGCCGTACCGGACAATGAAATTAAATATTATCAACCACCTTTGGAGATACCCACATGCTCTCCTTAGCCTCATACCGTTCCTGTTTTTGAACAGACTGCCTCTGGTTACTTTGCCAACATTGAAGATTTTTCTACAGATTCCTCGCATACTTCCTTGTATGGTGCACGTCCATTGTCCTCTTGGCTTAAACAGACTTATCTGATTTTTCCTTGGTACTACCTTTGGATTTTCCTTTCCTTGGTTTTTCTCTTCATCTGGATTGGATTTGTTACAGTGTTTTTTCTGCTATTAAATGGACACTATCTCCCAGAATGTTCTTCTCCAGAACTGGTAGCTGAAGTACTTACTCCCCATTCTTCCTCACGTAAGGACAGAAGAGACTTGTCCCTTGTCAACATTACTGTATTTCCTGCCCATGATGGTATTGTCTGGGATACGGTCCCTTATGAGATTTTTGGTCCCACAGAAACTTTAAAAATTCCATATGTTTTTAAGATTGCTATGGATCATTTTGTTACTCTAGGTTCCATCTCTGGTGAATGGGATGTTGCGACTGTTTCAAACATGTTATCTGAATTAGAATCCTACACAGCATTCGAAAATGAGGATTTGTATTTGAATTCTGCAAACTATGGTGAAATAGTTTGCTATCATCATTACACTCATCATTATTTACATAGAGCAAGTGCACCACGTGCTGTTCTTAACTACTCATAGTGGGAACACTGCCTGACACCACCCGTAGAAAGTCCACAGGAGAATTTTAAAAAGTTTTCTTACTTTACTAGTCATGTCCCCATAGACCCTGTTTAGTTTTGTTATAAACTTACACCTTCCAAGCAATGAAAAACATGCTAACACAAACAAAATGAATGTATTCAGATACGTTCATTTCCAATTTGACCATAATGTGTTATGATTAATGGAAAAACAGTATTGATCTAAAATCAATTTGGGGTATAAGACACTGCCAAGTCCAGGGCATTGATGCCTTATTTAGTGCTTGTTTGATCCTTCGACAAATTATATTTTTAAATAAAATAGTACAACAGACTACGTGTCTTGGAATAGCTAATATTAAGAACTTAAATACACCTAGCATTCCCTCTGTTGCATAATTTAATAAATGGCAACAGTACATTAATATTATAGAGGAGCTACTTAATGTAATGGTGCAGAACGGTACATACAACTCTTCAATTTACAGTTTAGATGGGTGGTTGGTGTGTCCTCTTGACACTAATGGCTGCAATGCACATTTTTAAAACTTCTCTAAGGGTTTTAAAACTAGCAGACCAGACCGCTGATATGTCCGGTCATGACATCCGGGTGTAGTAACTACTTATAGTGTAGGTAATATATGCCAGCAATGGCGAGAACACTCAACTTTGTCCACTGTTAAGCAACATTTATCCCTTCTTTCAGACAATATGGAATTGCAAGATTTTTTATTAGGCCCAAGAACTCCCCGTTCTAAACTTTTCATATATGAAACTTATAATGAGATTTGAAAGATTTCACAACAAGATGCTGCTGAAAGGTTGCAACAAATTTAGAAAAAACAGCTGTTGTCGATAATGGCATGACCACATTGTCTACTCATATTTATTCATTAAACAATATTGTGTTATCTGTCTTTGATATCATACAAAATTACATGTCTGCCCTTGTACATGGTCAAAGTCAATTGAGTTGAACATTGCAGGTTTTAAAATCAAACAGAGTGCCATGGATATATCTGAATGCAACAGAATAATTTTTACCTTATAACTTGTCACATAGTCAACAGGTCATAGCAAAGAAGGGTGTAACTTATACTATGCTTCATATAGAGCGTTTAGAAAAACTGCCCTTTACTGTAGCTGAAACACCTTCAGATATATGGTTAATTCATGGTTTCATTTCTTTGAGGACCTCTATGTTTCATTTCTCACCTTGTCTTAAACACTTTCAAGTAGGCAGATATGAGTTGATGGGTGGAAATTTCTTGCATGAGACTAGGGTGCTCATTACGATGGCGGAGGGACCGCCACCGCCGGGCCGGCGGTGGCAGTCCCTCTGCCATCTGGCTCCCATTTCCCCCCGCCACATTAGGATGGCGGGGGGAATCGTTCTGCAAGCGTGGCGTGTGCAAAGAGCAACCACCACGATTCCGCCACAGGCAATCGGTGCGATTGCCTGGCGGAGCAGTTCAGACCGGGGATATGGTGGCGGTGCCTAGCAGGCACCGCCTGCCCAATCACAATGCTGGCGCCAGCCTTTCCATGGCGGTGGCACCGCCATGGAAAGGCTGGCAGAGGCTGGCTTCGGGGGGCCCGTTACGGGCCCCCTCTGTGGTGAGGGGGCCAGTTGTGCACTGGGGGGGTACCCATGGTCCCCCCCCTACATTTCCATGCACAAGGTGGCAGGTACCGCGCGGTGCCTGCCACGTTGTGCAGGGAAATGCACAACATGGCCATTTAACATTGCGGCGGGTGCTGCAGCCAGCAGCACCCGCCTCAATGTTAAATTGCTGGATGCGACCGCCGCGGTGGCGGTCGCATCGTAATTAGGGGTGCGGGACCACCGCAGTACAGGCGGGTGGTCCCGATCCCGCTACGATGGCGGGCGGACTCAAGTCCGCCCGCCATCGTAATAGGCCCTAGGTTCCTTCTCTGCGATTACAGATGTGTGAGTGGTGACTGAGAGGTTTTTCTTAGTGGGATTAGTGGGAATGAATGTAGAGTTTCCTTGAGCCATTCATTACTTTATAAGAGATATCACTGCATGGAGCGTTGTGTCCATGGCCAATTTGGTGTGTTATTTGAATGGGGTTCCTGTATCCTTGAATAAGTCAGGTTTTTTTGTTGCTTTCAAATGGAAGTTACTTGATTCTGAGCAACCAAGATTGCTGTAGTATGACGCTGGGTATCCCCTTCATTCTTGCAGTTTCCAAGGTCGTGACTTGCTGTATGAATGTACTATATCCTCCTACACACACAGCCTGGGAAATGATTTTGTGGCTAATAGTCCCTATTTCCGATATTAGCATTTGTTGGCTAAGCCGACTGAAAGCCTTATTGTTTCGAAAAGATGTGGAATTAACATCTGCCCGAGAAACTTTTGATCTCCGAGTTGCCCGGCCTTCCTCAGAAGTACAATCACTCCTGTGCACCAATCTGCCACTACATTTTGTTCAACTTGTGCATCACATTTTTTAAGTATCAAACACCGCTGGAGTAGTACACTTTTCTAAAGTGCTTAGGTCTGGATTTGCTTCTGCATTTCAGACTGTACTTGGAGTTTTTCTGTCTTTTATATGCTCTCTACTTTCAAGCATTTTTTGAGGCATTCCGTTGGTATTATTCCTGTTGATTGCTGTTTTGGCCCTATTTTTATTGCTCCGCAATGGATAGGCCTAATGGTGATGCAATTGCCACACATCCTTCTGAGCCGTGAGCATATGGTGTAGTACTTTGGATTATCTTTGTTACTGCAATTAAAAGACAACTAGTCTTTGTTTTTTTGGCCCGTGTGGTTTCAGAGTGTACAGCCTGTGTTTAGTTGACTTTGGTGCTTGGCGCTGACTACGGATATGGATCTGTTAGTGTGCCCATTGAGAGTGCACCTCCAGTATTGTCCTATGTTGCTACCATTGCTCCGGGATGCATATTATGAGGTTCCCACACCAGATTGGATAGACGCTTCAACTCCAGGATCTATGTCATCTGGCTTCTCGTCTGATGCTAAACTTCTAGCAAACCTGGCCTTGGCTTTTGCTGATGAGGCTTGTACTTGCCAAGTTGGTTCTTTGGAATGTGCTCTTCAGGCTACTGTGGATCTGCGGATGCGAGTTCCCTCCAGGACTCAAATGACTTTCTGGGCATGGTGGACCTTTCCAAGATACCATCCTGTAGTACAGATGCCTCATAGACCTTTTTGTATTAGGCAATTATGGTTTTTAGAATAATTTTTCAGATTTGTTAGTAGTTTGGGGGACTTTTTAATTGGCCTTTTTTGATGGCTTTTGATTTTGCTTATATTATTAAAGTTTTATATTATGGAATGGTAAGATTTTTATATACTTTTAGAGTGGCTAGGTTTAGTAATAAGTCTCTTTTTCGACCAAGGGAAAGGTATTGCTTGGCTCTCGTGTAGTCTCCATTTTAGATTCAACTCCTTAGGCTGACATATCTTTCTCGTGGTGCCTTTTGCCACACTTTTCTGCTAACGTGTGAATGTTCTGTATGTGAATCTCTGATATGCACTGACGCCCTGTAGTCTGTACAGATAATTCCAGAGTCATACATGAGGAACACAATGCCATTGTTTTCCTTTCTTTCTGTGCTCGTTAGGAGGCACTTCATTTTATCTAGACGAAACCGAATGAGCTGCTCTGCGCCTCTGCCACAATTTGATAAGAACAGTACTTTATTATAGAAACAGCTTCCATGCTAGAGCTCTTTGAGAAGAGCATGTCCATGCTGGGATTACCACAGAACTTCTACGAACTGTGACTGAGATGCAGTCCTGTTGACTCTGACTTCCATCCTGCTAAGGAAGATAACCTGTACACTGCGACCAGCTTCCTGACACCTAAATCCATTGTATGTGGGTTAGGCTATCCCAATTGATCTGGCAGAGGGTGCTCCCGGTATGCTCTCTTTACTAAAGTATCAGAATAAGATAGGAGTAAGCAAATATTAGCAACAATTAACATGTTGAATTGTTCATATTGTTTACCATACTAATAATGCTGATTGCAGTAATGTCACATCCTTCTAATAGTCACAGCTCATGTTTTCTTAGTAAGAATATGATCATTTCAATAAATGTTTGAAAATGCATTGTCGTATCTTTCTTGTGTTTACCTTGGGCATGCAAGAGTGACCAAACAAAAGGGTTTGATCTGTTTCCACAGATTCCTTGGGAATCAGACTGTCATGTTCGAGGTTGTCTATAACATCTGTTACCCTGGTTGGTTTAGGGGATGAATGTGATACTGTGAGATAGTGAAACCCACCAACACATACTGATGGTATATGTGGACTGAGTCCCTATATTGTGAAGTTTGTGTTGGTCTAATATACAGTCCAGCTATATTTGTAGGAACCATATAACGCACATGATGTTGGGAAATTTACTCCTACAGAGATCAAGAAGTATGAGGGCATCTTGAGGGCCTTCAGAGAGCATTAAGAGATGTTCTCTAATATTATCCCTCTTTATGGTTATACCTCTGATTGCAGGACATGAAACATTTGAGTTTGTGTATGATATACTTCTAACTGTTTCATAAGTACTCTATCCATTATATAGTTGGGCTATGTTTAGATTGCAGATTAGCAAGTAGCTGCCCAACACAAGATGGTAAGGCATTTTTAGGAGTGATAAAATAATTGCATGTTTGAATTGGCCTAAAACTATTTGAGTCATTTGAGAAGAATTTATTATGTTGGTCTTGTCAGTTAGAAAATTTTAATTTTGCTTTCATATATTTTTGCCCTCTGAACATCTAGAAAGAGATGTTTCTGTTTGAACTTCTACCTGAACCTTAGTTGTTGGGGCACACAATAATTTATCAAAACTTTGGGCATAAACCATGGACACAATTTGTGTATAGTACACCTTTCGCGTATGAGCACTATGTTTGAATCCAACTCAAAATCTTTTATCCTCCCTGTGATCTTTTCATGATAACATTTTAACTGTATCCTTTTCCGCCATTATGTTTTACCAATTTGAAAAAGGGGTTGTAAGGATTCAGACAGTACTATCTTGTTCTCTTATATCACCTCCCGTATATTGTTTGGATCTTTGACCTTTTAGACCATCCAGTAAACGGGTGCTCGAAACATTTTTAGTTTGAGAATAGGTCAAAATCTTTAACTGGGGTATGTATGTATTTCTAAGTGTGTGCATTGTATTCCATGCTTCACTGTATCTCCTGGTTTAGATTACCATTTATGGAACTGCCCCATAACACCTTATACTCTATAGGAATTTAGGAGATTATTTTGATGAATAATTATTTTCTTGATACAGTTATGGAAATGTTTGTTACTAGGATTCCCCCAAAGTTATTCCTTTGAAATCTTGATAATTACTTAATGCTTACAAAATGATGACACAGTGAAACACATCCATGATTTTTTAAAGATATTTGAACATGTGAGCCCTTAGTTGACATTTAAAGTTACTCTTCTTTATGTTATGATATTATGTTCAGCTTAGCCAACTGGCAAGGAGTCTTGGCTAAGGGAAATGGGAGATGTCGGCGCCCCAATCACAGCAACGTATCATACAATGGCAGATATGTAGCTGTGCTTGGGCTATATTAGGGGTTTGGTGTGTATGCTGAATTAGTGAAGGAGGCTAATGTGTTTGTGTATTTGTGTTTGGTTGTGGGTCAGTTACTCTTTTTTGTGTATGTGCATGTGTGCACATGTGTGTCTGTGTGTGTGTGTGTGTGTGTGTGTGTGTGTCCTTGTTTATCTTTGGGACTGCCAGTGTGCCTACCCGTGTGTTTGTACACCGTGGCCCTTCCTGTGTCGTTTTTTAGGTCTCGCCTAGCGTGGCAGCGCATGCGCTGCTCGCTCGGCGAGATTTATTGTTAAGGAGGACTTTCAGAAGAGGGCTTGAAGCCCCGCCCCTCATTTCCATTGGCTGGCGTCACCGTTTATGCTAAACGGTGGCCTGCCATTGGAAATGAGGGTTTTTGGTTCACGCCCTTTTGCCTCCGATCCGGACTCGGTGGCCTGCTTTGCTGCTGTCGCAAAGCACTTTCTTATCTTTATGGGGCCATGTGTTTCTAATTAGAAACACATGGCCCCATAAAGACAAGAGATCAATGCTTGTTTTAAAGGCAAACTTTTGGCAGTGGCAAGCTCATTCTCTCCGCCTTGATCCATCGACTCCTCGTGCAAATGCATTTCCATCACCAGGGAAGCCATTGAAGAAAGAAACAATACACGGAAGGAGAAGAGACAAAAAGCCGGAGTGATGGTTCGAGGGGATGCTACGGCCGGTTATATAGCGCTTTTTTGCTGCTGCTAGGCGCTGCAAGGGAGATCAAAAGAATGAAATGACATAAAGGAGTGGGGGTTCATTTAGTGCTGCGACACTTCCTGTAGGCGCTGTATGAAAGAGAATCACAATGGGTGTACAGGGTGGATTTGGGCAGCCCTGTGAAGCCATCACTCTGGGCTGTGAAAAAGAGAGCCGAATGAGTGGACACGGTGTTGTCGAGGGTTATGTAGCGCTGCATTGTTGACTCTGTGTGCTGTAAGAAAGAGCAGCGAATGAGTCTATGTGATAGAGCGGGAGGATTGTTTAGTGCTGCAATGCCACCACCAGGCGCTGTAAAAGACAAGAGAGGAGACTGATCGACCTTACTCGCTCTGTCTGGCAAGAATACATGCCTTTCACTTCCCCATCCCTTTTCTGGGAGCCTCTTCTAAACTGGTGTGCAGAGCTCTGCTGGCCCCGCTTCCGGCTCTAAGTGCTAGAAACACTTTTTAATACACAGACCGTACAAATGCAATGAGGGTATATGGGAAAAAGAGACAAAAAGCCGGAGTGATGATTCGAGGGGATGCTGCGGCCGGTTATATAGCGCTGTTTTGCCGATGCTAGGCGCTGCAAGGGAGATCAAAAGAATGAAATGACATAAAGGAGTGGGGATTCATTTAGTGCTGCGACGCTTCCTGTAGGCGCTGTATGAAAGAGAATCACAATAAGTGTACAGGGTGGATTTGGGCAGCCCTGTGAAGCCATCACTCTGGGCTGTGAGAAAGAGAGCCGAATGAGTGGACACGGTGTTGTCGAGGGTTATGTAGCGCTGCATTGTTGCCTCTGTGTGCTGTAAGAAAGAGCAGCGAATGAGTCTACGTGATAGGGCGGGAGAATTGTTTAGCGCTGCAATTCCACCACCAGGCGCTGTAAAAACAGGAGAGGAGACTGATCGACCTTACTCGCTCCGTCTGGCAAGAATACGTGCCTTTCGCTTCCCCATCCCTTTTCTGGGTGCCTCTTCTAAACTGGTGTGCAGAGCTCTGCTGGCCCCGCTTCCAGCTCTGTGCGCTAGAAACACTTTTTAATACACAGACCGTACAAATGCAATGAGGGTATGTGGGAACAGGACGTGGTGCCCACAGCCAAGCCCCCAGGTTCCTTGCCTTCACACACCCACTTCAAATTATATGTCATTCAAAGTTGCAAGTGCCTCTGTAGGGTGTGAGCCAAAGGGCACTCTGTGGTTTTAGTTGTTGTAGCTGTGAGTTGTTAATCTCATGGCTTCTTAGACACAGAGGTGTTTCTATTAAGCATCATTTAAAAGACATATTTAATACTCTCTGGCTGCATGTTTAGCAGCACTCTCTACGGGTACAGACAGTAGGGACCAGGAACGGACCAGTCTGGGAAAAATACAAGGAGCAAATGGTTCTATAAAATGATCATGTGTTCAACCTGATATGCGCTGCAATTCTTAACACTTTCATCGATTTCATTGAGTTTGGGGGTGGGGCCGGATATTTGATTGACATCTGAAGGGTCTGTGTGGCTCAGAGAGGGCGTCTGTCACCCGCATCCACTTCCAAGAGACCCGTGACCAGCAGGCAAGCGCCTCTCAGCCAACCTCGGAGGCTGCCTTGAGTGCAGGCGCTCGGACTCCCTCCCTGGAGCTGGTGGGGTGGAGCTGTCACCCCACCCCCCCCCCGCCCCCTGGCCCTCTGCCTCTATCTAGGCAGCTTCTAGCTTCTCACATGCCCAAGTGCACAATGTCCGTACGAGGATGCGTTGGGCGCCTGAGGGTTGTGGACGCATCTGACCCCTCGCCCCCTATCCCTTCTCTTTTATCCCCTTATCCACCCCCTAGCCATTTACTCCCCGCTTTTCCTGCATTTTTCCTTTTTTTCAACAAAAAAAAGTCCCCATTTTTTTTTTATTTGTATTTATTGATTGCTTTTCGGAACAAGATAACATTACAGTTCAGCTACTTGTCCCCCCACCCCCCTAAACAAAGAGAGGGGTGGGGGTTATATCTGTGACCGCCTTCCTTTCGCAGACTTCTTTTGAAACCCGATCCCTGGCTCTCGTGGTCTTCCCTTCCACCCTTCCATTAGTTCACTTGCCTCCTCGTTTCATCTGTCTCTACCGTCTTCTTCTGAACTTTTTCCACTGCTGTTTTCTTTCCTCTGTGTGGTCTTTCTCTGTTCCCTGCTCTCAGTTTAGGGCCATGGATGTAGAGAAAAGTCTACAGCAGCTCGAAAAGTTGTACTTCTCTTTGTTTCTTCCTGTTTTTCATTTTTACATTTTGCTCATGTTTTCTATTCTTTTTATGGAACAAATTATCGAAGGTGCATGTGTGTGGTTTCGATTTTAGATTTCTCCTTAGCAAAATTCGTAGTTTGATTCCAACCCCATGGTGAGGTTTTGTTTTTCAACCTTTGACAACATCGCTTTCCACTAAAAATCATTCTGAAGTTTACTTTCACCGTTTTGATTTTCACCAAATCGATCTTTCTCCATAATGCTAGTTTGAGTCGAGAGCTACGAATAGACGAATAAAGTAACAGAAAGTGATAGTTTTATGTATTTAACGCATGTATGAGATAGAGGATTGAATGTGACAAAAGGTGTAAGGGTTGAAAGGACTTTTAAGATGTAAAATCGTCCCTCATGCATTCTAAAGGAAGACTTTTCGAAGAGGAAGTACCACGTAAACAGCCCATGGTGTGACAGTGACACTAAAATACTGATGTGGGCGGGTCCAAGGTGTAATTGACAAGTTTCTAGCCAATGACTGAAGGGGGCTCACAGAAGAAAGAGAATGGCTTGAAGTGGGTCACCCATCGCACATTGTGTATGAAACAGAAGAAGGGGCTTCACCAGACCTAATAACAAGCATTTGCAATGCAATAGGTCTCGCATTTATGCGAGTTTAAGCTATTGGCATTGTAAATGACAAAGCCTTTTATTTATGTTTTAAAAACGAAAATAAAAATAAAAGGCATTATTATTTGCAATGTCAATAGCTCAAACTCGCGTAAATGCGAGACCTATTGCATTGCAAATGCTTGTTGTAACTGTGCCAATGTGTGTGAATCATTGATACAGACTTTGTCAGCATTTGCATGTGTAAACGAATGATATAATTCACAGAGTTCCTCCTCAGATTCCATATTGTGTTATTGGTGCTGCTGTTTGATATAGTGTTTTATGTAAATATTTATCATCGCTACTTCAATCTGAGCCTTCAGCCTGGGATAATGTAAGGCATATGTATGCTGTCTCATCTTGTAAGGCCTCTATTACTTGAGCAGTAGCCCTAGAACCTACCTCTGTGACATCTGTCTCATCTGAGATAGCCTTATAACCTCTGCTGTCTTTAGCCTAACACTACAAGAGCTACTAAACGTTTCATCTTTCCACTCTGCACCTTCAAAGTAGATGCTCACTAATAATCTAATAATTCCTGATCAATAAGCTTAAAAGAGGCAAAATGAAATGTACGGCCTTTGAAAGTAGAAGCGAAAAAAGGCTTCTTGAAAAAGGATAGGAGTCCTTGTTAAATTACATACTATATATATTTGAGCTGCCTGTAAAATCTATTTCTTTCTAAAGAAACTTTAGGGAAATTGTACTAGAAAATGCATTATTTTATCAACATTATTCAGCGGTGGCCGGCTCTGGTAAGCGTGGCGGGGCGGGGTGGGAGGGGGGGGGGGGAAGCTGATAGATGACGGAATAGGTATAATTAAATAAATAAATAATACCTATTCCGTTGTCTGTCGGCTTCCCCCCTGCCGCGCCCTGCCCCGACTCACCGTGCTTACCTTAGCCGGCGACGCTGACATTATTGAATGTTGATTTGGAAAAGACCTAAATTCCCATCATACAGTAAGCTTTAAAACATTACTGTTTAATCAAATCCATATAAATACAACATAGCAAACCTCCAACTACCAATACAACCCAAAAAGCAACATATCTCAGCCTCACATAACAAGCAGTAATAGCATTCTTCTTTTGCCATCATGTTTAGAGGTTTTTTGGGTGGTGAACCTGCCGTTCATTATCTCTCTGGGGGGGCAGTTTTTGCTTGGCAAGCCATAAAAGTATCTGAATATTTTAATTAGTTGCCCTTCACAGATTTCTGTGAAACCTGTGGAGTTTTGGAAAACGTATTTGAAAATTGTTCTGCAAAAATCACCATTTGGCCCCATTTTCTCAAGCGCATTGAGGGAAATGAGACTGCTCACTTGACCTGCTTGCAACTTGGGTCATCTGTTTATGTTGGCCAGTTTCAAAGGTCACCAGCCACCAGTGGTGCTGCATAGAACCTTGTAAATTAACACCCGGTGAGCAGTTTATATAATTGGGTCCCTCCAGGTCGTATGCCTTCAGCAGTCTTCCATTCAATAGTGCAGATATTGTCACTCTCTGGTCACTGCACTGCCTGTGACTTGAATATTGCCGTATGCTTTGTTTAGCACTAAGCTTAAGGAATATTTTCCTGAGACGAGCTAGCCAAGTAGATGAGGTATTAAAATGGGAAACTATAAACAAAGCTAGATTTCTAAACTAGAGTGCCTCAAAAGGCTTAATTTGTTACCATGCCCTGCCGTCTTCAAAACTAAACTTATGCATCCAAATTAAACAGTCAGTATAAATAGTGAACAGATGTTCACTGGCACTGTAACAGTTCTCAATTTACAAATGTATGAGTTGCCTATGTCTGTTTTCATGACATAAATTAAAGCTGTTAGATTTAATTCCTTGTTTAACTGCTGTTTGATTAATGGTTCCCAGGCTGGAGCTTTATTGTACATAAGACATTGCCTCAACAGAAGGATGATGCATGGGAATTGTGAAGCAAAGTGGTATGGTTGTCAGGTTATTTTTACAAATGAGAAAATAATGTACAAATGTCAAGCTCTATTTCATTGATGGAGTCTGTTGTTAGGTACATTACTGTCCACCAGCAATGTGTTCAACATCCTTAAACTAGGCTTTTGTTGTCTCCAGTCTACCGATACTGGTCTCACCTAAGTTTCTGGCGATATCTTCTCGCGATACATGGAATAGCCCTGATGTGGATCTTGTTCAACAAAGGGAACCTTCCTTCACAGTTGCCTGATGTTACCTTACACCTTCCAATCGTGATCCCAGATAGTGAAGTCCCTTTCATCTTCTCTCTCATCACTACATTCCTAGTGAAATCACGCAGTGATTTAAATTACCCTGTGTATAATTTTCAAATGACACAAACATTCTACTTATTTCCTCTCAATTTCAAGGTAAAATCGCTAACGGCATCATAGCCATATGCTATTGGACGGTTCTAACTCACTTCAGATGAATTCATATATTCACCTTATCCATAATATCCACCTCCTGCACCTCATCATCCTCACCACCTCACCTGATGACAGGAACGTAGACATAAACTTTAACACTGACATGAAAGGGATCTCTTTCATTGAAACCGTAGTGATAGCTGTTCAATCCCAGCTCTCACTGTACACACCATTCGACAACACGCTTCTTACAATCAAATAAGACCCTTTTTGTCGCCCATGCCATGAATAAACTCGAATTCTGCAGCAGTTTTCTCCCAGTCTCCCCCAGCATACTTGTACACATTTGGACAAATTCATTAACTCTGACACATGAACATTGTTCAAACAGCCCAGGGTGGCTTCTGCTCACCACTAATCAGTACAGACCTCAGCACAGAACACTGTCCTCTTCAAATTCCTCACTCTAGCCATCAGAGAGATCCATTCTCTAGCACCTTCTAACTCACAAACAGCCTTAGCAAGTGTGCTCGTACTCACACTCTACGCTCAGACTCACAGCACCTCCTGGTGAGCACTATGGGCCAGATGTATCAAAGGGTTTTATCCATTCTGTGTCTACGGAGAAATGTGTTCATACATATGTCATGTCTTTCTTGTGCAGTATTCTATTGCAGGACCCTGTCACCTTTTGCCACACTGCTCTAGAGCTGCCTCTCCTTGCACCATCATTCCAGCATTCAGAGAGATAGTGATGGTTCACTTTCTGGAGAACTGACTGCAGTGAACCTGCAGCACCACCGTGGACTCTCGACACCCACTAACACCTAACTTAGGGGCATATTAGCAAGAACGGCGTTAAAATTATCGCCGCTTTAGCGGCAGGAAACTGCCGCTAAAGCGGCGATAATGGGCTTGATAATATGCCCTTGAGAATACCAATAGAAGCCCATGTTCTGCTGTGATCCTGGGCTTCTATTGGAATTCTCTGGCTGCCCTGGTTCCGCCTTGTGTGGGTTTGCGGTCTCTCTAGTGCTCCCCAGTCTTCAGTCTTTAGCCTCCTGCCTTCAACCAAGGAGGAATGCTTCTTGTATTTGACATTTGCACTATATCATGCCTTTGCTCAGTGGACACCTGTCTGTTGTACGCATTAGTAGTTGTGCAAAGGCAAAGTAGCTACAGAAAGGTAATGAGTTAAGGAGGCACTGTTACGTCCAGTTATTCACTCCACCATGAGGCATGGTGTACCTGTGCAGGAAAAAACAGACTTTGACTCCCACAAGCATGTCAGGGCAGTTGAGTTTTTTTTTTATATATAGACAGAAATGCCAACTTACTGCCATGGCATGCCAGCTGGCCAGCATTTCAGTTATGGTCCAAGAGCTCTCACCGGGTCAGCGCAAACACTTTCTTGGTATTTATCCCTGCCAAGCTATTGGGCATACTTACATTTGACATGTAGTTCTCTGCCCAGTGGGCAGAGGCAAGGGCCTCTGGCAAACAAATGAGCTACTGGGCCACCGGCCGAGCCAGATCGATGCCCGCAATCTTTACAACTCACTCATGTAACAGTCAAAACACTCTCCTATTGTTCTTGCTTTGTACACATTACAACCAGTCCCCAGTCTTTCTCTCTCCAGGCTGCACACATCTTCACTCATGCACGAAAACCTCAAAATGCTGCCTCCCTGTTGTACACACGAGCATGGCATGAATTATGCCATGCTTGTGCCTTGGAAGCCATTTACTCCTTTTTGTTATTGTTTGAAGTGTCACACGCTCTTGTCTATTTCATATGATGCTCTGGGGGTTGGTTGGACTGTCGGCGTGCATGGCATCTTTCCAATACTCGGGGGCTTGTATATATATTAGCATGTCAGATGGTTGCCGGATTCTTATTTGGGACACATAACTGTTACCTGTGCATGTAATAAAGCTTGGTCTTACATATACTGGAGTTTTGTCATATCTGGTGTCCTTCCCAGTTTCTACGCTCCCCTTCTACCAGCTCACCAGAGTAGAAATGTGCACAATATTTAATAGGGCCAGTATCAATCATGGTTCTTGATGCATGTAGAACCCAATAGTAATGTTACATCGAGCACCTCCCTAGCTATGACATGGCAGCTACCTTAGTAATTCACGCTTATGCATTTTTGTTAATATGAGACAAAGAACCTCTTTCAGGAGCTCCACCAACATCCTTGAATTTATATGGGACAGTGACTTGGAAAAGTCATTATGAAAGTAGTGCGTACCACTGTCATATAGTTTTTGCACAGAGCTAATCCATTTCTCGCCAAACCAGACAGCTTCAGCCATCCAGAGATGACCTGACCCTATAATGTACTGAGCTGTTGGGGAACGTATCTGCCACTTAGAGAAGTTAAAACCCTCTCACCTTGTCCATTTCTGAACTAATACCATGTACAAGATCTCTTTGCCATGCCCTTCCATTCAGATAAGCCCATTTGTTTGCTTTCTCCTCTATGCATCATTAAGGTATGAATTTCTTTCTACCTTTGTGTCTTAGGTGATCAGCATTTCCTAGTGAGGGCATCCGACACGCATAATGTATCCAACTATGAAGTTGTCATATTTTCTTTTGTTTGTACAATGCCTATTTCAGACCAGATACTTACTGATGCCTACTACCCCTCCTGTGGTGTAGGCCATAAACCAGGGCTCTCCAGCCATTGTTGTTCTCTGCTTTACTTTCAATCTGACTCCAGGTGTAACCCATTTCCTTGTAGTCAGCCTCGAGGCCTCGTGCCAGGTGTTTCTTGGCCTAGGCTAGCTTGAGCCTTCCTCTTCTCCTTTTCGCTTGTGGGTTCCAGGTCAGACCAGAGGATTGAGAACATAATTTTGAAGAATAAAACACAATAACACTGAAGGAAGTATGAGGACAATGAAAAGGTTCATCAGTGTTCATAAACACACTGATTGCGATCAACACTGCTAGAATAAAGATTTCAATCTTCTCTGTAAGTTTTTTTTAACAAAGATCACCCGACCACAACTAAAGATGACTAGCTTATTTCTATTTTTTAATTTATTTTACGGAGCTTTATATAGCGCGAACTTGACCCGAATCGGGTATCAGAGTGCTTTACATAGCACCGGTTGCGTTACAGAGGGACATGTTCATTTACTTAGGCACGGGGAGATTAAGGGGCACATGCATCAAGCTAGGCAATTGCGATTCCTTAATAGCTATTATTAAGGAATCGCTATTAAGGAATCGCAATTGCCTATGCATGTAGAAATCGCTCAATAAATAGCGATTCCTAAACATTCCTTAATTGCTACTCGCAAATTGCGAGTCGCAATTAAGGAATACCTACCCATTCATTCCTATGGGCCATGAGGCCCATAGGAATGAATGGGAAGATATTCACTATTAGCGATTCGCTATTAAAGAATGGCTAATAGCGGGAGCTATTTCAAGGGTGCCAGGGTGTCAAAAGGACACCCTGTTGCACCCTGAAATCTGCATATGAGTACATCTTGCACACACACATGCCCCAAGGGCATGTGTGTGTGTAAATGGAAGTTTGAAAAATGAACTTTAGTGCATTTTTCAAAGTTTTTGCAAATTACCATGCAGTTTAACTTCATGGTAATTTGCTCCCCCTATTAGCGAAATCGCAATTTTTTTAACTTTAATGCATTGCATTTAAGGAATCTCAATTTGTGATTCCTTAAATGCAATTGCAATTTAAGGAATAGCAATTTTGCGATTCCTTAAATTGCGATTTCTGCATTTGGGATGATGCATCCCAAATGCAAAAATACTGGTCGCAAAGGGGCAGATTCTGAGAATCTGCCCGTTTGCGACCAGTATTTCGGTTGATGCATGTGCCAGTAAGTGATTTGCCCAGAATCACAGGAAGTTTAGCGTCATTGCCGAGACTCGAACCCGGTTCCCCAGATTGGAGGTGGACCGCCCTAGCCGTTAGGCCAACTCCTCTACCCGCTTACTAAATCCTACATGAAATGCTGTATTCCTCCCCATTGCACACTCTGATGCATTACTTAAATAGTTCACTGCTCAAGAGAATTATTTAAAAAAGAAAAGGTTTGCAAATTATTTCAAAATGTAGTAGTTACTGCCAGCTATAAAACCTAGGATTCGTTTACTGTATTGAGTACTTAAATGTCAGTCTTGGAAGTCTGCAGGTGATGACACAGAACTTCTGAACTGTAATCTTTGTACACATTCCATCACTGAAGATTGTTCTTTTTTCGAGCATCTGGTTTTGTGGAACAAATCAAATGACTTTGTAAGAAATCGAGTCAAATAATGATTGCCTGCTATGATCTTTCCTACATTAACGTAGACAGTTCCCACTGTTGCTGTGGTTGGATAGGATGCCAGGTTACATGAGGACATATATGACTTTCAATAATGAACTAAGGCTAGAGAGGGCAGGTTTTCTAGCTTCCATAAGACATAAAATATAGTCTGTGAATGAAAGCCAGATTTTGCAGCTATGTAATAGGACCCTGATGGAACTATAAGAGGTAAATAATTATCTCTCTGGATATTAGACTATCAGTCTCTGAAAGTTTAGTTTTCCATTACAGTTTTATCAGATTTTCCTTACCCAAACTTATGTCAGCAATCAAAACTGCATTTGTTTTACATGAGCCTGGAGTGACATAAGGCAATACTATAGGACTGGGCCTGTCTTGCTATTTAGATACAATAACATACAGGCATCAGTAGAATGGCACCTCAACATTTTGGTTGAGAGAGCTTTTTAATTTTCGGATACTCCAAATGCACAAACAATTCCTTAGGATAGGAACATTGTTAGATTTAGCACGTGAACTGGTGTCTCATTCAGATTTGTTCATTTGTGATTTTCTATATAAATTTGGTGAACTAGGGAACAATATTCTGAACAGGGGAGGCATTTCAGATTAAAATGCTTCATCCGGTACTGAATAATTTGTTATGGGTACAAAACGTTTTTTTGTGCTTCACCTAAGCAATAATGGCCTCTGTTCAAGTTGTTAAAAAGAATGAAATACCAACCTGACTACTTTGGGCCGAAGCTGAGGATCCATAAACAAGAAAATTGTGAGTATCAACATTTGTATTGGTTTAGCAAATTTCAGCATTCTATAAGAGGATCTGAACTTTATTAAAATCTCAAGCAAAGTGCTATCAGTGGCTGCATATTTATGTGAACGAAGATAGGATACACCCTATCACCTGATCAGCCTATTTCTGCCAGTCCCGAGATTCAGAACCTATCCCAACAAATAAAAATAAACAGCTTGACCTCCGATACTGCCACCATGACCAGGGATGTCCCCCAAGGCTCAGTCCTCTCACCTACACTCTTCAATATCTACATGGAACCCCTCACCATCATACTTATACCATCATACTCAAACAAGCTAACATCACATACCACCTCTATGCAGACAACACTCAGCTCTACTTAGAAATATCCTCTGTGGAGGACTTATGATGATTAAATACCACTCTCACAAAAGTCCAAAACTGGCTATCACACAACCACCTGAAACTCAACCAAGACAAGACAGAAATCCTTCTCCTATCCAACAACGGTCAGACCACCCAAGTCCAAGAATGGCTAAACACAATTGACGCTTTTAGTTGCAAATTGACTCTAACTGAGTCCGTCAAATCGCTAGGAATCACCCAGGACCCGAGTCTAAGCATGAACCCCCTCATAAAGAATATTGAGAAGAGTACATTCTACAATCTAAAGCTTCCACACAAAATCAAGCCCTTCATCACTCTGAATGATCTAAAAGTCGCTACCCAAGCGATGGTTCTCTCAAGACTAGACTTTAGAAACGCCACTCTCACTGGCACTGCAAAGTCACACTTGGCTACCTTAAGAGCCACTCTAAATGCAGCAGCAAGCATGATTACTGGAGTCAAAAGACACTAACACATCTCACCCTCCCTGAATAATTTTAAGCTTCTCCTGATCGAAGCCTGCTGCTGCTTCAATACTCCTTGTCTCAGTCTACTAAATCCCCCACACCGGTAAACCAGCCTATCTTGCGTCCAAACGCACAAAGTCTGGCCAGTTGAAATATCTAAGAAGCACCAACACCCTACTTCTTATCTCACCCAAAAACCATAAACAAAAAGCCCCAGCACGTTCTTTTTTGGGCAATGCCCCCAAAATCTGGAACTCTCCCAAGTACATATTCAAACAAACCCCTCCTTCATGAGCTTCAAAAGACAATGAAAAGATCTTATCATCAATTGGTACCTTAATCCTTCGGGCTCCAATAGCTAGCACTCAAAGATAGTCTCTTCCTCGAATTGTATATGATTTGTACTGTTTCTGTCTAGGAAATGCACTGATCTAACTCTCAACAAGCTTTTATTTTATACTCTATGTTTGCTAACACTGCCATGACAATGTATGTAAAGCTCTCTGATATCCCCCAGTCTTGCCAGCACTATATAAAACTCTTAAATAAAGGATGACATATCAGACCATCTCAAGCCACACAGATAAAGAAATCTATCTGAAGATAGCTTTCTGATTTGAGAGATCGATTTGTTGGGATGGAGAAATGTTTGAAGCTAAATTGACTGTGCGCTAATGACTAAAAACTCTTCTAAGTTGTCTAGATAATAAGGCTCTCTGGAGGTTTTTTTAATAAATAGAAAGACGTTTTGGCAAGATGAGATATCTAGTGAACATGTTTCTCAATGTCATATTTCCAACAAAAAATATAACCACACAATTCAATACCACTGATCCCCCTTTATGGAAAGCCTTTTAAATCCACACTCAGTGATGAAATATTCTCTGAAAATTCAGGACATCAGGCTTGAAATATATTTCAGCTAATACTCATTTTAGAAGCCTGGTTCAGTGACAATGCAATGAATACCTCAGAGGAAATGCTCCGCCCAGTATAATTTGCAAATATAGGCAGTCTATAAGGGATGAAGAAGTATTGACAATACATACTCATGATTAACCATGCAATTACATTTTAATCCCAGTCACTGAATCTTTAGATTGTGTGACCACGAAAGGAATAGTCAACCCAACTAATCTTTTGCAATACTAATTATAAACTATATCCCTGGCTACCACAAATCTTTCCTCGGCTAGGCCATGGATCTATCATTACATCTTCAGAAAAAGCTTTAAGAACTATATTATTTGAAGACTTCAATCTTTGGGTTGATTGGACACACTCTGAATTTATAGACAACATGTCAGTGATTGGTTATAACCAATTAGTAAAAGTTCCAAGACATTCTGCTGGTCACCTTATACACTGAAGGCTTGGAAGCTTATTCTGAGTTTTGCAGGCCAGCTTCCAGACTATTAGGGTGGCAGGGACCCAGTCCTGGCCCGGCAGAGGCTGTCTGTCATATTTAGAGATTCCTACCGCAAGATTGGAGAATTGTTTGTTAAAAGCGTTCCTGCCAACATGGCATGGCAAAAATCCAGTGCCGGGCAGGGTGGTATGTCATGATGGCCCTGTTGGCATGTTTTAATTTTTCAGAAACAAACACCTCAATTATAAAAAAAAAAGACTGTGAAGTGCTGGGAGTTTTGCCCAGCATGTGTGGGGCATTTCTGTTTTTTCTGCTTTTTCCTAATCATGAACACCATGCTCCAAACCCTGACCCTGATATCAAGAAAATCCAGATTTCCTCTGTCACTATGGGTATTTTTCTAGTATGCCTGAAAGAAGCCACATTCAGTTCACTCTTTTAAAGTGCATCAGCTGGCCCAGAGATGCTAACTCTCAAAAGACCAAACATCCCTAATAAAAGCAGTGTTGTAAAGAGGTAGATAGGCATCTACAAGATGGTGTAGAAGATAGGGGCCATATTCACAATTACCATTCAGGCTTTCTCCGTGGAAGAGGTACAAATCAGCAGTTGCAAAAATTCAGACGGAACTTCTAACAATCCTTCAGAAATTAAAAGATGCAATTTTAGAACATCTTGGAAGCTTGTGGTACAGCATATCTTATCCTTCTGATTTTGGGACCTAAGCACTGAGTAGCAATTACAGACATGGCTTTGGATAAGAGCCAAACAACTGCACCCAGAAGATTAGGATGGGATTATTTTCTACTTATCCAGTCCCTCCTGATGTCCCACAGTGATCCTTGTCTCCATTTGTATTTCAAAATCTGCATGCAGCCACTAGTCTATTTAATCAATCAATGTCAGCTGGAGTTATAGATATATGCAGATGCCCTTCAAATTCACGTCTCTCTGGAAAATAAATCAGCTAGGCAAACAAACACCACTGTGTGATTGAAGTACATCTTCCACTGCATGAGAAACATTACCTATCTCTTAAGGGAGGATAAAGCGAGAGCATCTCTCCTTGAGCCCATCTCCCGCTCCTTCTCAGAAGATCATAAACATGAGTGTTTTATTTGACTCTGACTTGTCCTTCCCTCTCAAAATCAATGTAAAACAATTCATTACATTTATTTTGGCTATGAAATAATAAAACATTTATAAAGGTGAAAATGTAAAAGCAATTATAAAGTGAAGAAAATACAATAAATAAACTAATCCACCCCTAGATATACACTTCTTCTTGCTTTCCAAGACTCGAAGGTAATCCTCCAAGATGTTTAATTAAACTAGTCTCTCTTCTCAAATTGTAAATAATTGTTGAATCTGATTTTCATATCCTGTAAAAACACAAAATATTTTCTTGCTTGAATTTACATACATGGTCCTCTTTCTTAATGTTCACTTTACATAGTTAGTTTTTTGCACATATTGTTTGTTCTTTCTAATACAATTGTCCTTGAGCATAATGATCTATCAAATCCCTCCTGGTCCTCTTATATCAACTAGACAAAAATGAAAGTGGACTATATTTCCTCTATTTGCGAGCCACATGGTCAAATAGAGCCACGTAGTTTGAAAGTGACCACAAATTTCCTTCCCATAGCATACGTTTGCTACTGATTTGGTACTGTATATTTTAATTAGGACACCAGTACATGGGTGAACTACTATTGAATAGGCCTGGGCGGTGAACTTCGCTCCGTTTGCGGAGTTTTCTGCACTCCGCGGAGCTCACGGAGTGCAGAAAACTCCGCTTCGCGATGTGTTTTCCCCACTCGCGATCGCGAACGGTAAGTTTGCGATCACGAACGGTAAGCTCGTGATCGCGAACGGTAAGCTCGTGATCGCGAACGGTAAGTTCGCGACCGCGAGCTGCCGTTCGGGTAGAATTTCTACCCGAGCAGCAGGAATACCAGCACAAACTGCAGTTCGCACTGCACTCCGCCACTCGCGGAACTTCGCGGAGTTCCGCGTAGCAAAACTCCACGAACTACGCCCAGGCCTACTTTTGAAGCAAAATTTAAATTTCTTAATTGGATTGAGTTATCTCAAGTGTTGTTGCCCTGATATTATCCTTACTCCAAAGCAGTCCCAGATGGTCATCAATATAGATTTTTCTACTGCCCACAACTTGTTTCTGAAAGGTTTCCTAGGTCCTAATTCCATTACCTAATATTTACATATGTTATTCCTTATATTTTTCCAATAACAAATTGTTCAAACAGATTTAATAACCTCAGATGGGAAATAACATACAGCATTAATTTACAATGCTTAAGAGACATGCTTGCGATAAACCTCCAAAAACTTAATTCCTTTCTCTTTCCTTTTTTTCCCCTGAACTTAATTTTCTTTTACTGGTTGTCTATAGTCCTTTCTTGGTATTCTCTTTTGCTGCCTTTCATCTATTTTGCCGATGTTCTTCATCTTAAGTAATTGTTTTCTTCTCTCAAGATTCTGTGTCAAAGCAACGTTCCATGGCTAGCACTTTTGACACTTTCCCCCTCTATTGTGACCTGAATAAAACACTTTTCAAGTTTTACATCACTGCAGACCCAGTAGTGTGGACACTCAGTCTTGCACTGAGCACAGCAACTCAGAACGTACCACTGATAATGTGAGTAATGCTTCTTCCTCTTCCGCCCATACAGGACCTCCTGTAAACTCCAACAACTGTATATCACCCGGTCTCAAATCATATTACATTAGTAAAGTGTTCAAGAATTTGTCTTGTTTAAAAGTTGTTATGTCCAGGTCATGAAGAGAGGAATCCTTTAGACCACATCTGTTTGCAATAATAATCTCCTCCGAACTTGGTATTAAAGTCACCCACTTTTATACACAACCTTAACAACCTCTCCCTAATGTGTGCCCTCCAAAAGAATATTGAGACTCCCTGGAACATTTTCTTCTCACTTTTCTGAGTTTTAAAAATTCGGATAATCCGCTTTTTTTCCTCACAAACACCCTTCCCTCTCAAACATTTGATATCAATGCAATTAAACTACTGTATGGTCTGCGTTTTGGAGTTTTTTTTGCCACTTTTCACATGTTAAGAATCCTGCTAGGTAAAATGGCTCAACATACCACAGGGTGCAAATAGCTAAATCATCTATCCACTCTCCCCATTTCTCTTCCCATAGTTTTGAGGGAAGGCCTATACCATTCTAAGAGGCAATTTTCATTTTTTCATCCTCATTCCCTTGAAACAAACTATTGCCCCTAGAGCCAAAAATATTAGTTGCTATATTATTATTGATCTCCATTCATCTATCAGCTACCATTCAGTGGTTAATCTAATCAAGGACTGAATATGAGTGTTCCACATCCATCTTTTCTGAATGTTCCATAATATGCAAGGTGTGACTAAGACAGTTCTGGAAATTTGGCCCATTCTTTTAAAGTGCCTGAATTCTGAATACTTGAAGAAACCGCACGTTGCTGTTACATAACAGTTTTCTAAACTCTAGTACAAGTTTTGATGCCTGGATACTGTTTCTTTCTTATTCCTAAATAGTGATGTCCCTCTCCTTCGCTTTTAATTGGTTACCCAACTAGCTGATAATTCTGCTTGATTATATGGTAGCAATCTCCTCAGTACCTTACTTTCATTATTTATCTAGTAGTGTATACTATGCTGGATACCATTTATGTTGGTGGGGTAGGGTGAAAATCCCTAATTGGCATTCATTTTATATTTGTACAATTCAGTGGACCAATAAGTGTAACATAAAAATTCATGTTGGCCCACTCTGCATACTTGAATGCTAGCTTTATACAATTCCCTTCACTTCATTTTTTAGTATAGCCCATCTATGCCCCGCTCTGTATGGCAACAATACCATGAACCTTTAGCCCTCTGATCCTTACCATATTTAGTAGCCAATCGGAAGATATATTTTAAAGGGAGTCTCAGTACTCTATTACTCCCTGCTTTATAGGTGGGGTATTTATTGGTAGAATGGTAAATACTACAATTTCTGGGATTTTTAGGAAAAGGCTATGTGATTAGGATTCATCAGTCAGCTTTTGAGTCCTACCAACTGCACCACCAGTTCTAAATGTACCTAAGTCATCCTGGAATCAGCAACTGATTGTACCAGGGCTCGTTCTGTGGGGCTTTGCTCTCAAGTGTTATGTTCTTAAATTTCAATCACAGTTTAAGTGATCTCTTGATACATTTGAATTTTAATATGACAACATCTTTATGCAATATCTCAGTACACTTCTCAACTTTTTGCTTTCATTTTTCTTTTTTTAATTGTGGCTACTACATGCCACGGGATCTGTGGTATCTAGTCCCACATCTTTCTTCAAGTTCACTTTGTCTATTGCCATTATTGGATCCTCATTTTTGAGATGACATTTGATATCTCTTTATTTCACTTCCAGTGTTGTGCTTCATACTGAGTCCACCCTTAAGTCTCCATCTCTCACATCAGTTTTAGGTCCTGGAGGTTCAGATCTATGGGGCACAGAAATAGCTTCTGAAAGATGCACATTACTACTAACATACCTCACTTAACAATATTCAGCCTTTGCAGGAGGTTGTTCATAATAATATATGGCCCTTTATTTTGATGTAGGAGATCATACTTCAACCAAAGTTCCCTTTAGCAACAACTGTCCTCTATTATAGAGTCTCTTCTCATTTCCTACAGCTGGGTCAGTGGACAAGGGGGCTTCCTTTCTGGGATTGCAGTACTGAACAATAACAACACAATATCTGGGTTAACAAAGTTCATTGTAACACTTAGGGGTCGATTACAATGCCGTCCGGAAAGGCTCCAAACAGGATTCGGCTAATTCGATTCGGAACCTATGTTTCCGACCAAATCGGACACCTTTCTAGACGACAGATTACGATGCAAGGAAACTGTTCGGGCTGTCCGAATGCCGCATTCGGACAGCCTGAGCCGTTCGGAACCGAATCGTACAGCTCTATGGACACGTTTTCCAAACAAGCGATTACGATGACCGATTTGGACAGCCGTTCCGATTCGGTCTGCCCGACACAAAACGGCTGTCGGAATCTGATTTTGGGGGACCGAAGCAGGCCCCCCTTCACCCAAGGCCCTGCGAATGGAGCCCGTGGGGGTACCCATGGGACCCCTCTTTCCAAGCATGCACAGTGTGGGAGGCACCATGGGTTGCCCGTCACAGGGTACATGGTTTTCCCAAACCACCCCTTTTTTCAATGAAGTCAATGTGAGTCCGACCGAACAATGTACGGAAGCATCATAATCTGTCGGTTGGACTCGCAGAACCCGAGTCAGTCGGAAACGATTCCGAAACCGAATCGGTCGGAAGAGTTTCCTAATGAGATCGTAATCGGCCCCTTAGTCTAAAGTAGTATAGATATTTGATGCTCAAAACTGCTTCTTAAGATAATATGCATTACTATACATTATTAAAAGAAAAGAAAATGTATTAATTAAGCTGGATGCATAACAATACCTGTTTATTTAATTAAAAATAAACTTCAAAAGTCTGAGTAAAGAGGGGTAACTGCCCAGCCTCCTATGTCCCTAATGGGCTAAGGCTGGTCAGCGCTTGAGAGGTTGAGCTATTTGTCTGTTGCATTTATATACATTTATATGTACTATAGAAGAATTTCTATGTCCATTACAATTGTTGTAAATATTTTGTGTGACCGATTGTACTTCATGTACTTGATTTACTTAGATGGCCTGCCTTGGGTGACATGACGGGTGATGGCTTTACTATTTTTTCTATACTTATAATTTATTTTTCTATATTCATCTTTTGTTTTGCAATTTTTTTTTTTTGGAGCAGTTCATATATTTTTTTGCTCCTTGTGTTTTAACTCTAATGTCATTCATTGGGGAAAGAGGCTTGACTACCACGGAGTCCTCTTTTTCTATGTTCAGGCTTGAGACAGCATAAATAGTACGTATGCGGACGTCCTTCCGCACCACGTGATCAGAATTCCGACACGGAGAACGCCGCCGGAAGTCTTTGGTATTTCGAGCCGCCATACCGCCGCGGGTTTGGAATAGTGATACCGCGGTAGAAGGAGAAAAGTAGTGTAATCTATCCTCCGAGTGCTCGGGTAAGTTAGTTTCTCCAGTATGCCCATGTGATTTTTTAAAAGAGCAATGCAGGACTTTGGCTGAATCTTTGTCACTGTTTGCTCTTGTGCAGCTTCCTTACACAGGACCATTGCTCCATAGAAGCTGACGTCTATTATTTATTGAACAGGGATCGTCACGCTCCAACATACAGGTTAGTCGTGACTTTGATCAGCGGTTCGTATTTACGTTTTTGGCCCCATCCAGAGTATGACTTATCTTCACTTTGTTTGTTTAGCTTTAGTGCTAATACCCAGACGTTTGAGAAGAGTCCTCTCCTGTAGCATCTATATGGAGCATTGAATCCCCCTGAATTAAACGGTGGAGTCTGCTTATTATTTTGGCCAGTATTCCCAGTTTATGTATTCTAGGTTTTTTTCTATCAGACACTGGTGGTTGGAGTTTTGTGAGTACACACTGATATGTGCTTTGTGGTTGTATTTTATTAATTGTGTTGTTTGTATGAGACACCTTTGGGGATTTTAGGATTTTAAGTATTTTAGAATGGTAGTTTGTCACGTATTTCTTTCCTTTCAAACACATCACTTTCGTTGGTGTTACTCTGTCCTGCACCCTAGGCGGCTTGTTGAAGAGAGGAGCTGATATTCATGCATATATAAGTTTGTGTTATTGATGTTATATAATGGAGATGGTATTGATTTGTACATATTACTTTGTAGGCGTTGTATTCCTTTTGCCCTTGTACTGATGAGGCCCGAATTAATGGGCCGAAACGCGTCGACCCCATAGCATGGAGGAGTCCGACAGACCATGATTGATATAAAAAATTGATTACAAGCTCTTTGTACTAAGTGGAGGGTTGACGTATCCCCTCGAGTGTGTATTGGACTATCTCTTTCTTTCTCGGATTGCTTTTTGAATTATGCCTCTTGTATATAACTAGCATACGTACAAAGTAAGAATGGGTAGGAAGGATTTGTATATGTGTATGTATGTATTTATCTGTGCATATGTTTTGTGGGTTTTTTTGTTATAAAAAAGGTAAAATATATTTTTGACTACTACTCTTGGAGTTGGTATCTGAGTTATATGAAAAAAGAAAAAAAAGTGTAGAGATCTAATAGTCAGTGATAGGGATCAATTTGTTTTTTCCCTTTTGAAATATAGGTTTATGTGTTCCTCTGCATCATGGTCTGTTTCCATATTTGATTTCTTGACCGGATGCGGTAGGAGTATCAGGGCAAACCCCGATTCTTTCTAAGAGATGAGCAACTGCAAGCAGCTGGGGTACCGGTGATCCACAATTGCGGTCCATCGGTTAAGCCCGCCCCGCTAGCACCACCATGTTAAGTGATGCCAGTGCAGCTCGATCAGGTCCATCACTCGATCCCTGCTCCTCCAAATGGGGTTGTTGACAGCTACATTCATCTCATCTAAGGACCACAGGGCGCCCCCCTAGAGTCCGACAGAGGCCACAGTAGCAGTGGATGCTGCCCAGATGGCGATGGATAGTGGAGCCAGCACAAGGAGCCTCACTAGAGTGTGGCCATCTTGAAGCCAGGCACTCTGGCGCCTTCCTCTTTCATTATCTTTAGTACTGCTCGAAGTGTGTCATTGAGTTCATCAATGGAGGCTGTATGGACTAACATGTAATCACTGACATTCATGATTCTTACTATTCTGGAAAGAATTTCTTGGATATAGTATTGGAATACATCAGCAGTGCTGAAAATCAAGAAATTCAGTCTCTTGGACCTGTAAAGCTCAACGTTGGTGGAGAGGGTGATTATGTATCTGGAGGCAGGATTTTGCAAAAGTTAGTCGTAGATGGAAAAGTTTCAGAACTTCTTTGATTCACTAACTTCCACCAGTAGTTCACCAACTGTGAGTGTACATTTCTCTCTTGGTCGCATGGTTATGTTGCCACATGTCATTGCAGATTTGAATTGCACAACAAGTTTTAGGTTTTCATGCAATGACTATTGGCAAAACCTGTGGCATTGGGCTCTCCACTCGTTTCATTGTGTTAACCTTATCAAGTCTATCAAGTTCTACTTCTAGACTGTGTCTCATGTAGAAATTTACCCTTTGGTGTCTGAGTGCTACAGGCTGTACATTTTCATCAATGTAGAGGCTAATTATGTTATCCTTCATGCAGCCCATTTAAGACAATAGACAATCATAATCTTTTAGGAGGTCACCAATTTTGCAAAATTATGCACTCATAATCTGAATGAGTTTTTGTTATCTGCTGCTCTGCAGCGGAGAAGGGTGTGGTATGTTGTTGTGAAGCAGAAATATCAGACTTTGTGTGATGTGGGGGCACTGAAAAAGAAACACTTATCAGCACAAGAAATGCATAGATGTCATGCATGTGGCACGAAGAATCAGTTGTGGGTAAGGCGTGAAGAACTTAAAAAACATTACATTCATCATCGCTAATGAGTCTATGATTGTATAGTCTTTAATGACTGTTTGGCACTTAAGTTGTGAAGTTTTGTGGTGCATTGTTCACTGATCATATTATGCACTTCATTTTTAGCTATATCTTCATCCATAACATTGTCATATGCTACGGTTGTCTGCTTCCATTGGTCTCACAAATTTGCTTATTTTTGCCTTAAGAGACTGGCACCGGCACTCTGAACTGGCACACCATCTCAAAGTGCTTTCGCTTACCACTTGTGGAAGGTTTCTTGCATCTTGTATTTGGCAGTTATAGACATCATCTCCTGCAAGGTGATGTAGAGGTGACTGACTGTAGCTTTGCTGTGATGTGATCTGGGTGCGAACGATGTGCGCTCACTTGGCTATTTTCTGTTATAATGAAGTAATACTTTGCTGCCTTCTTTGTTCATATTCTGTCCTTCATATGTTCTTGTACTAACCCTGTGCACATGCTCCTTGCCTTTTTGTGCACGTTTTTTCCACTCAAGTGTTTTTTCTTGTTTTGTCACTCATCTTTGTCGCCCCCTTAAATGTTGTCCATAATGCTACTTTTTGACGTGTGGTAGAGGCTGAGATGATCTGGGAACAGGCCTTCCCATTTGTGCATGTTCCCTCTTTTTTAGGTCTCGGCCTGCACCAGCGCTTGCACTGGTCTGGCCGAGAGTTTTAGTAAGCGGGTTTTGGAAGTGCAAACACTGGCTTTCGGCTGGCGACCAGCTTGAGTTCACGATGGCGTGCACGCGCAGCTGGCATCTGGGTTTCCTATCTCTTCCTCATTTCCTCGTCATGGCTCATTAACTCTCTGGACTCTGATGTTTCAATCGCAGCAGCAGCTCACATTACCAACTGAGGGCACTGGACTACAGTCACATGAAAAACAACAGCAATTAGCATTGAAATGCAAGCTTTTTTTGTCTAGTTAGAAATATTGCTTCGGTGGGTTGATTTCACGTTATATCGCTATTTGTTTTATATTGGGAGTCACAGCCTAATTACCAGTATTTTTGTCTCTCACTGTTTTTTTTTTAAATATTTATTCGCGCAAAGCACATAGCTATATTTAAGGTTACTTTTTCTGCGTCACTTCTTCACTCTATTTAAACTCCACACCCCCACTCTTATTGTCTCTCTCCTTCTCTCTCTCTCCCCTCTCTAATTCTCTCTCTACTTAATTAACTCTCCCTCTCTATCTTTTTTAGCCTTTCATTCTCTCTCACCCCTTTATCTGTTTCTCTTTCAAACTCCTTCATTCACTCTCTCTCCCCTTCTTTCTCTCTCTCTATCCCGCTCCACTCTTTATTCTATGTACACCCTTTCTCTCTCTTTCTCTCTCACCACCCTCTCTAATTGGGCATTATATCTTCACTCTATCTCTCACTCGGCAACACCACAGCATCACTCAGCGTAACCACAGCATCAATCAGAGCCAGCACAGCATCAATCAGAGCCAGCACAGCATCACTCAGCACCAACACAACATCTCTCAACGCCATCACAGCATCACTCAACGCCATCACAGCATCACTCAGTGCAACCACAGCATCACTCAGTGCAACCACAGCATCACTCAGTGTAACCACAGCATCACTCAGTGCAACCACAGCATCACTCAGTGCAACCACAGCATCACTCAGCGCAACCACAGCATCACTCAGCAAAACCACAGCATCACTCAGCACAACCACAGCATTACTCAGCACAACCACAGCATCACTCAGCGCTACCACAACATCACTCCGCGCCACCACAGCATCACTCAGCACCACCATAGCTTTAGTCAGCGACACCACATCATCACTCAGGGCCAACACTGCATCACTCAGCACCACCACAGGATGACTCAGCACCACCACAGCATCGCTCAGCACCACCACAGCATCGCTCAGCACTACCACAGCATCGCTCAGCACCACCACAGCATCGCTCAGCACCACCACAGCATCGCTCAGCGCCACAACAGCATCGCTCAGCGCCACCACAGCATCGCTCAGTGCCACCACAGCATCGCTCAGCGCCACCACAGCATCACTCAGCGTCACCACAGCATCACTCAGCGCCACCACAGCATCGCTCAGCGCCATCACAGCATCGCTCAGCGCCACCACAGCATCGCTCAGCGCCGCCACAGCATCGCTCAGCGCCGCCACAGCATCGCTCAGCGCCGCCACAGCATCGCTCAGCGCCACCACAGCATCACTCAGCACCGCCACAGCATCGCTCAGCACCACCACAGCATCGCTCAGCACCGCCACAGCATCGCTCAGCGCCGCCACTGCATCGCTCAGCACCGCCACTGCATCGCTCAGCACCGCCACAGCATCGCTCACCGTCACCACAGCATCGCTCAGGGCCGCACAGCATCACTCAGCGCCGCCACAGCATCACTCAGCGCCAAGACAATATCACTCAGCACCACCACAGCATCACTCAGCGCCAAGACAATATCACTCAGCACCACCACAGCATCACTCAGCACCACAGCAGTATCACTCAGCAACACCTGAGTATCATTCAGCATCACCTCAGCATCGTCTCCGCAACAGTCACCACCACCACCACTACCACCTCAGCATCACTCAGCACCACCTCAGCCTGCTCTCGGAATCTGGCATCTGTTGATTCTCCCTAGCGTCTGGCCGCTGCTAGTGTTATAATACAGGTACTAGTTCCCAACCGTCACCCTCCGATTGTTTATGCCCCCTCAAAAAAAAGCTTTAACAAACAACCATTGCAATAGGCAGAAACAAGTTGCCAGCATTGCAAGAACAAAAGAAAACTGGGGAAATTTTTTATTGTAAATACTTTTTTAATATGGTCGTTCAGTTTTACATAATGCCTTCTTGGTCATATATAAAGTAACAAAAATGCTTCTGACACTTTTTTATTATAACTTTTCAGCATGCCGCACAGCAGCCACACTTCTCTACAGCACAGCTTGAAGACATTGGCAAAGTCAATAGCTCTGGCTAAACACTTATAAGGCCCCAAAGGCGAGACCTATTGGCTATGCCAATGCTTGTTACAATTGCATCCTTTATACTTACATTTTCAATGAACACATCTTGGTTTCAGCATTACTATTACATTGCTGTTAATGCTGTTTGCAGGTGTTGTGGAGTGTCGACTGCCAAGCGGGTCATGTATCCCATCCTCTTCAGCCAATTGTGCTGTTCTTGGCTTGTGCGCATGCAGTAAGACTGTGTTGGAGACAGAGACACATGCATTACTTATGTAGGGCTCAGGGGTGTAACAAAAGCCCCCGCATCCCCTGCAGCTCTGGGGAGGACCCCAAATCCTTCAGGGTTCCCTTTTTCACATTGCACAGGAGGTCATTAATTTGCATTACGACACTGGTAGGGTTGCATGTCAGGATATTGCTGGTAAAAATGTTGTCTGGCATAAATATTGTGTCTTCAATATTGTTCACAAACATATGGTCCCATTCGGTGTAGATTTTCTAATATTAATTCAAATGATGCAATAGATGTGTAAATGAAGTTTAGGACAGAGTATATTTCTCTGCCGAACTGTAGTCCTGAATATTCTGGTACCAGTCCTTTGTGCAGCCTGCCCATGCACAGATGGACTGCAGACATTTTTATTAATCTGCATCGTACTGGGGGACTCAAACAATATACAGGGAGGAAACCAGGATGGGCGGAGATGGGGCATACCAAGTGTTGGGCCACGCCCTTCCCTCCCATTTTATGCCCCCAGATAGTGAACCTGACTTGGCACTCCCTCTAAATGAGGATTTCATTGTTTATAGTGGTCCTTCCATCCCACCCGTTCCCCAACAGGTCCCAGAATATATCTTTCCTAGTTTGCTGCTAAGATGCACAAAGAAAAAATGATTGTGGTCCAATAAGACTTGTTTAGCACTACATTAGTGATGAATAGTCCTTACAATTGGCGCCGGGCTCTAGAATGAGTCATTCAGATCTCCTACAGAGTTACCCCAGGGTGGAAGCAGGGCTCCAACAACATTGGCAACAGTTTTGACTTACAGTCATGGTCTAACGCTGCGAGCATATAATAAAACACTGCAGCCCGCGTGTCAATGCAACGCGTAAATATTTATCACATACTTTCTCAAAAAAGAGAAGAGGCTTGCAGAGATACTCAAACTGTGAAGGGTCTCCCGAGAATGGCAGATGCAAAATGTAAACTCAATTCACTCGTGAGACTTTGAATGTTGACAGTAACAAAGCATAGGCAGGAACATTCCGAGCCCTGCATACGTCCACTTCAAAACAGACTACATTTCATTGTAAAGTTTTGTGATGCTGTACTGCCAATTGAATGATTGTGAATCTGCTTTTTGTTTGCTCAGGGACACAGAGGACACCTCCCAGCATGGACGTCAACTCACCAAATGAAGGGGGATAGTGGAAGTTACATTACTTAATCTCCCTGTGCCTTAAAGAAAACTCCGAACTTGTGTAATGTCATCTGGTGCTCATGTAAAGTGCTCCAATGCAAACAAATACAAAAAACAAGTAGGAGGCAGAGAAGGAAATTAAAATCGCCAAAGGAAAACAGACATTTGATAACAGGTGTAGCACGATCTGTGCTAGGGGCACCAAAGGAGAAGACAGCGATGGCAGTTGTTCTCCCTGGATAACACGACTTACCACCCAGGCAAAACATTCCTAAGTGAAAACAATCATGGCATGATGCCAAGCAGTTATCGGATGGAGTGATAAATAGATATTTCAGGGATCGGTTTCAATGTTAGGCTGGTGAGTCCATCTCTGGTAGCACTGCGGCAGATCAGAGCTAAGGGTGACTTAGCTTAGAATATTGTGAAGGTATCTTGACAAAATGTTCCTTCTGCTATAGATTCACCCCACGTCTTGGTTCTTCCAGGGTAACTGTCTAAAGATCCACTGACACGGTTCAATTAGGGCATACATTCGGATTTAAACCACTTTTTACAGCTGTAAAGACCCACAACCAAATTATTAACAAAACAGAGCTGAACCCATCAATTGGTGAATGTCCTTTACATGTACACTGTGCATGTGAAGTGGGAATGTGTACGTTGAGCCATCTCCAGGATTGTTGATCTGGGAGGGAGACGAAACGCATTTGTGGGCCATAAAGATAAAGAGGGAGCTGCCAAAAAAAGTACAAAGGGTTTTGGGAATTCTGTTATTTCAGATAATATCATCTGTCCACTTTTGACATTTTTGACACAGTAACCGCTGATCAACCATCTACAAGCTTCTCTTTTCCTGTTGCAAGACGTCCTACGGCTCTAGGAGTTCAGGCCTTGGGGAAGGGGAGGAACGCTGCTTGTCAGAAAGAGCACAGTGAAGAATGCACTATGCTCCTGGTCTTGTGCAGCAGCAAAAACATTACCGGTACCACACAGGGCCATTTTTTCCTGCTTCTAATTTAAAAAATAATGCTGGCAGCTTGCATGTCACAAAGTGGTGGCTTTTAAAAACGTGAAGCACTAAGCTCTGTAACTACTTCGCACACCTCTATACAAAACCACATTATACAGTTTCATTTATATATGTGTGTGGGTGTGTGTATATAATTATACATATATATTTTATATATATGTATACACTCACACACACACACCGAGTGTGAGACAGAAAGACAGAGAATGAATGCGTAACGGGTTACTGTGTAATATAGTCTAATATTTCATATAGGGATTCTGGTGACCACATATACAAGGCCGAACGAAAGAATGTGGATTATAAATGTCACAAAAACCCTGAGATGCCAAAATAGGGCCATATTTCACGTAAACTGTTATGTATTTTCTCATTGCATGTCTATATTGGTGTAGTGAGAAAGCTGTTTTCTTCTGATTGCAGTTAACAATGGACAGTGAGTGGAATTCTTGTTCAGGTTTTGTTTATTTTCATGAATAAATTGTTGATAAAACAATGGACAACAGTGATGGCCGGTGGATTTATGCTATTCTGTTACTGCAGTGCTTACTGTAAAGTTATGGATTTACCACAATTGTTAGATACTTTGCCACATAAGTTAGAAATTTGAGGATTTCACAAAATATGTTTTTGCATACCACAAATGCATGAAAATAATACTGCCAGAGAACATGCCATGTAATTTGTCATTATAAGCAATGTTTCAAAATTTTACAAAACCTGAAATGATTAAAAAATCCTCTTCCCTTTGAGAAAAAGAATGTTAAACATCTTCAAAGCTTATCTACAGATTGGGTGTGCACACAAAACACAAATTCAAATTCAGCGAATATCTAAAAAAATATTAAGACCCTCATTTCAAGTTAGGTGGATTTCAGCGTGGAAGCACTCTATGGCCAGGATTTATAATTCCCGACCGTGTCTCCACACCTAAATCCCCATTCGGAGTTAATACTTACGGAATGGAAAATAACTGTGATGACATGTCACTACCTTTTTAGCGGAGATTAACGTTCTCCTGTACCTCTTGCTCAGTCCAGGTGATAAATGAGACCAAGGGGAGCCTGTGCGGGGCAAGGATGCAGGGAGCGGATGTACAGGGTGCCAGTAGTGGCTCGTGGAGGGAGTGCCGCGGGGCGGGGGAGGAGCAGGGTGGGGGGTAGTAAACTACGGCATACGGCCGAACAGAGGTAAGTAAACAAATAAATAATTAAAACGAATTTCGTTGCGCGCGCTGCATCGCATTTGGCAATGCAGCGCGCGCAATGAAATTTGTTTTGTTTGTTTATTTGTTTATTTACCTCTGTTCGGCCGTATGCCGTAGTTGACTACCTCCCACCCTGCTCCTCCCCCGCCCCACCGCCCCGCGGCACTCCCTCCATGAGCCGCTACTGGGGTGGACAAGGGAAGAGGAGGATGTGGCCTGGTAGGAGAGAGCATTGTATGCTCCCCTTATGCCTTAGAAGGGGCTCGGGGAGGGACCATGGACAGGGGCTGGGCTGTACTAGCTGCCCAGTCCCAAAGTGATTTTATTGGCGGGATTTTCCAGCCTGTAAAATCAAGTTCTGTGCACAGACTCTTGGGTAATCTGGGTGTGGGAACACTGGGCCACTGGTAATTAGGCAGAGTGGTATCCCATACTGGAAGAGCACTCTGCCCTACTCTTAATCGTGCCCTTAAGCGATCAATGCTCCACAGTCTGATTATCATTGCAAGTTCTGTTACTATCTATTAAAAATGAAATAGCCATTCTTTGAGGAAGCTGGGACAATATTTAATTCACGAACTATATGAAACGCTTGAAACTGAACCTAATCAAATTTATACTCAGTGTAATGAAGATATATTCAGACAAGCAATTGAAGAGTTAGACTAACAAATGTAGATGTGAATAACGGCAGTACCTCCAGATGTACTGATGTACAGTCATTCCAAAGAATGTACGTTGCGACCAATGACTGTACATTCACAAAACAAATTTATATTTCTGTAGTATTTGCACAACAATACCTCTGCAATATTCAACTAAACATGTACTAAGTGAGCTGACCATTAAAGAAGCCTTACTGTTTTACTCATATCGCAGTGGCCAAAATGACATAAATATGGAATGTATACATACTCAGAGTGGACAACACATATTGTGCGATACGTAGCTCTGTTGAGTGGATCATTTAACACAAAGATGTCTACAGGAGTTAAGGATAGAATGAATGAATGAAAAACCTTTATTTGGACCAAAACCTTAAAAGGTGGGAATTCCAACAACAGACAGCAGCAAACACTTCCTATAATTAATTTATAATTTAAAAATCCTTTAGAAACCATTAAAAGTCCTGCCAGCAATAATACCGAACAAACTAAACAGTAGGTATCAGTACAATAAAGTTAAAAACATACAGTTCAGTTTGCCCTTATAAAATAAAATAAGAAAGCCTCTGTGTGATGCTTTAAAATGGTTAAATTAAATAAAGACATTTACAATTGAAAATCTCAACTAAGTGATAAGGTTCGGAATAAATAAAAGTCGGTTGTAATAAGTTTAATTCGTCCTTTGCTGTTACCAGCTTGAGTGCCTGGTGCATTAATTTAACTAAGCATATAGCATTTCCAAATTACCACCATTTAGAGCATATCGTACAGCCTTATTGACCCCGAGGCAGCCGCTTTTTAGAAATCTGCGTCTTAACCATTTAATTCGTTCACAGAGCAAGTGTGGATATGTGCATGCAATGTGTGTCAAAGACTCGTGATTGTTGCCCCATAAGCAGCAACTGGTTTTGGAATAGGTGTGCGTGAACCATGTCTGATGGAATTCTGAAAGAGAAACTAGAAAAAGCCGTTAATGTAGTAAGGAGTGTCTAGTTACCAAGTAGGTCTGGATTATATTGTCTGTATAGGAATCAACCGTATACCCGGAAATCTTTTACCTTTGAAAGCCGCCAAATCAGCTGCATATGAAATAACTTTCACTTGTTTTTTCAAAACGGTCTTAAACTGCGCCGCAGAAGTTGGTAGAATCCAAAGGGTATCAGCCTGTGATGTATACAAAGCAGATTTAAGATAATTTTTCCGAGGAGCGTGACTGGCTGAGTCTTAAGACGTGGCAGACCGAATTGCTGCCTTCATCTGGGAAATGCTGGTTGTTCACAAGTAACAAGAACCTGTACCATGAGTAAAAGTGATGGCTGAGTGTGGTTGAGTTCTAGCCTGATATGACAGTGACTAGCAGAATCAGGTAGTTGAAAAACATACTTTAAGAGCTTGGAGAGCAATCTATTAAAGCCACATACTAGCCAAACCCGGAAAACCGGGAGACCATATACCAAAGAAGGCAGGTACTTTGCACATATGACCATTAGTGATGGTGTTATGGAAGGAGCATCCAGTTTGTTGTAGAGACCTTTAATGGCGAACCTGAGAGATGCTGCTTTCGAGATCAGGTAATCAAGGTGCTCTCTTAGGCAGCCTTTATCATCAAACCAGACTTCTAGATAGCAGTACTTTCTTTGTCTTACTGCAAACTGATCCCCGATTGGCCACCGAGTAAACTTACAGAACTTGTTGCTAAACACTAAAACAGCACACTTGTTAAAATTCAAACTTAAATTATTAGATGCGTTGTAAGTGTTTCGTGCACTAAAGCTTTTTGTAATCCTGTTACAGTGTGATCCAAGATTACTGTATTATACTGCAGAGACTGCAGTTGTAATGAGGCTAATTTTGGAGGACTGGTCCCTTGTATCTTGATGGTGGCTGGCAGACTAGCTGTATATAAATTACAAAGCAATGGAGCCAGCACACATCCGTTTAAGGCCTCTGTTGTTTTTTTAATCTTTTGCGAGATGTGCCCATTTTCGATCAGTTTCACTTGCACCCAGGTATTCCAGTATAAGGATTGCATGGCTCTCAAAAGTGGTGTTGGGATCCCCCAGCTCAGTAGTATCGAACGATTTACTCAGTTGTAGCCAAGTGGTGGTCGAATAGCAATCAAGTAGGCTGGTTCATTTTACTTCTAGCATCTCTTAAATGACTAAGGAGAATGTATTTATTTATTTTATTTATTTATTTTAAAGTTTTATAGAGCGCGAACCAGACCTGTGAGGGTATCAGAGCGCTTTACAGGATTGAAGGGTGGTATACAAAAGAATTAGGAGGGGAGGATACCAATTGGGTAAAATAGATAGATACATTATACAAAGAAAAGCAAGCAGTCTAAAGTCCCGGATGTATTTGGGATAAAAAAACAGGTAGATACGTTATAAAAGAAGGCACGCAGTCTCAACTCTTGGGTGGGATGCCCGGGAGTGCAGGGTAGGTATCATCCATAAAAAGCCATGGATAAGGCCGAAGAGGTCGGTGGAACATGTTGAATGAGAATGTTGTCAAGAGTGCTACTGGTTCCCCTGAAGCCAGTTTGTGTAGAGGTTATTAGGTTAGTGGATTCTGCCCAGCATTCTAGTTCTTTTGAAAGTGTTTTGGCCTTCAATTTGGCCTCTATGTCAAGCAGGGCAATCATCCTGTTGTTCTCCGGTAGGGTGGGGTCACCTTTCTTAAAGATCCGATGCAGATTAGACCCCTGCTTTGCTGTGGGAACTCACTGAGTTTCAATGCATAGGAAGCGAAGTGGCAACCAGTAAGCCAGTTTAGATTTAACAGGCAATAGGGAGACAGTTGGGTCCCTGGCCAACATCTGATTTGGTCCCCTTGATTATCAGCCTCATCACATTGGCTTTCACAGGGGAAGGGCCATAAACTGGTATAATTGGACAGGTTCACTCCTGTCTCTGATCAACATATATTGCATCTATATGAGATGACCATACTAGCTCAGAGATGATGTTGCCCTGCTTTGCGAGATACTGCAGACCAAGTTTATTTATAAATACCCAAAACTCTTTTATTAAGCCTGATTTGCTAATTTCCACAATCTTTACCCACTGAGATTCCATGCGAGCTCTCTTTACCTCTCGTATCTTCTGATTACATTGTTTATGTCGTGTTTGTACCCTTCTGTTAGTCGAATTCAGAGATAGTGCAGCAACTTGTTTTAGTGCCTTATTTAGTTTTTTCTTTAGTTCTCTAATTTCCTGAGCAAACCACACATTCTGAGCTTTAGCTCCTTGATAAAAACAACATCTGCTTCTTTTGAATTGTGTGAAAAATTGTATAACAGAGTGATTGCCAGATGGGACCAGATATGTGATAAATTTTGCTGAGGGCTACCCGGGTCGTGAATAGCCTGCAGATGGCCCCCAATGCTGTCATTATTAAGTCAGTTACCTATCTGTTTATAGTGGAGGACCACGTGATTAATTTCAGAAACCGTGAACTCCAAGAAGCCCCGATGGACTGAAGTATTGAATGCGTGGTCGGGGTATGAAATGTACAAATCCTTTGAGCAGCACGATTGCTTTCTAAACGATGAATGATGGTGAAAGAAGAAAATTAAACAAAAAATTAAACAGAAACGAAAGTGTAGTGTAAAACCGTGTACATGGATCTAGAGAAGTGCAAAACTTAATAGGGTTGTCACCCTACACCCTGCCATAGAAAGAGCATAGGTTATAAGCATTTAGCTCCCTACTTAGGCTGGTGGTCCATCTAATCACTATGTTGAGCAGGGGGTTGAGCCCAGGAAACGCCCCAGAGTTTATTAATCTAGATGATTAGCGGATCTTTCGAGGTGTCGCATGCAAGATTTATATTGAAGTCACCCGTCAAAATAATGCAAGAGTTTAGGTATTTGTATCCACGATCAGTAAGAGATGCCACCTGTTGTCTAATGGCCACAGCTTTAAACTTAGCATTGGGGTGCAAATATACGTTTATCAGAACCAGGGGAACAAAGGGGCTCCTGGCCTCTTTTGGAGTTATGATAATTACCTGAACTTTATCAGAACCAGAATCTATACTGACAGAGTTACAGTCCAGTGTGTTCATAACAAAAACACGTAGACCCCCCTTTGCCCTGCCCTTACCATTGCCCTTTATGGCATTCACCTGAAATGTATGGCACCCGGAAAGGCTGGCAGCTCGCAGACCCATGATTCTTGTATAGAAATAATATCATTCTGTACCTGAAAAGAGCTGGAGTCACCATCGGGGCATATTATCAAGAACGGCGTTAAAAATTATCGCCGGTTTAGCGGCAGAAAACTGCTGCTATAGCGGCGATAATGGGCTTGATAATATGCCCTTGAGAATTCCAATAGAAGTCCATGTTCTGGTGTGAACATGGGCTTCTATTGGAATTCTCCAGGGCATATTATCAAGCCCATTATCGCCGCTTTAGCGGCAGTTTTCTGCCGCTAAACCGGCGATAATTTTAACGCCGTTCTTGATAATATGCCCCCATCATTCTTTATTTTGTACAAACCTGCAATGCTCCAGGATAGCAAGGAAAGAGATCGAGAGTTAAACTGTAAAGGAATGGCAAAAGCTGTGGAAGAAACCTTATCAGGCTTCCGGTCAGATGAAATTTCGGTGCTCGCCCCCCGAGTTATTGAGTCTCGACTAAGGGTCTGATTACGATCTTGGCGCATGGGTTACTCCGTCAGAAACGTGATGAATATCCTGTACGCCGTATTAGAAGTTCCAAAGGATATAATGGAACTAGTAATTCGGTGGACGGGATATCTGACAGGTTTGTGACGGAGTATCTCATCCGCCAAGATCGTAATCAGGCCCCAAGTGTTGATGCTGCCCAACTCCAAGTCCTCCCTTGGTGGCTGAGGATGGTTCTGATTTTGTTTGAAAGAAATACCTCTCTCTGGATAGAATGTGTACAGACTACAAACTTTAAATCTCTATCTCTACAGTTCATCTGTTATGGTGATTTTGGAAAAAACACATACTTGTGCAATACAAAATTAATGTTTAGTTCTGATTGATCACAAATATTCCACAATAGTGCTGTGATGTGTTTTCCTTTTAAAAAATACCTAAGCTGATGTGTTTCAGTGCTTATTAGATTTGTTCTATTTTCTTGTGATGCTGCCAACACTAATTGCAACTTTAACTGCAATTGAATCCTTTGCTTTTATATTAAAAATAAATATATAATAACTTGTTTTATGTGACAGATGCTATAGTAGTCAAAGCCAAACTTTATTTATTTGCACAATTAGTTAAAATCATTGCAAATCATCATAATAAAATCAGTAAAATATGAAAAGAACGTGCAATGTAAACCCGAGCTATATATTCGAATGTTAAACCCTCAGAACCACCATATTACATTAAAGAAATAAGCAATTATTAAAAAATAGCAAATTCATACATCTAGGACCGTTAAAATTTGATAACCTTCCACCCCAAAACGGATTTATAGTATGAGCATGCTGAATAAGAATACATAGCTGAAAAGAAGAAACTGTTCCTTGAGTGGTGAATGATTGCTATAAGTACCCGTGTTGCATAAAATACAGCTATCATAACCTACATGGAGTCACAAGAAAAATATTCAAAATCTTTCTTACTAGAACTCTTTGAATACAAATTTAAAAGGTGTATGTTAAAACAGAGCTAATTTGTCAGCTTAATATCCCATCATTCATAGCATATCGCCTTTTGAAGTCCTCCGCAGCCTCTTTAAATGCAAATTTACAAATCTATACCAAAACAACCTGAACTTCGAAGGCTTACAATATCATCATTCAGCCTCAATATATCATATCATCTGTTTAAAGTGCAAATGAAGTTAAATCTCTGCAGTCAAGGCTCGTCGGCTCCTTCCCACGCAAGAGCAGGAGGCCACTGGTGTACCGTAATTTGAGGGGGCCCCCTTGCAAGGTACATAGAGGGCCCCAGCTGGATTCAATCAGGAGCTCTCCGTACTTTGCTGAGGGGGCCCCCTTAAGCTTGGGGCCCCCGCATCATGGGGGCTGCGGGGGCCTGTTACGCCACTGCCGGAGGCCAGCCACCAAAAACTTAGGGGCAGATTTACAAGCCCCTTACGCCACTTTTGCGCCGCCGTTGCGTCACTTTTGTGACGCAGCGGCGGCGCAAATCATGCGCCATGCTGCGGGGGATTTACAACGTGACGCATCTAGGGAGATGCATCACGTTGTAAAGCCCTGCGCCACATGAATCCTGCGTCAGGTTTCATGTGAGCGTGCCGGCGCAGGGGGGGGCGTTCCTGCGCAAGGAAGCCCCGTAAAAGTGACGCAGTGAAATCTACAAGATTTTACGGAGTCACTTTTACGTCCCTGCTGCGTCAAATCCTTACGCCTGCTTCAAGCAGGCGTAAGGAGTGACGCAGCATGTTAGGTATAGGGCACCCCTGAGCAGTACTGGAGTTACGTCGCACTTGCGACACGACTCCAGTACTGTGCCACCCTTCCGCCGACAGATGCGTCACGCATCTGTTTATCCTTGCGCCATGATGCGCCGCATTGTAAATGCGGCGCATCTGTGGTGGCGCAAGGGTAAACTTGTGTCACGCATCTTCCCTGGCGCATCCCTGCTGATTTGCAGGGATGCGCCAGGGAACGTAAATCTGCCCCTTAATGTACGCAGCCATTTTCAGCACAAACAAATACAAGCAAATGCTTGTAAAATGCTAATGCTATTTAACCATTGCGTTCAGAATGGTTACCGCCACCTTCATATATTTTATCAATCTTCCAGACAATTGGCCTGATTCCCCTTTTAAACATTCCTCTACTGCAGCTTTGCAAGCTCTAATATTCAGCTGTCTATAGATTGGTACCAACCAGTAACGTCTTGGTGCAATCCGTGTGCAAATAATATGCTGGTGAGTATCCCTTGCTGCACCACTGCCCCTGCATAAATTTTCCTGAGTACCTGTCAGTCATTCGTGTTTGTATGCATTAGGTGGAATCAACCCCAAATGCAAGAGAAGGAATTGGGTTGTTATAACCAAATGAAATGGAGCAGATAAGTACGATGACAGTGTTAGAGGCTGATATAGGCCAATCACTGGTATCAATCAATCAGTATTTGTGGAGCGCGCTAATCACCCCGAGGGTAATCCAGGCACTGCGTGGGATGGGGCTACTCATACAGCCAGGTCTTGAGGCCTCTCCTGAATTCAGCGCGGGACGTAGCAGTTCAGCGGAGGATGGGGAGGTGGTCCCAGGCCTTGGCAGCGAGGTGGGAGAAGGAGCGTCCTCCAGCTCGAATACGATGGATGCGGGGGACTGTGACGAGGGCCAGAGAGGCAGACCCCAGGTGTCTGGTGGGCTCGTGGAAGGTCAGTGGGTTGTTCAGGTATTCTGGTCCCGTTGGTATTGCATGGGCTCTGGTGCGAATTGCCTCTACGTAATCATGGACAGATAACAGACTTCCCTGCTTTGAAAGGATTCTTGCTAACTGTTTCGGAGGAAGGGAAAGTTGCATCAGGTCCTCGGCTGCAAGCTCCTTAATCGAATCCAAGTAAAATGTATGGAGATCTGATTCATTGTCCTGAATAACACTCCATAAAAGCTGCTTAAGCGAGCCACATTCAGCGCTTCTCATTTTCGCACATTTCGCTCATTTTCTCAGGTTAAACTCCAGACAAATATGTGCCTGCCCTGTGTGCACTGCAGTAAATGAAACAGACGTCTGTAACAATGGTATTGTGCACAATATAGCCAGAAATGATCTTTGTAGACAAATGATGCATATGTCAAAGGAGGCATCTCTTTGCTTTAAATGACTTTACAAATGACAGAAAGGTCTGGGCTCGAGAGAGCTGTGAAGGCGCTGAAAGGCAAAAGTAAACAATTCTCCACTGATGTCAGTGATTTGACCTGCGAGGCCGTATGGCCAAAAAGTATTTTATTGAGTCAACTCTTTCGATTTTTTAGTCATTTAAAAACTAAGGGGCATATTATCAAGAACGGCGTTAAAATTATCGCCGGTTTAGCGGCAGAAAACTGCCGCTAAACCGGCGATAATGAGCTTGATAATATGCCCTTGAGAATGCCAATAGAAGTCCATGTTCTGGTGTCAACATGGGCTTCTATTGGAATTCTCCAGGGCATATTATCAAGCCCATTATCGCCGCTTTAGCGGCAGTTTTCTGCCGCTAAACCGGCGATAATTTTAACGCCGTTCTTGATAATATGCCCCCAAGTGCCTTACTTGATTTTCCTTTTGCCAAAAACCAGGATTTTCATTTTTGAGGTATTGATGCACAGCTTATTTGCTTTGCAATAGTCCGCTAACGCATTCAAAGACCGTTCTAGTCCTATTGCAGTTTGATCCATAAGAATAGTGTTGTCACTCAGCATACTGTAAGAGATGCAGGCTGCTGCCATTAATTTTAGGTGGAAATCCCTTAGCTGAGATCAACTGATCGTTCGAATCTGCCAGCTATAAATTAAAAGTAAGGGGGCCATAATACAGCTTTACTTCAGGCCTCTGTTTGTGTGGTCTTTGCAAAAGTGGCAACATTCCTGGATACCCGCACCTTTACCCATGTGTTTGAGTAAAGGGATATGATGGCCATCAAGAGGCATGTGTGGATACCCCAGGATACAAATTTTGCCCACATCCGTCCTCTGTGAACCTTATTAAAGGCTGCTGCAGAGTCAATAAATGCACAGAATAGGGAGCATGCCACTTTTTTTGTAGCTCTATCCATTAACGTCGATATACATAGCAGGTTAACCTCTGTCCCACTACCCCTTCGAAAACCTGTTTGTGTAGAGGGAATGATTTTTTATTGACGCCCAATCATAAAGTGCCACATGCATGAAGCCTTTTTGAGTTCGCAAACGGGCCGATTCGCAGAAATGGCCCGTTTGCGAACGCAAAAAAGGCTTTTTACATGCATCAAACCCAAATTGCGATTTGGTAACCTGTTACCGAATCACAAATTGGGTTTTGCGATTCGGTATTAGGAAGGGGCGTGTTTAGGGCGTCCCTTCCTAATACCGAATCGCATCGGTATGTATGAATGTTTTGCGACCGAAATGCAGTCGCAAAACATTCGCATTTTACCACCTACTTCAAGTAGGTGGTAACCCATTCACAAATGGGAAGAGGCCCCCAAGGGACCCCTTCCCCTTTGTGAATGTTTGTAAAAGCATTTTTCAAGAGCAGACAGTGGTCCCACGGACCAATGCCTACTCTTAAAAAATGAAAGGAGAACTTTTCATTTTTTTTTTTTAAAGCATCCAGTTTTCCTTTAAGGAAAACGGGCTGCTTTACAAAAAGAAATTGCTTTATTTAAAAGCAATCACAGACATGGTGGTCTGCTGACCACAGTAGGCCACCATCCCTGTGATTTTTGCGATTCCTAGGGCGTCGCAAATTGCGATCTACCTCATTAATATTAATGAGGTAGGTCGGTTTGCGACCCACTATGAATCGGTATTTGAAACTCATGGAGTTTCATACATTGAAAATTGCGATTACCTCATTGCGATTCTCATAAAATCGCAATTAGGTATTAGCAGTTTCCAATTTTGATACATGTGGCCCAATGTTCCTTGTTCAAAATGTTTGCAAAGCACTTGCCCTTCACATTGTGTAGGGCAATTAGACCAAAGTTCTTTGGTTTGTCATAAGAACCCTTTGTGTGTATTAGTACTAATAGAGAGCCCCTCCAACTCTGGGGCTCTCTATTCCTGCTCTAGTGGCTTAGTGGACAAATGAGTCCACTGTAGGGGCCTGTGTTTGACCTCATGGTCACAGGTTCAAATCCTGGCGGGTCCACTCAGCCATTTATCCTTCTGAGGTCAATAAAATGAGTACCACTGAGCTGGGTAACAATTAACATTTGCTATTCAGCGCCAAGATACCCTTGGGTGAACATGGCCTTTACAAATACACGTTATGTTATTGTTATGCATTCATTGAAGAGCTGAGAATGATAAGATGACCACTCTGATCTTGCTGAGGTAAAGAGACTAGCTGGAAGGCCATGTGCACCTGGCACTCGCATCTTGACACATATGTCAGCCACCATCTCTTTTATAATCAACTCCAGTACTGGGGCGAGGCACCTATTTTATATGTTGCTTCAATGGGCAACGAGTAATCCTGTTGAGTTGAAGTGACAACATATAGCATGGCAATATAAGACGTCCATCCCGATACCGAGATATTGGTCAGCTCATTCAATGCATGCCAAACAGAAAGTTTGTGAACCATTCGCCAGAATTTCTTAGAATTTTTAGATTTAATGGCTTCAAACATGAAAATCCATTGCTCCTCTTTTGCGCGCAGATTCTCGTCATGGAAGCAGTGGTTGTTAGAAGGTGGTTCTGACACTCTGAGCCGCCCGGATTTTTCGCTTTTTGAGCACCTATTTGTTGAGCTTTTACTGTGGGAGAGCCTCATAAGTTGGGACTCACCCACAGTGAACTCATGATGAAAGAGACTGCGTGTGGATTTTACTGGTGTCCCCCTAGCTTGACTAGGCCGCTGCGCAGCAGCTGGAGTAAGGGGCACCAGGCTGGTTACATGCAGACACATGTGTACATGCGTGTGCACACGTGTGCGGGCTGCGCAGGGGAGATTCTTGGCGTGCGCAGCCCAGGAGCAGATACAAAGAGAATGGTGTGGCAGGACTTGTGTAGAATTGGGTGGTGACATGGAATAGGCTTTATACACTGGGAAGAAACATGCCAGGGAACGTCAGTGTGTTTTGCTGGTTTCACTTCATTATTCTCCTATGGGGATGTGGAGCCCATGTGCTAGTTTTACTTTCATAGGGCCTACAAATTCCAGACACGCACCAAAGTCCACTGTAACCTATGTGAGAAGAAGTATTCTGCCAAGTCCAAAGTCATATTTGTACTGCTTTTGGGTCATCCAGAAATGTTATATTTCTCTGAGTCAGCTCATAACCAGGGCCTGGCTGGGGGCTGACCCCAGCAGCCTGGATTGATGACCTTCCCTCCAAAGAGAGAAGATGGGTAGAGCTACAGGCTAATCCGTCAGCAGCTGTCACTGGGTGCCAGGCACCAAGCTGCACCAGGGCGAAGGCAGCCCTGGGGGGAAGGGGCTCTCAGAGACCATGTGACAGGAGACCCTGGACGACGCCATTTTGAACAAACCCAGAGGCCTGGGCAGGAAGGAGGGAGCAGGGGCAGAGAAGTGATGTGTCGCTGTGTGATAGGGCAAACAGAGACTTCCTGCCAGCCCCCTCCCCAACTTCTTAAAAGAACTTGCACAGGAAGAGGAGCTCTCTCTGGGGTGTGGTCTGCTGAGGCAGAGGGTGCTGGAGCCTGGCGCAATGGGCAGTTCAAAGGAGGAACCCCCTGACTGTCCCAGGATCCTGAACAGCGCCAGGAGAGGAGTCCAGGACCAGTGCGCAGAAGCAGGGGCCTCTGCGCAGGGAGAAGAGAGGCCCAGGAGGAGAGCCAGGCGAAAGTCTGGCACAGGGAGCCAGTGAAGACAGCTCCCTGCTGAATTCACCCTCCTTGAGACCAGGAGGGCAAAGGAAAGGGCTCCCAGTGGCTGGGGAGCGCCGCCAGGAGCAAGAAGAGGCGAAAATTGTGAAAATCGGCCGCCTGGGGACCGAGATATGCCCCCCAGAAGGTAGGCGACCTTTGACCTCTGGAAGGACCGACGACGAAGCGCGTGGGGCTCCGCCGCCGGTCCATGATGTGCCCCTGGGGTGGGTCAGGTCCCAGGAGGCTGCCCCCAAGAGAAGTAAAGTCGGGGTGCGCAGTTGCGCACCCCGTGAAAGTACCCCCGCGGGGTGCCAGGAGCCCACCCTGGCCCCCGCCAAACATGAAGCCGGGGAGCGCCGTCGCGCTCCCCGTGAAGATGTGCAAGGGGGAGGGGCCCGGGATCCCAATTCCGGGCCCCGTGTGTGATGGAGGAGGCGGGGGAGCGCCGTCGCCCCCCCCGCACAGATGGCAGTCGGGGAGCGCCATCGCGCCCCGGCGAAGTTGGCAGTCGGGGAGCGCCATCGTGCTCCCCGTGAAAATGTGGCCCAGGGGCCCGGGACCCCATCCCCGGGCCCCGAAGAGGAGGAAGTGGTACTCGCGGGGTGCCAGGAGCCCACCCTGGCCCCCGCAGAAGAGGCCATTAGGGAGCGCCGGCGCGCTCCCTATGATGCGGGATGGAGGGCCCGGGACCCCATCCCCGGGCCATGAAGCAAAGCAGGGGGCGCCGTCGTGTCCCCTGTGAAAATGGCCTAGGGCCCGGGAACCCATCCCCGGGCCCCGAAGAGAAGGAGGAGGCCGGGGGAGTGCCGCCGCACTCCCCTGAGGTCAGGCGGGGCCGGCGTGAGGCTGCACGTCTGCCCGCCGGAGCGGGCAGACCAGATCTGCAGGTGCCAGCTCCCGCGTCAGCACGCGAGGGTGCTGGCCGAGCGGGGAGCCGGCGGGGGCAACCGGGGGTGGGTTCCCCGGGCTGCCCTCCAACGTGAAGAGCCTGCAGTGGTCCCGGGTGGGACCGGGTCCCGGACAGAAAGAGTGTGGTGCAAGGGGCCTGGGTGGGACTGGGCCCCCAAAAATTGGCATAGGCGGCCAGGGGTGGGCTCCCCGAGCCGTTTCACTCACCTGGGGGTCCGGGTGGGACCGGACCCTCCAACGGCAGGCAGACGCGGCCGGAGGCCCACATCCCGGCTCTCCCCGGAGCAGCGGGGGAGCCACTGCTCTAACATGCAGAAGCGCCCATAAGGCCTTGCAGGCCCAGACCGGCCTGCAAGGAAAAGTCAGCGTTTTCTTTGCTTGTGGTGGCCCCAGGAGGACGGGGTCACCCACCACACGTGTGCAAGGTGCAGGGGGAGCTGCTGGAGAAGCGCAGTGTCCCCCAGCACGAAGAAGACAAGTCCTGCCCTAAGTCTCTGGGGACTTACAAAAGAATAACCCCTCAAGGGCTCAGCAAGGCGCCATTAGCATCTCCATGGCTGAAACTTTTGTTCTACAGCTGGGGGTGCTCTAGGGACTGCCTCAAAGTGTGAAGAGCTGAGTTGGGGATGTCTGGAAAAGGGCATCCCCTGGAGGCGAAGAGGTGCAATTGCACGAGAAGTGCATTACTAATGTTATTTCTATGGAGGTGCAGTTGCCAACATTATGTCTTTTAAAGGGACTGTAAGTCACATGTGTAATGTGACGTACCTGAGTAAGGTGATGTCATAAGCAAAGTGGGGTTATGTTGCCAGACATTCCTGCTAGGGTGTCTGGCTGTATATACTTAATCCTGTGATTTCATCTGTGATGCCTTTTAGGGGCTTTAATTGCAATGCATTATAATGATCAACTAAGGTGATGAGTACTGTCATTCTAAAGTGCTGCTTAAACATGTTTTCTTGCTGCTGCGCTTAAGTGAAGAACAACCCAGACTGTTTTCCCTGAAGATGTAAGGGTGCATACTGTATGGTCAATATGAGATGCTCAGTCCGGGTTATGTGTCACTGGGGCAGGTGAACCTATTTTTAATGCTTGTTGAGATGATGGGGTGGGGGTGCCTCTGGGAGGGTGCCAGTTGGCTAGGCCCTCGCTCCAAGTTGTGTCAACCCACTGCATTAGGGGGCAAGATGACGTGCAGGCATGGGAGTGGTGGTACTAGACCCCACCCCCCTGCGGGAGGGGTGGGGATGTTATGCAATGTCACAAAGTAATTCCAACAGCTTATGTATATTTGTAAATTGGTGCATAGTATTGAGTAGTGTGTGTGTTTAATAAATGTACTCTTACTTTTATAAAGTACAGACTGGACAATCAATTATTGAGTGTTATTTCTGCGCTCCAGCAAATGGCGATTACTAGCCCACACCACCTCCCTTGAGTAAGCCTCAGACTGCTCTGCAACGCTACCCTCTGAGAGTCAGGCGCTACAATTGGGTGTTTGGTTCCCAGTGAAGGACAAATGTAGTCATGTTATTTGTGCAGGCTTCACCACAGATTCTGCCTCGTTTTCCAACAGTGGTGATATCGTCTTTGTACTTTCTTTAATTCTTCTTTCAGAGCAGGATTGGTTTTGTCCTTTTTCACCGCCCTTATACTCTTATTTAATAGCTTTTTTAGTAATGTGAGTTTGTGTTTTTTTTTTACACTTGGGCCTGGAAAAGGACGATGTTCACACATTCTTGGTTAAGAGATGGCAAAAGCATTGAGAAACCCACTGGTAAAGTCTGACAAGCCCTCAATAATATTTTGGTATCCTTTTGCTGGAGGGGACAGGAGGGCTTCAGTTTTATTAGTTTACTGTCGTTGATCTCACTGTCTCAGTAAAGCCTCTTGACTGGTTCAGTCTCACCTTGATGGCCTATCCCCATCTTCTTTTGCAAAGGAGCTGCTGCCAAAGGAAATGAGCATTTCAAAATAGCATGGCTGCTAATTAGCGTATGCTCAATTTTCAAATTGAAAGCTGGAAATGCTAACTTGAGACCCATAGATAGTCAAGCATGGGCAGCCTTCAATGTGACGTGTGTGGAGGAGGTGTCCTGGTCAGATATACTTCTGCCACTCAGCATTCGAAGACCTAATTTGTTCAAAGTCGAGGTTAACCTAGAACAATCCTTTGTGCTTTTAGCTGTTGTAGTTGGAGGTATCTGCGGGATTCCCCATTGTTGGTTCTCAATATATCAAGCCAGTCTTGCTCATCGAATGGAGCAAGCATGTTAGTGTTAAAATCTCCTGCTGGCAGTCAAGTTGATCTTATATTGGCAGGTCTTAATAAATGCAGAGTATATGTTAGGTGCTCTATTGTAGCTCTTTTTTTAATCGATTTTGAATTTATGTATATATTTGCTAACACCAAGAATTTTGTTAGACGTTTTTTACCAGTGTTTACCTTAATGGATGGTGCAAGCTTTATTATAATAATTTCACCATTGAATTCTGATAAGATGTTCGCTGTTAATCCCAGCTGGTTTTGTACATAGATCAATACTCCACCCAGAGCGCGACTGCTTCTTTCTGAATTTAGTGCTTAATATTGATACTCTGTATAATCAGGACAAGGGTTGGGAAGCATTTGCCAAGTTTCCTGTAGGCATACTATATTAAAAGATCTACGTTTTGTAAATACTCAGAGAAAGATGTCAAATTTGTATAACCCCTTATATTCCAAGAGCACATAGTCAACAAAGTAATTTCTTGACATAAACCACCCTTCAGGGTTGATGGTGGATAGTATTAGATAGCCAAGCCCAGTTTTTTTCCTGAAGATTTTGGAAGAAAACATTCCCTTCTACCTGATGCAAGTTCTTTACACATTGCTAAATTGTTGTCTGAGGTCAAAATGACCAATTGTTCCATGCAAGATTGAAGCTCTCAGAGAGGCTAATCTAACTCTATGTCTATCACTATTTTGCTGATTAGTGATCTTAATAATTGATGGGTACTTAACCCTGGCTGGATAGACAATTCTTATGGCCTATTCTTCCAGCCTATATTTTTCTTCTACAATACAGGATATTATATTCTTCTTTAACAAACAAATCTCAGTTCTTTCGTTTACTTCTCCTGTGGTGCCTGTCAAAAAAGCTATAACGTCCATGTTAATTGAAGGGGAGGGAGGCCACGGGCTAGAAGAAGTCACGGAGACCCCATCCCCTGGGGCCGGTAAGTATTTTGATGAGAAGGGAGGCAGCGTGGACCCGCTCTCAGGGCCTGGAGAGGCCCCGGGGACCCCATCCCCTAGGGCCGTTCAGTAAAGTGAAGGAGAGGGGGCAAGTGAGGTGAGAAGATTGTGTACAGAGCAGCGCGAGTTATGCGAATTTTAAAGTGGCGCGGAAGTTGAAATATGAGTTATAAGTATGGCTTATATTGGTGTGAAAGGGGTGCTTACATGATAAATTTAAGATATAACTCTAACTGTACAATTTCGATTGTTTACGTACTTTAAGTTGGGTTTGTATAGTAGACATAAATAAAGTTTGCCTAGCTATAACTTATGTTTAAACTTTGTCTTTTGTGTGAATTTCAGTGGTTTTTGTAATGTTTGTAAGAAATGTGTGATATTGGTATCGCTTACTGTTCTGGAGTGGAGTGTTATAAAGTGGAGTTTGGTCCACTATAGTGGGGGATAGTGTTGTAAAGTCTACTGTGGTATAGTATATTTTGGTATACTGGACTGGAATAAAGTGGAATGAGGTTGATTGGAGTGATGTACACTGGAATGGCATACAGCAGAGTGGCGTAGAGGGGAGTTGCATTCAGTGCAGGGCCGTACACTGAAGTAGGATACAGTAGAGTGCCGTATATTGCAGTGGTATTGTCAGGGTCCCCCCAACTGACACAACAAAGTCACAGCATCTTAATGCAGTGTTACGTCAATCCGGCTCAAGACACTCGCGTACGGGCAGGAGTTTCAAAAGGCCTGCCTTGTGCCTCAAGATTCACAGAACAATCCAGAAGCAGCCAAGACATGCAATAGTGGTTGCAGGTCTAGTTTCTTGCGGAAACAAGAAACCGCTAGAACAGGTGAAACTGTGAAGTGCGCGCGTAGCGTTCTAAGCCACACACTTCACCTTGGTTTCCTCAGCAGTAGTGTCAGGGGCATCGTGCTTGCGCTTTTTAGTCAGATAGATGGTAATGTAGTCGTTTCCGAGTTCGCGCAAAGAAAATTAGAGTAGGGTAGTGTCTTTCGTGTGCGCGGGTTCAGGCAGTCAGGGAACGTTTCGGTCAATCGTCCTCTAAAGGTTGCAGCTTTTGAAAGAATTAGTTTGTCAAAAGAATAGAAATTTTTATAAAGAAAGAAGTCTTACCTGAGTCTCCGGGTTCCAGTAGCAGTGAAGAAAATCCATATTCCGAATCAAGCACACACAAGTACCGACCTGGAATGAAAAGAAAGTATGATTAATGTCAAAAGAAACGTATTCATATCAGTATAACTAGTCTCAAAAGAAAAAGTGAGCAATGTTTTGAGAAGTGTGAAATTAAAAGCTCTTAAATGGAAGACAGTTGAAGAAATACGACAAAAGACTATGGAGCCGATTCCGATTCAGGCCGGAAATCACTCCGACCGAGCCGGACCCGGAGAGATTTCCGACCGAATCGGACTCTGGCAGTCCGACCGAACGAGTACGATGCGCACGCATGCAATCGGACTTGAGTCGGTCGGACTCCCAATGAAGTCAATGGGAGCCGGACGTACAACGCGTACGTGGGCTCCCATTGACTCAATGGGTGCGAGGCGAACAAGGGCACCCCCTATGGCGGGTACGCGTCGATGCGAATCACGCCGTACATGCACAGGTAGGGGGGACCCATGGGTCCCCCCTGTGTGCGACTTGCGCGGCTACGCGTACAGGGGGGTCCGACACGGACCCCCACAGTCCGGCTCCAACTGCTCTTTCGAGCCGGACGGCGTGAGTCGGTCGGACTGCTCGCGGCGCGCATTGTACTTGCCCGGCTGTGGAACGTCTCCATTGCGCGGTGCGAGTCGTGTCCGTGCGAGTCGGTCGGAGCGGTTCGGACCCGCGTACGAGTCGGTCGGCGATTTCGCGTGCGCTCGCATCGTACTCGCTCGGCCGGACGCACGTACGAATTGGTCGGGAAAGAGGGCTCCGAATCGGATCTGGTTAAGCCGAATCCGATTCGGTGCCCTACCAGCCGAGATCGGAATCGGCCCCATATGTAGTAAGAAAAGTAACAACTAATACTTAGAATTTTCATTTTGATAAAACAAAATAAGAGATGCTAAAACCTTAGTCTAGAGGGCAAGAATATTAATGTTATGAAAATAAAGAGCAGGCAAGTGTGTAGCAAATTTTTACATCTTGCTATTGTGTTACAGTTCATCATGCGATTCCCCTGAAAAGACACTAATCAGACAAGAAAGATAGCTGTAAGAGGAAGTAGCAGTGAACCCAAGAAGATCTAGACAATGCAGTCTCTTCTCTATCCCCATCCCCTTTCCCCCTGAGAGTTCACTTACACCTTCTTCACTCTGGCGGGAATGTGCTAGATTCTGAGATGGGAGTTGGGATATTTGCATCGTTCTGCTCCTGTGAAGTTTTGAGGTTAACCGTGCATGCTTACGTTCTTGACAGAGTGAAGTGCCAACGCTGAATTGTTCACCCGAGCAGAATAGCAGAATGGCAGAAGGCTGTGACTTAAAAGGTTTGAGGAAAATCCTCAAAGTGATTCAACAAGAATTAATGGCAGTGAGGGAGGAGAATAAGGCCTTAAAATTGGAGATGGAAGCATCAAGAAGAGAAACCTTAGAGATAGCTGTTAAAATAAGGGGGGGCTTCTGCTGTTAAGTTTGCCCCATCCTCTTTTGACACTGGAGGTTCTGGCTCAACTTCAAATCCACCTTCTGGTGTTACTACGCAGGTAGTGCATTCAGTGGTTCCCATAATTCTGTTATCTCCGCCTAAGCATTTTAGTTGGGATCCCTAGAAGCCCCAAATTTTCCTGACACAGTGCTGGCTACATTTTATGTGCCGTCCTACGGTCTTTCCCGATGCGAAGTCTCGAATAGCCTTCATACTGTCTTACCTCAGTGGGGATGCTGCCTTGTGGTCAATGCCGTTGGTTACACAAGATGCTCCGATTTTATGTAATTTTGAAAAATTTAAGAAGGAGTTTCTACGAATATTCGATATATTCGAATATTCGATCGGAGAAACGTCGATCAAGCTACAGACAATGAATTGCTTGAATTAAGACAAGGGAACCGAGAATTGGTGGCCTACCTTGCGCAGTTCAATAGGTTAGTGGTCGAGACAGATTGGCCAGAGAACATAAGAGCTGCCTTGTTTTATCGTGGGTTGAAATATGATCTTAAGGATGCTTTGGTGCAAATTCACAATCGTGCCACCGAAGTATCAGCATTAATAGATTTAGTCCTAGAAATAGATTATCAGCAAACAGAAAGAAAAAGAGAGGAAAGGAGCGAATTTCGTCCAAGTGTCCCCAGGTTTGACCGCATCAAAACAGATGTCACAAAGACATCAGAGAAAGATCAAGGAATTGAAGAAATGCAAATTGGAATGGTAAGAGGGCCTCTTTCTAAGAAAGAGAAAGAGAAGCGCCGGCAAAATAACTTATGTCTCTACTGCGGAGCTAGTAGACATTATGTAAAAATTTGTCCAAAGAAGTCAAAGGTTTTTAAGAAGGAAAACATTTAGCACCACCAGTAGAAGGAGTTGGACTGGTGGATGCTACTGAAGGTACAACTCCAACAGATCATCAAATTGCTAACACTTTACAATCGTCAGCTCCACAACTCATCTTAACCATGACACTAAAGTTTAGAGAAATTTTACTCCTGGAAGTTGCAGTGATGCTGGATTCAGGAGCAATCAGGAATTTCTGTGATATTAAATTTGCTGCTAAAGTGGGTGTAAAAGCGATCCAGAAACTCAAAAGCGAAGCTGTGAGAGCAGTGAACGGAACTAATCTATCATCTGGCCCCATAGTAAGTCACACAGAACCAGTTGAACTTATCTCAACTGAAGGGCATTGGGAAATAATACAATTCAACCTAATTGCACAACTCCAAGTCATCCTGGGATTACCATGGTTAACGGAGCATAATCCCACCATTAATTGGAGTGAGAGAACCATAGTGCTGGATTCCAGTTATTACAAGGAACACTGTTACCATAAAGAGCCTTGGAACAAACAAGAGATTCCTGCCACAACGTTATGTGAAAATAAGGTTGTGGTATGTATAGTTCAGACAGTTGGAATTCTGGAAGAATACCAGGAATATGCCAATGTTTTCAATGAGGTGGAGGCTGAAAAGCTTCCCCCACATCAATTCATACGATTGCAAAATAGACGTGGAACCTGGCACTAATCTCCCTAGTAGTCGGATATATGCTCTTAAAAAGCTGAAAAACTACATTTAAAAGAGTATATTAAAAAATACTTAGACAATGGATTCATATGACCCTCGCAGTCAGCCGTCTCCTTACCACTATTTTTAGTTCAAAAATGGGAAGGAGAGTTAAGAACCTGAATTGATTATAGAGCGTTGAACAGAATCATTACGAAGAATCATTACACATTGTCCCTAATCTCAGTCTTACGTGATAAACTGAAAAGAGCTAAGGTTTTTACAAAATTGGATTTATGAGGAGCTTCTCATCTTATAAGGATACATGAAGGGAATGAGTGGAAAACTGCCTTAGGATGAACTATGGATTATTTGAGTATCAAGTAATGCCATATGTTCTCTGGAATGCCCTAGCAGCAGTTCAATTTTTCATCAACGATGTCTTGAAAGAATTTATCGACCAGTGAACGATTGGGTAGATTTATGATATCCTGATTTATTCCTCAACCGTAGATGAGCATCAACAGCAAGTAAAAAGAATTTTGCAACGGTTACGAGAGAACTGTCTGGATGTTAAGATGGAGAAATGCGCCTTTAGTGTAAAATCAGTGGACTTTTTGGGGTTCATTATGTCTCCTGAAAGAATAGCTATGGATGAGAAGAAAACAAGAGCAGTACCCGATTGGCCCTCTCCAACTTCGGTAAAAGAAATACAAAGTTTCATAGGCTTTGCAAATATTTATCGAAGATTCATTAAGGACTTCTCTCCGAAGATAATACCCATCACAAAGCAGTTGAAGAAAGGAACTCCTTTTCTGTGGACAGAAGAAGCCAATGAAGCCTTTCAATCTTTAAAGAAGAGCTTTACCTCTGCACCAATTTTACGTCACACAAATCCTACTGAACCTTTTTATTTGGAAACAGAGGCCTCAGATCAGGCAATTGGAGGAGTATTGTCGCAGAGGCATAAGGAAACCGGTCAGTTACACCCATGGGCATACCGATCCAGAAAGTTGCACCCTGCAGAAATTAACCACACAATTACGGAGAAAGAATTACTTGCCGTAAAAGACGCCTTTCAAGAATGGTGATATTATCTCCTTGGAGCCCAACATGTAGTGACAGTGTTTACAGACCATAGGAACTTGCAAATTTTGAAATCAGTGAGAACCTTAACCCCCATACAATTGCAATGGTCTTTATATTTCACAGATTCTGATTTTGGCATTACTTATCGGCTTGGCAATAGTAATGGGAAGGCCGATGCCCTGTCCCGGATTGACACAGAGGGAAGAAAAACTCCATTAGATAATCAGAAAATCATTCCAGAAACAAAAATCATAGGAGCCACAGTAGAAGGAACCTTCAAAGAAAAGATCAGAGACGCAATTACTCCGGAAGAATTGCAACAGTGGGTTAGAGAAGATCCTGTGAGAGAGATTCGACATCAGCTACCATTTCATAGAGAGGCCCTGTATTTACCCACTCAAGAACTCCAACAGGAGGCCTTATTTGATTGTCACGACAACCCATTGGCGGTACATGAGGGAATCCATTCTACTGAGGAGTTGGTAAAAAGACAATTTTGGTGGCCCAATTTAGTAAAAGATGTCCAGAGTTATGTAGAGGTTTGTGAGACATGTGCACATAGAAAGTCGGACAGACGAGCCGCCAGGGACTCCTACAACCCATGCCTAATTCTCCTTATCCTTGGCACACCATAGCTATGGATTTAATAGTCAGGGTATAATTCGATACTAGTGATGGTGGATGCCTTCTCTAAGATGGCTCACTTTGTCGCCTTAAAAGGAACACCCACTGCTAAACAAGTAGCAATACAATTTAATTTGCATGTGCTTAAGACTCATGGTATCCCTAAAATAATAATTTCTGACCAGGGGTCCCAATTCCTGTCCCACTTTTGGAAGGCCTTTACTAAGAGGTTGGGTGTGGAACTAGATACTCCACCAGTTTCCATCCAGAGACAAATGGGCAGTCAGAAAGAACCAATTAAGAATTAGAGAAATATTTGAGACTATGTCTCTTAATTCAAGAAGGGGATTGGCCAGATCTCCTTTGGACTGCAGAATTTGCACATAATAATGCAAGAAAATGCTTCTACTGGACATTCCCCGTTCTATTTGAATTATGGTAGACATCCTAATGCCACTGTGAGGTTCCAAGAAGTAGCGGTGCCAGCGGTGCAAGACTTAGTACAACATCTAATGAAGGTGCACAAATCTGCTACTAACAACTTAATTCATGCAAAAGAGCATTATAAATTTTATGGTGACAAAAGAAGAAAACCAGAGCCAATCTTCAAGGTGGGAGAAAAGGTTTGGCTGAATACAAAAAATTTGAGATTAAAAGGAAATAGGAAACTCAAACCACGTTTTGTAGGTCCATATTCTGTAAAAAAGGCTATAAATCGAGTGACCTATAAAATCAAACTTCCTTTACAAGTTAAAATTCACCCAGTTTTTATGTGTCCTTACTAAAAATGCTTCCCCTCATATGAAAGAATCACAACCACCTAAGTCTATTATGGTTGAGGGAAGAGAGGAGTTTGAGGTTAAAGGAATTTTAGACTACATGGAAAAATATATTATTTAATTGATTGGAAAGGTTACGGACCAGAGGAAAGATCCTGGGAAGTGCAAACTGATGTCCATGCTCCCAGGGTTTTAAAAGCCTTTCATCAACAATCCTCACAAACCTCAGCCAGGAGGCTTAACCTTGTGAGGGTTACTGTCAGGGTTCCCCCAACTGACACAACAAACTCACAGCATGTTAATGCAGTGTTACCTCGATCCGGCTCAAGACACTTGCATATGGGCAGGAGTTTAAAAAGGCCTGCCTGGACCCTCAAGATTCACAGAAGAATCCGGAGGCAGCCAAGACCTGCAACAGTGGTTACAGATCTAGTTTCTCGCGGACCCAAGAAACCGCGAGAAAAGGTGAAACTGTGATGTGCGCACGTAGCGTTCTAAGCCGCACACTTCACCTTGGTTTCCTCAGCGGTAATGTCGTTGGCATAGCGCTTGCGCTTTTTAGTCAGATAGATGGTAGTGTAGCCCTTTCTGAGTTTGTGCATAGAAAATTAGAGCAGGGTAGTGTCTTTCATGTGGTGGATTCATTCAGTCAGAAAGGAATTCTTCAGTCAATCCTCCTCTAGAAGGTTGCAGCTTTTATAAGAATTAGTTCGGCAGAAGAATAGAACTTTTTAAGAAGAAAAGGTCTTACCGGAATCTCCGGGTTCCAGTAGCAGTGGAGAAAATCCATAATCCAAATCAAGCACACGCAAGTACCGACCTGAAATAAAAAGAAAGTGTGATCAATGTCAAAAGAAACTTATTAATATCAGTATATCTAGTCTCAAAAGAAAAAGTGTATTGAGAAGTGTGAAATGAAAAGTTCTAAAAAGGAAGACAGTTGAAGAAATACAACAAAAGTCTGTGTATTAAGAAAAGTAATGACTAATACTCAGAATTTTCATATGCTAAAACCTTAGTCTAGAGGGTAAGTATATTAATATTATGAAGTGTGTAGTGAATTTTAACATCTTGCTATTGTGTTGCAGTTCATCATGCGATTCCCCTGAAAAGACACCAATCAGACAAAAAAGATAGCTGTAAGAGGGAGAAGCGGTGAACCCGAGAAGATCTAGACAAGGCAGTATCTTCTCTATCCCCATCCCCTTTCCCTCTGATAGTTCACTTAGACCTTCTTCACTCTGGAGGGACTGAGCTGGATTCTGAATTGGGAGTTGGAATATTTGCATCGTTCTGATCCTGTCAAGTTTTGAGGTTAACTGTGAGTACTTACGTTCTTGACAAGTATAAAGCGTAGTACCGTATGGCGGATCTCCACCCCAAGTACGGACATAAAGATAGTACTCTTAAATACCCTTTGTGAATTTCCAAAGTCGTAAACTTAGACATTTGGGGGCCGATTCCGATCTCGGCCGGTAGGGCTCCGAATCGGATTCGGCTTTACCGGATCCGATTCGGAGCCCTGTTTCCCGACCGATTCGTACGTGCATCCGGGCGAGCGAGTACGATGCGAAATCTCCGACTGACTCGTTCGCGAGACCTAACCGCACCGACCGACCTCGTTCGCAAAGCCGACCGACTCGCACGGACACGACTCGCACCGCGCAATGGAGACGTTCCCCGGCCGGGTAAGTACGATGCGCGCCCGAGCAGTCCGACTGACTCGCGCCGTCCGGCTCAAAAGAGCAGTCGGAGCCGCACTTTGGGGGTCCGTGTCGGACCCCCTGTATGCGTAGCTGCGCGAGTCGCACACAGGGGGACCCATGGGTCCCCCTACCTGTGCATGTACGGCACGACCCGCCTCGACGCGTACCCGCTGTAGGGGGCGCCTTGTTCGCTCGCACTCATTGAGTCAATGGGAGCTTGCGTACGTGTTGTACGACCGGCTCCCATTGACTTCAATGGGAGTCCAACCGAATCGAGTCCGATAGCATGTGTGCGCATCGTACTCGTTCGGTCGGACTGCTAGGGTCCGATTCGGTCGGAAATCTCTCCGGTCGGAGAGATTTCCGGCCCGAATCGGAATCGGCCCCTTGGTCTAAGTTTAGACCAAACATATAAGTTTATTTTTGTAAATCGGGCCTATAGTGTCTTACAGTATATTTCCATGTTTTTATTTTTGATTTTAGGGTATCGAGGTCCCGCTGCAAAACTCCGTATTTTTATTCAACATATATGAAATATTTTCCCCTACCTATCACCACTTTACCAAAGTGGTAATAGGTATGGGAAAAATAGCTAACCTAATACTTATGTACACTGAATGGCATAACGCAGAACACAGGAAAACCTGAGGTGAAAACAAGATGACTGCCTTTAACTTTGTAAAGGCAGTCATTAGCCAATCAGCTAATGGCTTGTCATCATAATACACCTTGGTAGTACCGCAGTACTACCGCAGCCACAGATATATCTAAATTAGAAAACACTTAAAACAAATGAAATACTTACCCTAATTACCTGCAGTACCCAACAGAATCATCTGGGCACCATAATATATAATCCTTCCAGATTTCGTCACAGATATAACTAAATTAGAAAACACTTAAAACAAATGAAATACTTACCCTAATTATCTGCAGTACCCAACAGAATCATCTGTGCACCATAATATATAATCCTTCCAGATTTCGTCACAATCCGACTCACGGTTTTTTCGCTACTAAGAACTCTCTCTCGGGTGATGGCTCAGTGTATTAGTGGTTTGCAGCAGACTGACCTCTCTGGTGACACCTTTCTCCAGGATGAGGATTAATTTTTCTAGTGGATTGTGACACAGTGGCCTGTTCGCTAAGACTGGGAATGTGTTTTAGTGGTTTGTGTAAAACTGACGTCTGCACTAAAACCTCTTTCCAGGTCATAAGCAGTGCATTGGGGGCATAAGTTATAGTTAGTTCAGGCAACTATAACTGCTGAATTTCTTTGGTTTTGTGCATGTAAATTCTGAACCTAACTAGAATGTCCCTGTAACCTTTGGTTTTTTCAGTGACTTTCTAAGGTTTTTTAAAATTCTGTTTTCTAACAATAACGTCCCTGTAACCTTTGTTTTTTCAGTGAATTTCTATGTTTTTTTTAATGCTATTTCCTAACTATAACATCCCTGTAACCTTACGTTTTTAGGCGAATTTTACATTTTTTAAATATAAATTGAATTACAATTTGACCCATAAGTTCCATTTACGAATATACATTTTCACAAGTTTATAAATACATTTTATTCACACATTCATTCTTATTATATATTTTAAAACTAAAAATGTAAAAATTGAGGTAAGGTAACTTATGTAGCCTTTCTATAAATGCAATGCACCAATTCTTTCTTTTTTTTAAATTCATTTTTTGGATCCTCAGATCCGTTCCCAACCAAAAGTACATATTCAATACTAAAACAATAGCACATTTAATACAAACATGTGCTATTGCAATTTCTATAAGTGTATCACTGCCTGTGTGTGGATGTGTGAGTGGCTGTGTGAGTGACTCTGTTGGTGTGTGACTGGCTAGATGGGTGTGTGAGTGTGCATGTGCTTGGCTGAGTATGTGTGGGAGTGGATGTGTGGGGGTGTGAATAGGTGTGTGAGTGGCTATGGGCGTGTGCATGGTTTTGTGGGTCTGTGAGTGGGTGTGTGAGTGGCTGTATGAGTGTGTGAGTGGGTGTGTGAGTTGTTTTGTAGGTCTGTGAGTGGGTGTTTGAGTACATGTATGGGTGTGTGAGTGGTTGTGTGGGCATGTCGGTGGGTGTGTGAGGAGATCTTACCTCTAGGATATAAATAAACCAGGGTGTTAGGCAAGGTTGTGTGCTAGCCTCTAGGCTTTTCAGCCTTTACATCAATGGAGCAGCGGATTTGCTGGCAAACTGTAATCATGATGCTCCCAATTCTGCGGGAATTAACATGTCTATACTCATGTTTGCTGACAACATGCCCCTACTATCCCGAAGCCCGTGTGGCCTCCACTTATTGTTGAATCGCTTTGTAACATTCTGCTGGGATAGGGGCCTTGAGGTAAATCCTACTATGTCAAAATGTATGGTTTTAAATCCCCACCGCTCCTTCAAAGGCAGAATGAATATAGAGGGGGTCCCGATGGAGCAATTGAAATGTTTTGACTACCTTGGAGTAAGGCTGGCTGACAACATGTCTTGGGCAACATAACTGGGGAAAAGCAGGTCCACCTTAATCTAAAGAGAGGCGGCCATAGGGAAAAAATACAAGCCCACATCCTGTGGAGCCGTTACCCTGGCCCTCAAAGTATACAGAGCCACAGTTATGTCAGGGGCTACATATTGCGCTGAACTCTGGGGTTGGGTTGATGTGTCCATGCTTACCCACGCTGAACATCAATTTATCAGATCGCTTTTCAACTTGCCCACAAGTATGCCTCTTTTACCCTTACACCTTGACCTGTCACTAAAAAGAATTGAACAAGTGATACTAGTAAAACCTATCACTTATTGGGTACTCCTCTGGACGACCCCGGAATTGGAGAGCTATAGAAAAGCTCTGGCGGAACTAGTTGCTCTCGATAAAAGTGTCCAATTCCCTAGGCTGAAGAAAATAAAGGCATTCTGTGAGCTTGTAAAGATGGAGGAAGTTTGGCATTCCACAGCCCATATGACAAAAGGCATTACTGTTAATTAACAGAAGCTTACTGGGACTGTATGCTGGCAGGAATCTGACAAGATCAAAAAGTGGGGAGTATGACTGAGAAATTCCTGACCCACAAATGTTTTTTTAGCTTCAAACCCTACTTAGATAGGATTCGGCACACTATGGCGAGACATCTGTACATAAAATTCAGGATTGGTACCCTTTCGCTAAAATCTTTTACTTGTAAATGGGACAAAAGTGGCTCTGCACCTCCCTATTGCCCATTTTGTTCACAATTGGAAGAGTCAGTCGATCACCTCCTTTTTTTTCCCAAGCTATGTCCTACCCCATAAAAAATGAATAATTCCGGTATGCAAGCTAATGGGCACAATACATTACTGGAATGCCTCCGGGATACTTAGGTACGACACATGGGAGTATATCACGTTTACGGTCTCTAGATTTTTAATGTGGGCATGGAAGATTAGATTAAATAAGATCTCTGGACAAACTAGATGTTAGATCTTGTGGATGCATGGAGAGAGCATAAAATGTAAGCTGTACCTCATTTTCCGACTTTTGCTGCTAGTCACTCTTTTATAGTACAAAGGAAATTATGTATTACATCGTTTTAATATAATTATTTTTAATGTTTTAACATTTTAATGTTCCTATGTTTGCATTATAACCACCACACTCGTCACTTAAAATGTCTCCGGACTTTATGTGCTATAGAGCTGTTTTGCATATGCTTGGGTCCAAACTGGGGTGCCGTAGTGAGCAAAAGTACGATGGATTTAACCCAGATCTCTTGACTGGGGGTAAATGTTTGATTTATTCAGCATTCCGTCTATCATTTGTTGCCGCAATTGGGCTGATGCAGCATTGAATATTGTTTATGTTTTTAATTAACTAGGTACTTGTATGGAAATTGGGGCTTGATCACTTTTTTCCAACGTAATAACAAAATTCTTAACTCAGAGTGCTAGGTACTATGAAATTAGTTTTAATGTGGTTGCTGTACTGTTAACATCTATAGCATTGAACATCTGACAAAGACAATGTTGCTATGTTTGGGTCCTGTTTTGTGTTTTATTGTCTTCTTTTAACTGTACATTTATGGTTACAAAATTTTAACCAAAATAAAGTATAAATCACACGCATAAATCAAATATTTAAGAGGAGTGCAATAATCACATAAGGAGAACACAGAGTACTAATGAACTGACAATATAGCAAGAATGTAATTGAAGTAAAATTAGCTAGAAAATGAGCAAGGTCATATAGATAAACTAAACAAGTTAAATGGTTTGACTCCAACTGCACAAAGGATCATAGCCACTTATTAAAAGCACTTAAGCAGCTCCCAGAGACCCTGATTTGGTGCGTAGTCGCAGAAAGGCGTACAAGAAAGCCTTATTGGCCCAGAAAAGAGGTATAAGGGAGGACACCTTCCAAAATGTAATTTGGCTAGTACTCTTAAAAACAACAAAATGTTTTGGCAGATTGTTAATCAGAATTACTTTGACGATTCTTATGATTCAGGCTTTGAGACAGTGATTAGTCCGGATGATTGGGTCAGACATTTTACTCAGGTGTGTTCAGGTTCTGCCGCTATGGAGGGATCTCACAGCACTGAGGTACAAGATAAACATTCCATTGCACTGAATGCTTCTCTGTCTCTCTTCTCCAGGATAGACATAGCTAATAAAGGTGTTATTGACACTATTAACAGATGTCTGGGAAAGCTCAAGGGCCGGATGGAATACTGGCAGATTTCTTTAAGGCAAACATGCCTTTTGTGGGCCCCCCTTTTGCCTACTGTTTTTAAGGCCATGCTAAGCACTTGACTGACTAAAACTTTTTCACATGCGACCATTGTGCCCATTTTCGATACGGGATGCAAAAGGAGTCCCCAATGTTATCACCCCATATCATTAATTAATACTACAATAAAAATAATGGGCAGGATTTTAGTAGAGGGACTTCAAACCTTGGCCCACAAAAATAATATCTCTGTGAATTGCAATTTTGCTTTCTCACTGGCCTTGGGACAATTGAGCAATGTCTCAACCTTTATCTCTTGATCAATAAATATACTATGGTCAAGGAAGGGAATATATATCTAGCTTTTATGGACCTCAGTTCATTGTTCAATTCTGTCAACAGATCCCATCTCTGGGGTATTATGGCCGCACTTAAGGTTGATACTAGCATTGTTAATTTCCTGAGCGAACTACATGCTGAAGTAACTGCCAGTGTCAGGTTTGGCCCGGATGGAGAGACGACCCAAGCCTTTAGCCTAGCTAGAGGTGTACATCAGGGTTGTGTTTTGGCTCCTTTTCTCTTTTCTTTATACATCAACGGCCTGGACAAACAGCGGCTAAACTATAAAATTTACTGTCCGTGGGTAGGTGAGCGCTGTGTTCCAACATTGATTTACGCTGGGGACACAGTTCTTTTAGTCAGGACAGCAACTGGCCTCCAGCACTTGTTAGATCAGTTCTGCATCTACATGGCTAACTTTGATCTCACAGTTAATCAGGGCAAGACACACATTATGATCTATGGCGCCCGGAAAAAGAAAGCTAACTCTTTCATTGTGAACAATAAGAAAATTTGTACGGTCCATTCATACTCGTATCTGGGGATTTTGTTTGATGATAGACTTAGCTGGGGCCCACTGAACACAGCCAACGTTGCGGCCTTGAGAGATGTATGGAGGCTGTCTTTAGTTTCACCGCTAGACTTGGCAGCAGGCCTATGAGGGAGCTTCTGACAGTTTACACCTCAAAATGTCGCTCTAATGTTACCTATGGGGCTGGACTGTGGGGCATTAGGAATTACCCATGGCTTCAGGAAGTCAAGAAAGGTTTTACTATAAGATTGTTGGCCATACCAAGAACTACATCTGCCCATCTTTGCCACTAAGAAGTGGGGCTAGATTATATAAATGACCTAATCAATTACAACCGCTCTTATTGTGGCTAAGGATGTGGACCAAGAAGTAGGCTTCCTTTAACCGGTCAGTTCTAGCTAACTGAATTAAATTAGACAGTGGCTTAAAGATTCCTTGGCTGTTGTATATTTATAACACTTGCTGCAGCCTGAATCTACCTGATCTGTTTGATAAACCGGAAACCTTTTCCTTCAGTTTTTCTGAATCTCTGAAGGTAACTTTTGTGTCCAAGTGTAGCAATGTAAGATTGCATAGAGTTTCTGGGAAAACTACAGTAATTACTTATAATTTGATCTGTACTACTCCCGGTATTGAACCTTATCTCATCTGGGTCTCAAACATGAAGATAGATTTCTGCTGACCAGGCAGAGGTTGAATATTGTACACTTCTTGGAAGCCTACCCAGCGTGGGGTACTTACTTAAAAAATCTGCCTGTCTGTCCTTGAATTGATTTCCAAAACAAGTATAGAACTCTGTGTTTGACCTGAAAGTCTATGGTCAAGTTGCAATCTTGTGGCTGATATGTGATCCCTTTTCTTCACAACATAAATCAAGTGGGTGGCTCTGTTTTCTGCAAATTGTAGTTTCTGAATACTAAGAGTAATGAAATATTGAGACATATGGCTTTGTAAGCTACACATCAGTGTTTCATATAGTACTAATTTCCAGTGTTCAATTATTAAGAAAGGGTATATGTTTTATGAAGCGTATAGGTGGATATTGGAAAATGTAAGAGTGGCTGATACCTTTGGATCAAATGATCACTCTGAATCAAAGAAAATATTGGGATTCTGCGTTACATTGCTTTGTTCAGGTGGTTGAAGTAACTGGTAAAGTCAGCACACATCCAGTGACGTACTAGGGTTTTATACTAAAATCATGATCTATATTTTATTCCTTTTTAGGTAAATATTATTCATTCTCATCCAGTGTTTAGTTACCCAAAAATAGTATTAGACTCATTAGAGCTGCTACTAAGAAGTACTAAGAAGTAATGTAGGCCATTCCATTGTTGTCAAGCACTTTAAGAGTCATTACATTGTGGTAAGTACATCAGAAGTACCTTTACATTGCAGTTGTACACATCAGTAGTGCCTTTACTTCGCAGCTTTGAAGATATAACTATAACATCCCTCTAACCTTTGTTTTTTTAGTTAATATATTATATATATACATATCTATATATATATATATATTTAGATATGTACGTATCTATATATATGTCTTCGGTGCTCATAATAGTGGCATTTGGTAAAAAAAAACTCTATATATATATATATATATTTATATATTCAATAAAAATAAAGTTTAGAGGAACATTATAGTTAGGTTCAAATTTCACACGCACAAAACCATAGTCATTCAGCAGTCATAATTATATTGCAGGAAATTATGATTTGTGCCCTAAAGTAACTATAACTCACTCCCCCACCATGTACAGTTTTCTCATCAATAATTTTATTGGAAATGCTGAAGTTATATTATAAATGATGTCATAGAAGACCTTATTACTGATGTAGAAGTGCATGGCGAGGACAGCAAGGCCTTGCAGCCAACCCCACGCAGGCATCCTCCCCCGCGCCTCGCCTGGCCTTCGACTGTGCGAGGCAGGGTTCATCCACCTGTGGCCTGGTCCCCATAGGTAAGCAACCCTGATTTGGGGCACGCAGCCCCTCTCCCACGGCCGCCATACCCCGGGGCCCAGCCATTACTAAAAGGGGAGGGGGGCTGTCCCTCCCCAGGCTGATTTTTACCCCAGGGACCCCATCGCCCGGGGCTCGGCCAATTAGTGAAAGCGGAGGGGGTTGTGCGGCCCTTTTCCCTGGGCCTAACGTTTACCTCAGGTACCCCATCCCCAGCGGCAAGGCCACTTGATGCTGGATACCCTGGCTCCATCCAGGGCACCCAGTGTGCACTGTTGGGGGGAGCATCAATGACCATGCAATCCCTGCCAGCTCCCCGGCTCCATATATATACCGCCGTGTGAGGTCGAAACACGTCTTGTTTCATTGCCAAATAAAATACTACTGAAGCATTCTCAACTGGCGTGGCTCCTTCCTTCCTTATATATATATATATATGTTTCCGAAGTCGCCCTCACAATGAAGATGCACTCCACAGCAGATGATTTCTTCCAAATCATTTATTTTCTAGAAAGCAAAAACCGGCATCTGCATGCTGAAACTTCTCTTCCCTGACGTGTTTCGGAGCTCTCACCTCCTTGTTCACAGGCTTAATGAGACTTTGCAGTTCACTCACAAACACCTTCTGCATGCTTAATTAGTTGTGCTGCCCTCCAGTGGGCCTCTCAGGTGAGTTAAGCTGTAAATTGCATGCTGGAACTTGTGGTGCTTATAAGTAAAATTCTTACCCTCAAGTGGGTTCTGCTCCGTGTCACATCAGAGGGTAATGGGACTTCCTTGCAGGAAAATAAAAGTGCACTTTGGATTTTCTGTGAAGTTGCAAGCAGCCTATGATTAAGGAGCAGAGGGGCTCCAAAATGCGTCAGGCAGGAACAATCAGGATGTAACATGCCGGTTTCCCTGAAAATAAACATTTCTGTTGAAATGCCTATAGTGGAGTGCGTCCTCAAATCAGGACACACATGGGAGCATAAAATCATGGCAGTCCAGCCGTGGAGGACTGCACCACCTTTCAAATGAAATAAAGGGTCGCAAGGTTAAAGAACTTTCTTCAATTTGGAAAGCGACACAGCAGTGCTTTTTTAAATGAACTGAGCAAGTTGTTTCCTGAGGCCCACTAGAGGGCACGAAATACAGAAATAAATTACTGCAGCTCTGCAGAACACACTGAAGGGTAAGAATTCTACCAAAGAACACTACAGATACCAGCATCATTTGAAAAATTATACTCACCTGTGTAGCCCACCAGAGGGCAATGGGACTTCCTTGCAGGAAAATAAAAGTGCGCTTTGGATTTTCTGTGAAGTTGCAAGCAGCCTATGATTAAGGAGCAGAGGGGCTCCGAAACGTGTCAGGCACGAACAATCAGGATGTAACATGTCGGTTTCCCTGAAAATAAAGATTTCTGTTGAAATGCCTGCAGTGGAGTGCGTCCTCAAATCAGGACAAACATGGGAGCATATATATATATATATATATTACCAACTGGTAGGTAGTTATAGTTAGAACCATGTTTCATAGGAAAAGCGTTTTTTGACTTGGCTATATCTTTGGCGCCGCTTGACAAATCTTCATGAAATTTTCCCCAAAAAGTGTCATAGTGAGTCTTGTGCATAGAAAGTTTCTGAGTGATCCATCAAACGGGAGCCGTGAAAAAATAGGGGTGGTCAAAAAGGTGTTTTTTCAATGTTCATTTCCATAGAGAAATTTGAACGCGACTACAGCCAGACCTGCTGGACGGAATTACACCAAACTTGGCAGAAAGCTAGCTCTTGGTCCAGAAAGAAGGCTCCCCATTAATTAGTGTAAATCCATTCAGCAGTTTTGGAGAAATAATAATTAAAAAACAGTACATATCTAGGGACGCAGAGCCTCTGAGGAGCCAACAGTCCCCATTCTCGTATGGGATTGGCTGCCAACACTTCAACCAGGAAGTGTTGGCAGCCATCTTGGGACTCGGCTTAAGCCTAGTCCCAAAACAAAACACAAAAAGAGAAGGGGTCAGGGTAGGAATACCCTGACCCCCTAGGCCTCTGGGTGTGGTCCCACAGGGCAAAAAAACACATTTCACCCACATTTCTGGTTGAGACAGGTATAAATCGCCTGGGATGCTGTCGGGGCCTGACGCTTTCTCCATTTTCATGAAAATGGAGTGCCTGTGCTGTCTTGGCAATGTCCAGCTCAGTGAAGGATCCGGCATGCCACCCATCCCTATGATCTGTATCATAAATTGTACAACCTGACGGTTTTCTTTATCTTTGGCCCACACCCTTTACAGGTTGCTAAAATGATCAACCCATGCCTCAGGTTGCACCACAGTGTTAAGATGGTTTTCAATTTTGAGAGACCCAACTGCTACGAGCCTCCAAAAGTCCTTAATGTTCTTGTTAGGAAAGGCTTCAGTGAGTTCTTCAAACTGCTCTGACTCCCATTTTGGCCTTTATCTGGAAAGTCTTGTCTGGCAGCGATAATCTCCCTGCGATCCCCCTTTTTAACAGCTTCAATCAGTAAAGCTTTGGCCTGTCTACAATCACAAGAATACCACCCTGGGAGGTTGATTGTTGTTTGTCCCCTCCGCCCCTTCTTAATAAAAAGATGTTTTAGTGAGCCCATAAGTTCACAATGATAAATAACATTTATTGTGCTTATGTCAGTTGTTACTTAAAGTGCCATTTTGTCCACAAATAGTTTATAAATTTGAAGCTGGACTGCAATGTTATCCTTTATTGTGGTCCACTTCACATTCCTGTTATTGTTACATGCTTCAATCATGCTTATAGTGATTTTGTGTGACGCTCTGGAGTTTATAAATGGTTTGACCAAAAAGAGCACACTATCTCTTCTGGTGACAACCTCCATGTCGCATAGATTTCGCCATAACATTTTATCCAAGAGGATATAGTCGATGTTACTGGTATACATGCCTCTCTTAAATATTGGCTGAGGAGGAAAATCCGACGGAGTGTGGCCATTTACAACCTTCAGGCCATGGGCCACTATAAGTTCATTGATTTCTGCTGCAACTTTAGGGTGCTTGATCGCCAAGTCAGCAGTGTGAGTGGGAAACGCCCTAGAAGCACACGTTTGGTCCGTCTGATCTGTGGGGATAAGGCCTGCTGGTATTTTTGTGTTATAATCTCCCACTATTATTTGAAGATAATTGTGGTGTATGCGATCAGCAGTTTCTGGCCATATCTGACAATTGGGCCATCATGTCCGATTTTTGATTTACTGGGACAGAGAAGATGTACACATTACTAATAGAAATGTTCCTAGCCCCAGTCGCAGTGCCTATTTGAACGATTATCCCAGTAGATCCATGCACTCTAGTACAATTTTCTTTGTTTTAGGAAAAAGGTCCAACCGTAGCCAAATCAGGAGGCCTCCCAATGGTCTCCCTCTCTGTTGATGGGATTGCGTTGATGGCAAATGTTATATACCCTGTTCTGAACACTGGCTCTAATGCCCATGTTTACTAAAACAATATAATAGGGTGTTGGTCAATAAAGTAATGGAGGGCCTATCTAGTGGTAAAATATTCTGCTGGTGGGGGTTAACAACTTCAGCCTCTTTGTCTGACAGTAAATCACTGAACCACCTCTCTTCTGCCATTCCTGGTCTGAGAATTTTATAGGTGTTACCAGGGTACCTGAGGTCTCATTCGCATTGGCCCTATCTGATGGTGTATTTTCCTGCTGGTGGATTTTCAACTAGTCAGTCTATATCAGACAGATCCCCCCAAAAGCAGCTGAGGAAGGGGCTAACTGATTAGAGGTCAGAGGGTGCAGAGTATTGGCATTAGTTTGAATAGTTTGGGGGTGTGGGAAATTTACCTTGAGTCTCATATGTGACTCCATTGGTGGCCTATACCTATGCTACAAGGCTATCATGCCTTCTACAAAATCATACTTATCTAGCTTCAGCATAATGTAGTCTAATGTTGAATGAACATTACTGCGCCTGGATGCATTTAGTATTTCTTCTCTTATGACAAACCTACGACCCCTAACCTTCCAGAGCCAATGGATAGCCTTATTAATCAGTGGTTAAATTGTTTCCCTTGTACCAGGGGGAAGTTTCAGAATGATAATCATAAATATATCATAGGACTCACTAGTGGCTTCAGTTGGTTTTATGGTATTTCTTTTCGAGTGTGGTAACAGAGGAAGTGTCGTTTTGGATCGGGGGCCCATGATATTCGTTCTTCGGGGCATTCCTCCTCACTCTCTTGCTGAGTAAATCTGCATTTGTTTTGGGGTCATCAGCAGGTGTATCTTTTGATTTTGCTACTTGACACGGTCCCACAAGTCAGGCTTTTCTAGACTTTGGGGCATGTTAGTGTTAAGTTTCACAACCATGGCTGTCAGGTTATCCAGCCTATCATTGAGGGCCTTGGCCAGCCTACTCATGAAGTCTCTTAAGGTAGCTATCTCTTCTTTTAGTACAGTTAGTTGTGTACTATCTGGGTCCCTTGCTCCGAGTACAACACTACTGTGGGATACTAGTGGCTGTGTGTTGCCTGTACTTATATCATCCATAGATCTTAGAACTTCAAACCGATTGCTACATTATATTGCAATTACAGGCCCTGAAATAAGCTGTTCCAATGGTGGAGTATTCGTCAGACTTTGATGTTCAGGTGAGGCAGGGAGCAATGTACTTGTGCTTGTGTCTGCCATGTTATAGACCACTATTTCACTGCTGCCGGCTTTTTATAAAAAAATGATTTGATGTTGCCCTTTCTACCCTTCCCTAGCTGTTTCCAGTTGGAATTGAGGAACTTAGTGGCTAGGAGGCCTTCAACTTCTCCAAGCAGTACATCTATTTCGTCCAAGGTACAATTCTATGCTGCATGCCTTGCTTGTCTTTTTGGCTTTCCCTGTATTGGGTGACTTTTCGCTTCACCATAGTGGTCAGTGAAGCGATACTCTTCAGGGAATCCTTTGTAGGATGGTTGTAGTGTACAGCAGGTATTTAGCTTAGCTTGTGACTAACTTCCCTTAGAATAATCTAATTGTAGGGGGAACAACTGATTTGTTTTGAATAATAGACAATAGGAGTTCGGAATTAGTAATCTTGTGAGTTCTAGGCTTATTACTTATGTCCTGGTCACTTCAATGCAGCTCCAAAACCAATAATGGGGTATTAAAAAACCCAGTTCCAACATACGAATAAGATATTTGGGTGGCGGAGATTTGCTTGATACACTTATACTATCATAACAGACATTTGCAAGAAATATATATCAGCATTCAGTTATTACACTCCCACATACAGATAAAAATATAAGCATTGTGGATATGTGACAGTCCTATCGGACGAAAGCCAATTCAGCAAGGACCAGGCAGCAGCTTTGGCTCAACCTGCAGCCGCGCAGTAGTACCGAGTAGTGTCAATACACCTCGCCAATTCCACAGGCCCAGTAGTTCTAATGAGGTGGGCCACCTGTCCACACAGAAAGACTAAATTACCAGACCCCTAGACCTTTTACTGCAGGTAGGAACAATTTATCATACTCTAGGGATAACCTTTACTCCCTCCGTCCACTGAGAAGTAAGGCATGCTTACTCCTCCCCTGTGAAGAACCGACTAGTTCATAGGTTTTTCTATGCCCAGACTGCTTAACCAATATCCCAAGGAACACTTGGGTATTGCCTAAACCTAGTAAGAGTTTGAACATACTAGCTAAGGAAATCGTAGAACTCCAGCTAGCTTTGATCAATGCCAGATCATTGATCAAACACAAGTATGATATTGCAGACTTTATCACCGATAACAAACTGGACATATTGTTTGTCACTGAAACCTGGGGTGAACACTCATCTGACTCGGATTTTAACATTGCTGTCCCACATGGATACAAAGTTATCAGACAGGACAGACAACTTAAAAGAGGGGGAGGGCTTGCAATCATTTATAAGTACGAGCTTAACATCCACTCCTCGGCCGTACCTACAGCGGACTGTGAGGCATTACATTTTAAAATCTCCATCTGTGACCACGAGACTTTCAATGGAATACTTCTATACCACCCTCCCGGCCCTAGAAATAATTTCCTCTCTACTGTTCACCAACTATTAGAGCCAGGGCTCCTCTCAGAATTCTTCACGGTCTTAGGGGACATGAACTTTCATCTTGAGCTCTCAGAGGAAAATGACACTCGGAAACTTCTTGAGGCCACTACAGAATTAGGACTACAGCAGATTATACACTATCCTACGCATGTAGCAGGACACACTTTGGATGGACTATTTACTAATAATCCAGCCATTTTTAAGACATCTACTTTTCCGTTGACCTGGACGGATCATTATGCTGTACTGTTTAATTATATCCTCCCTCGATCGCATGCTGGTAAGCTGGCTAGCAGCAAGACTCTCAGCAGGGCATGGCATAAAATTGACCAGAGTATTCTGGATGCCAAACTAGCACAAAGCCAACCTACTTCGCATTTGGAAGCAGAAGCTTCAGCCTTAAATTATACTACATGGCTAGAATCAAATTTTGAAACGCTAGTTCCGACCACTGTTATCAACAAAAATAGAAAAACGCCATCTGCCCCCTGGTTCTCAGAGGCACTACGACTTGATAAGCAGGCTTGCAGAAGGCAGGAAAGAAAATGGAGGAAAAACTATGAAGATGCAGAAAAAGAACTGTACAAAGCCACGCTGGCTGAATATAAGAAAAAGTTAATTGCCGAAAAGAGTCTGTATTTCACTAAGCAAATTGAGGGGGCAGGCACGTCCAGCAAGGAACTTTTTAAAATTATAAAGAATCTAACCTCAGCACCCAAGGATGACACCGCTAACGCTAACTAAGATTGCTGTGACACCCTTGCCCACTTTTTTAAGTCCAAGGTTGATCAAATTTACGAGCAATTTACAATACACAGACCGCTCACTAATGACGTAGTACAAGCAGTGGCAGGCAAAGGGGTCTTTTTAGATTTTTCTCCGGCATTCCCTGAACAATTAGAGACTCTCCTTACTAAAACCAAATCAGGATCCCCGGATGACCCGTGCCCCCCCCAGGATTCTTAATAACATCAGTCATATTATTACTCCTCACCTAACTAGCGTTTTTAATCTGATGCGAGCACAAGGGCATTTTCCTTCTATATGGAAACAGGCCTGCATTCTGCCTCTTTTAAAAAAAGCTAATCTAGATACAACTGATCCTGCAAACTATCGTCCCATTGCTAGACTCCCTGTACCGGCTAAAATCTTTGAGAAACGGCTTAATACCGAACTCTCTATTTTTATTGCGGAAAATGAAATCCTGGATCAGAGTCAGTTTGGTTTTAGAGCAGGCCATAGCACCGAAACGGCTCTAATAAAAACGACGGAGGAGATCAGAAAAACACTAGACGGTGGGGGATCGGCAGCCCTTGCCCTCCTCGATTTGTCCGTGGCATTTGATACCGTGGACCACGCGACTCTGATCGAACGTCTTAAAACCATCGGGATTGGAGGCAGGGCCCTTTGCCTCCTAACGTCGTTCCTTTCCGATCGAACACAAACTGTGCATTTGGGTAATTTTAAATCTGCACCCTTCATTTTGCCATGTGGGGTGCCGCAGGGGTCCTCTCTGAGCCCCACGCTTTTTAATATTTACGTTTCTGAACTCGCCTCCCTGATCAGAAGTTTTAACCTCTGCCCTACCTCATATGATGACGACACTCAGCTAGTGATCTCAGCAGTGGACAAGGACATTAACTATTCAGCTAAACTCCATGACTGTATGGGCGCCCTGAGTAACTGGATGGCTAGGCACTGTCTGAAGCTGAACTCAGGAAAAACAGAGGTGGTGCTATTTGGCAACCTCTCTCCTGAGTGGTCTCCAGTATGGTGGCCGGACACATTGGGCAATACTCCTATACCAGTGGCCAAGGCTAAGAATTTGGGGGTCATTATTGATGACAAACTCAATATGAAGGCCCAAGTGTCAAATGTGGTCTCTGCCGCCTTTCTCACTATTAAAATGGTCCGAAAAATTCTGCCTTTCATTCCTTCAAATACTAGAAAAACCGTAATGACTTCCCTTGTATTATCCAAATTGGGTTATTGCAACGGTCTGTACATTAACCTACAAACCAATCTACTCAGAAGGCTGCAGGCAGTACAGAACACTGTGGCTAGACTGGTCCTGGATGCTCCTAGATACCAATCCATTAGAGTAGGTATTCGGGAATTACACTGGTTACCAGTCGGCCAGCGAATCAAATTTAAGGCACTTTGCACAGCCTTTAAGGCCCTGCATGGAGAAGGACCACAATTCCTGCTGGACCTCTTCAGCTGATATACTCCCAACCGATCGCTCCGTTCAGCAAATGCCTTCCTGATGCTCACCCCCAGAATCAGAAGGTCCAACTGGGGGGAAGGAGTTTCAGTTACAATACCATAAAGGAATGGAATGCTCTCCCGATCCCTCTTAGGAAGTCCTCTTCCTTGTTGGAGTTTAAGAAATTGCTTAAAACATGGCTTTTTAGAAACTAGCTGCCCTGACGACAGATTTGGAGTCCGCGAGCGCCTAGACACCCCTGGGTAGTAGTGCGCGCTATAAATTGCCATAACATAACATAACATAACCATAACACAACCCTTCCCAATTAAACTGTTCAGAAAGAAGAGGCTGCAAATAGTGCTTTTGCGGTCCAGGTTTGTAGTAGGGGAAGACCAGCTAGAACAGATTGGCAAGGTAAATCGGTCGTCCGGGCTGGAGGACTCTCTGTGTAATATTGATTTCATGGGCCCATGACACCAGTTATGTAGGCCTTTAAAAGGAAGCCAGGCAAAAGAAGGCTCACAAAGAGGAACCGCAGGACAGTTTGTCAAGAGCCTGGATGGTGTAAACAATGTGGATGCAATAATAAGCCAATCTAACTTACTGTAAACAGCTTGTGAAGTACACTTCTCAGGTGGAGGGCCCAGCCCAGTCTCCTCCGGCCGCTGACGGGCGCGGACGGGCCCGCCCTTGGCCTGGCCTTCGTCCGGGCATGGATCACATGCCGCTGTGGGACGTGAGAGCTTGTTTTATAGCGCTGCCGGTGCCGGTAATCCTGTTGGAAGGGGCCATCTCCTGGGGCACAGAAACAGCAAAGGATGCTAGAGGTTGGAGTCCCCTGCCCCTAGAACTCACGCTGCCCAGCTAGAAATCCCGCACTGTGGGACGTGGGAGCGTGCTTTATAGCGCTGCAGGTGCCAGCAATCCTGATGGAAGGGGCCACCTCCTGGGGCCCAGAAACAGCAAAGGATGCTGGAGGTTGGAGTCCACTACCCCCAGAACTCACGCTGATCAGCTGGAGATCCCGCGCTACGGGATTTGGGATCGCACTTTATAGCGCTTCAGGTGCCAGTAACCCTGATGGAAGGGGCCACCTCCTGGGGCCCAGAAAGAGCAAAGGATGGAGGAGGTTAGAGTCCTCTGCCAGTCCTCTTCCCCCATATCTCGCACTGACCAGCTTGAGATCGCACACTGCGAGATGTGGGAGCGCACTTTATGATTTATGTATGTCTTATTGTTTGTTGTGTCTGGAGGCTATGCCCCCAAGATTTGTTTGTGCATCACAAATAATAATTTTCCATTGCCATTCACCCTCATATAAGACATGGTACGCGCATCACTGCACAACTGATTAACTTCAAAGACTGTGATGCCAAGGCAACCACCACGTCCACTGACTGCTATACGGAGAAATTATAGGCATGCAAGTGTTGCAATGTTCAGCATGGACAAGTCATACAGAGCTGTCAATATCCTGATGGAAATCATTGCCAAAGTATAGAGCAGCTTACACCAAGGACTTTTTCTGGTGTTTTTGTTGGTTCCATGCTCCCAACCTTCGGAGTTAAATTGTATACAAGTTGGCAGGGCTGTCTAAGAAGCAAAATAAGGTTGCCAAGTTTTAATGGATACATGTTGCAGAATCTATGGTTATTCCAGACATTTGTTTAAATTCCAGGAGCTGTTACGGAGATTGCAAAAAGCTAGCACGTTTCCCTAGCATTTACGCTCACAGGATAGTTCAGCTCAATTGAATTAAATTATGTTTATACATCAACACCTATTTTAAACATGGGCTTGTTTTTCTCTCCAGCCCTAGTGATGGAGGGTAGAAATAGATCCAAAAGGAAGATCCAACAATGAGCGAAAAATATGGAGTGAAATAAACTTGTTAAACAGAAATAGAATTCAGTGCATTAAGTTAGGGGATTTGAGGAGTACTCACAACACAGTGACCCAGATTGGTGGTCACCAGACCATCTCTTGAGAAGGGGAGAGAGAATTTTTTTTGGATAGCGGAAACATTCTCCCAAAGCAATACCTTAACACACTAGGGTATCCCACGCCCAGGAGTATTCTTAAAAATGGAGACACAGAGAAGTACATCCTACTTTAGACAAACAAAAGGTTGTCTTTATTAGACCACACCCATTCTTTTAGTAGCATGCTTCATCATCTGGTCTCATCCTGGTCCCTAAAAACAGGATGGGCTCAACCATACTCCAGGGAGCACTTTGGATATTATCGGAGCCGGGGTCTTGAGAAGAAGATAAAAATACCTTGAGCAACATGGGCATTCCTTTAATATTGGTTGTTCGGGTATATCTACAAAACAATAATGGGGTAAAATAGGGATATAATTGCCCTCTACCCTATTGAATTGTCATTATGTTTCAGCCATATTTTGATAGTTCTCTTGGCTTTCATCAGGACTAGCAAGATGCCTCAGAATTTATCTCAAGTCAAGCTTTCTAATTAGATGGGACACCCAAAATACAATATATAAACATGCAGTTATAGGGTCTACTAACCAACTGTGGAGACTTGTTTTCTTGATTCCCTACTTACAGTATAGTTTACAGAGGTGACATGGTACCCTTGACTGTGTGACAGCAGGGGCATGCCCCCCCCACCTCCATGTGGAGAAACGTGGGGGCATATTATCAACGGCCAGCGATAATTATAGCTGGCCGTGCTTAGCGATAATAGTCCTATCGCAGGCTATCTCTGGAAATTATCGCCCTGGTAGCGCGTTATTAACAACGCGTTTCTCCAGGGCGATAAAAATTCCAGAGATAGCGAGGTTATCGCCGTTTTGCAGGGAACATCGCTGCTTTTCCAGCGATGTTCCCTGCAAAACGGCGATAACCTTGCTGATAAGACCCTGTGGTCGTATCAGCAGAATCCACCCCCTATGATAGGGATGGCTAAGTCAGGATTTTAGCAGACGTTAGATTTTGGCAAAATCGAACCTCTGCTAAAATCATGTGGGCTGCCTTGTAAATATCGCGATGTGAACATCAGCGATATTTGCAACGTAGTCCATCCGGGGTACGCCCAGTTACGCCCACTTTGCATCTCATTAGAGATGCAAAGATGGGCGTTGGGGGAAAGGGCGATAATGCAAGGATTCACGCGATAGCGTGACCTTGCTGATTAGGCGATAAAATTATCGCCGCTTTTCATCCGAAAACGGACGCAAAAGCGGCGATAATTGTTTATCGCCTCGTTGATAATATGCCCCTAAATCTTTACATGAGTGGATCAGTAGAGGAATGCCACACATCCAGTTCACAATAAATGACAGTAAAGACAGTAAAGAAAAAATTGATTTCCTTGAACTTCCCTTCAAACTTCCCTTCATGGAACAAAGCCTGAACAATCACCCAGTGAGAGTAGACAACAAAATAAAAAGGACACTACCTGATACCTTGACTGCATGGTGGGGACTGACCCCTTGACAGGGCATCATAAATGCAGATCCTGTAAACCATAGAAGAAAATGGATTTATATTCAATAGGATTACTAGAAAACAGATGAAATTCACAAATTGGAATTCCCATCATGTTATATATGCCATCATGTGTCCATGTAACCTGCAGGTACACTAGAAACACAGACCAAAAAACCAAAACAAGCATAATGCAACACAAATCCAGACTATGATTTAAGGCAACAAATGCACCACTTGGTGAGCATTTTATAAAATCCATTCACTCCGGTAAGATATTAAATAAACAATAATAAATCAAATCTAAAAAGACCCCGAAGAAGGGGACATGAAAATAATACTTCTGAAGCCACAATGATTCTGACTGCTACCCACACCAATTAATGAAATGAAATGAATGAGCTCGACAATTTATTTAGTGAATGTTCATGACATCCTTTGAGACGGAAAAGTCCACTGCATGGTAAGAAAGATGTGCCCTTGCCCTGAGTGCCCAACTGTGATGTTGTTTGGATCCCTAATGATTTGTTTGTCATAGGCGACACGGATCACGGATCTTGCGTGTGCGCCACGACATTGGCCTGTCTCATGAATTGCAGTCTTGTTAGGCCAGGAGGGGTGCCCAAAGCTCTACCCTCATAGTGGTGCAAGGCTACCGCCTTCACCAAGAGTTAGCAGCACGAGCACAGTGGTAGCAGCATACCGTGTAGTGATCAGTAGTAGTGAACAGGACCTATTTATAGGCCTGGGCAGTAAATTCCGTTCCGCTAGCGGAATTTGCGAAATTTTGGCACTTCCGCATTCCGCAGAGAACGCGGAATTGCCGAAAATTCCGCGATCCGCGGCGTAGCGGAATTTTTTCCTTCTTCACGCTTTCAAAATGTGTTTTCGTGCGCGCGGTAGCGACTTACCGGGATCCCTGCGTTCGCCGACGAGTTTTCCTATCCGTTCACACGATCCCGCGTGAGTGTGCGATCGCGAACACGTCATTCGGATGCGCCATCGGACATCTGCGTTCGCGAACAGGAAACACGCATCGCGAGCGGGCGGGACAAGTGAAACAAGATGGCCGCGCCAATTGGCGACCGCATGGGCAAGTTCGCAAGATATTTCAACCCGAGCACGCAAACAGCGTCCCCGAACAGGAAAAACGCATCGCGAACGGGCGGAACAAGCAATTCCGCGTGCTCGCGGAATTCTGCGTGCTCGCGGAGATTTTTTACTGTTTCGCTGAATTTTGCGTGATGTGACTACCCAAATTCCGCCCACCCTTACCTATTTACTCATTTACTGAGTGTATGTATGCCTGAGAGGAATACATTACATGAGAGATGTAGTGCTGTGCAGTGGGTGCGCAGGGACTGCATGTGCTGGGTGTATGTGTGCTTGCATGAAGTACAATACATGAAAGGTGAAGAGTTGTGCAGCACACATAGTGGGTATTTCTGCTAACAGTGCATGTGTTTTGAAATACTACACTCCTGTTAAAGATAGAAAAGCTTCAGTGCTGAACCATGCGCACGGACTGTGTGTATGCTGAATGCATGTGGACAGGTGAGAGGACAGTGCATAGAGGTATTGGATCAGTAACAAAATATTGATCCAGCAAATATCGAAAATCACAAATATCGGAAATTAAATAGAGAACAAAAATATCGACTTTGTATACATAACTATAAAAATCACCAATATCGAGCACATAAATATCGTCAACAAAAATATTGATTCTTACATATATCGATAGCAAAAATATCGAAAACACAAATATCGTTACCTATAAATAAACATATACCACGCCAAAAATATCAATTACCACAATATCGACTGCAATATTATCATCAAGATAACAAATAAATTCAATAAAAAACCAAAAACAACATTTTTACAAAAACCAGTTACTTTAAAAAATCCCACACAAAAACATCTATAAATAAATTAAAATATATTACATCACCAAACATTAAACATTAACCCAATAAAAAGAGCATACCTATAAAATATACAATGAATATACCTTAAACAGTATTATTAATTATAAACATTTAAATACAATTAAGAATATAAAATATTATATCAAAACAAATACATTCATATTTAAAAAAATACAATTATATATATAATACTACTAAAAGAAAACATAAATTAGCATTTATCAAACAAACATTTAACTGATAAAAAACATTCAAAATATACTAAACCAACCAATAAAATAACACTATAAACAACTTTAACCAATCAAACAACTCAAGCAATTAAACAAACAATATAAAAGAACACTAATTAAAGCAAACAATTACCCAAAAAATGACAAACACTGCAATAGGAGAAACTCGCTACAAACAATTAGAGAAGAAAATATACATCTGTACAACTACATATCCAAGTAAGAAATATTTAAACTGAAAATTAAATATTACTAAACTAAAAAATTGTTAATTAACAAGTAAATAATAACACACTCTGTAACTTTTATCGTTTTACACAGACTACCTGAATAGAAAATAAAACAACTTCCGAACCACCAAGCTGCTACAAAATCTCAACTTTAATAATGCCCCAATATTATAAAATGAAGTAAGTATACATTAATAATAAATTAGAAACTCACCTAAACAGCGCCCAAAACAAACTTAACTCCCTAAACCTCGATAAACTAGCAACAAATACTAATTTAACTTACTCTCACTTCTTTTCCTCTTTCAACACAAAACAAACATCTGCTCCACGTTCAAACGATTTAAAAGGAAAAGCTGCAAACCTGTGCAAAACATCTCATCCAAACATACAATAACAATAAAAATAAATGCATTTTTAAATATATTTATAACTAACATGCACAATTTTACTATAATATATATTTATATGACTCATCTACTTACAAATATAATGACAGAAGGCACCAAATGTATCACTTCACAAAAAAGAAAGAAATTATTGAGTCATAAGGGCTACACCCACAGCCAAGTGCATGGACAGAAACAATAAACTGGAAATGTACTAAATACTAATGCATGCTGTAAAAGGACAACTGCAAAAGAAAATGTTGTAATTAATATAAAAGAGCACAACCAGCCCCCAAATGTTACAGAAATAGAAGTGAGAGACATTTTACAAGACATAAGAGAGGCAAGCACTAATATTCAGGAACCAACAACCAAAATCTTTAAAGACATGCTACCCAAAGTCCATGAACACATAACTAGCCAACTATTCCCACTTTAAAACATCTAATTACACAAACTAAAAAAGCCTCCAGCGACACCCCATCTGCTCCTAGAATATAAGAGGACATAGACATACCAGACCATTTAACAATTACTTATAAAGAAAACCCCTTCGTAATGCATGACAATAAAAGTAACGTAAACAAATGCTGATCTTCTCCACTTCAAACAACTTAATGAAACTTACCCAATGCCAAACCTGGATGATGGATGGGACCTTCAAAATGTGTCCCAAACCATTCACTCAGATATACACCATACATAGTGAATATCAGAACACCAATATCCCTTTCATATATGCTTTAATCCTAATAAACAAAGCAATAGGTACTGTGAACTCCTAAAGTATATAAAACAACAAACAAATAACTACTACCCGCAGAAAAGAATCATAGACTTTGAACAAACTATAATTTAAACAGTACTAAAATATACCCCCACACATCCATACAATCACTTTAATCAAGTTTCAAGTTTATTTTATTCTTGTGTTTAGTCTTTTTAAAACCCTAACACTAAAAAGCAATCATAAAAACCTTTTGTGCACTTATTTTACGAGAAATGTAAATATAGAAAAAAATCATGATATCAATATTAAAATACATAGTATACTTCACTAGTCTCTCATAAGACAGAACATTAGCAACTAATGTTTTTTTTAAAAATTAAGGCTATTTCTTTACAATCAGGATTATTGTATAAAAGATATGAAATGAATTCTATTTTCTTTCAAAATGTGTATATAACATAGGATTAATTTGTTCCTTCAAGATCATAGTTCGTGCCTAATTCAAGTATTGTCCATGCACCCAAAGTTTCTTCTTAATAAAGTGCAAGTGCTTAGTGCAATCATCAATCATTTACATTGGGCTCGCTATAAACTCTTTTAGTGGGTGTGTGATGCAACTGATCTTTACATATTAATCAAAGTATATGGTGATGCCTCCAAAAATCTCCACTTAGAGGCCGATTACGAGTTTGGTGGTCCAACCACCCAACCGCTGCATCTGCGGCCTCCAGGACACCGTAGCACCGGTGGTCTACCGCCTACCGTATTACGAGTTGTGCTGTCTGAAATGCCGACTGCAGCGCTGTTCCCGCCAGGACTGTGCCGGTCTGCAATGTTGGCGATGCATCCTCCGGCGCAATCAGGGCCGCAGTGTAGCTGCCGCGCCTATTAGGACCACATAGTTGTAATGGCGGTCTCCCAGCGGCGTCGGTTACCCAATGGCAGCAGACAGCCACTGTACGCTTGCAACAAATCACCACAACAGTGACCATTGGATGGATTTGAAAAATACACAGCTGACTTGCTTTTGCCAAGTGGACATGCCTGCAAATCACACTATAAAACACACCCCATCCCTGACCAGATCCTTTCCTTCTCACCTACAGCACAGAACATAGGAGACACTGTTGTGACCCAAGCCAGCCCCCTTTTTCCTCTCATCTCACCATTTAGCACTCTCCACCACCTGTAATTTTGAGTTTGCACTTTTTCACCAATAAAACTTGTTTGTTTTTCCTTTCACATAGTCACTCAGATTTATTTTTTATCATGTCTGGCCGCAAAAACCCACGGTTCACTGAGGCTGAGTTAATAGTCATGGTGGATGAAAACTTTAGAGTAGAGCTCCAAATATTTGGTTCCCAAGTCCAGCATACTCCTCTCAGTAGGAAAACAGAATTGTGAGACAGAATAGTCAACAGAGTGAATGTTGTTGATACCACCCTGCACACACAGCTGGTAATTAGGAGAAGGTGGCCCGACTTCAGGTTGAGGGTGCTACCCGGTACAACAACCACCACCACCTGGAGGCCCAAAGGACTGGCGGTGGCCCTCCTAGTGCCCCATTACAATTCTTTCCCTGGGAGGAGAAGATCTTGGCCATCCTGCATTCTGAGGGCTTGACAGGAATAGCTGGGGAGTGGACTCTTGTAAGCTACACTTCAGTAACTGTCAGAATACCACAATGTCCTGTTTCCACTCAACTCCGCTTTTGCTATTGTGTTGTCTATCTACTTTCCCAACATGTAATACTCAAAGTATCAGAGATGTTGATTTGTTTGTGGTAATATGTATTGTTGTATATAAGAGCACATGTATTAAACTCCATGACATGTCACATGTTGCAATGGTGTCTGTAAGTGGATTACCATAAAAATATCATCCCAGGACCCATGACATGTGTTAATATGTAAATGTATGGTCCATCCCAAATGCATGTTGCCAACAGGTATGTTACACTAACCATTTGTCAAGTGTTGGTAATGTGAGATTGAAGTGACTACAACTACCATGAGACCTTGTGACTGGAACTCTAACCAAGATGTTACACTCCTTTTGCCCCTTCTCACTTGTCTGTCATGTTACAACTGATGTTCACTCATCATGCAGGTTACCATTTGTCAAGTGTTGGTAGGTTGAGATAGATTGCACTACCACTACTACCATGAGGCCCTGTACTGAAACTACTGATGGCATGAGTGACACCAAAACAACTGTTTACCCCTAATATATGTAATCCATGAAGGAAACTCAGCTGATTAGCAGTGGCAGGTGAGCTGTTGACTCTCCACTCCTCACATGTTGAAAAATGCTAAATATACAGCCAAGGTGTGTGTTTGCCTGTATTATACACAAGTAGGCCTTGGAATGGTCAAATATAAATATTACAACAACACTGTGTTATTTGCAATGTTTTGGAGATGTCATGTCTATGCCTAATGCCAAAATGCCACATATCAGCAGATCTAATGAGCTGATGAAATCTACTACACGTATTTAATATCTTCAAATGTCTAGGAACCAACTTCAACTCAACCCAAATAGATGCCAATACTAATCTCCATCTATTTTGTTTTATTCTAGGTCTCTATTTACTTTGCCACAAATGATGTAGATGTTGATACCTCAGTTTCTCCAATAACAATGTTCTCTATTTCCCAACAGGGCGCTCGACCACAGCACCTGCCCAGAGGTTGGTCACCGAACAGACTTCCGCTCCACCCCAGGATGAAGCCCTTAGTGATGACAACACTCCTGGAGATGTGGACGTAGATGATGGTCTTGGCCCATCTGGTCAGCCTGGACAGACGGCAAGAGTGGGGCTCACTGTGGCCACAACTACTATTCCTACCCCAGCTGCAACAACACAGCCAAACCCTGCACCCCCAAACTGTGTACCTAACACAATCAGTACCATTCTCTGCGCCCCAGTCCTGTATCCTAAGGTGGCTATCACCACCCCGTCACTGAGGAACCAGGACCCAGTGGGAGGGTGCACCTGTGCCAAGGGCACAGGCCTGTGGGGTTAACGGTTGTGGGAGGGTAACTGTGGGCCCGCAGAGTGAGCCCATTGGGGACACAGACACCCAGGCTACCATCACCCAAGCCATGGGACTCTACCAGGACTCCAAAAGTGTGATGTACCAGGTACTTACCGAAATCCGGGAAATGAAACAGGTGCAGAGGAACACATCCACACCAAGGTGGCCGGCATCAACACCAACATGGCCTCCCTGGTTGGGGTGCTGCGGTACATCAACCCCACTCTCTGCAGTGCTCTTCCACCTGGATCTACCTCTTTCTGTGGTCAAAGTCCATCCAGACCTTCACCATCTGCTGTAGTCACAGGAAGGGAGGCCCTGTCAGAGGAGGACACGCTTGCATGTACCCCTGCTTCAGAAGTTGTGGATCCCCCCTCCGGCAAAAAGAGGGGACGTCCACGCAAAAATCCAGGAGGTGAGGATGGCATGAAACCCACCACCGCGAGTAAGAGACCTCAACCCCTAATTTACTCCTGTGTGTGCAACACATTCACTTTGTGGACTATTCCTGCCCTCTTTTCCATATCTGATGGGAGTAGTATGTTAGACTTTGGACTCCAGACAATTTGGACTATACAACGATGGTTACATCCACCATGACTGACTACTTCACTTTTGGTTTTCACTGTGTAATTTATAGTACACTTTTTGATCTTATCCATGTTCACTTCATTAAATAAACACATCACCAAATCATTATCTCCTGTTGTCATTCTCACAAATCACAATGCAAATGTACTACAATAAGAACTTTGCAATGTCAAAAATAGGTACTTCTGGAAGCATGGGTATGTAGTATGCAAACAATGTTCAACTCAGGATCACTACCATGTCCCAACAACACATACATACAAGTGTCCGGTCTGATAACATCTTTATTCATTGTTCAAATCATAGGCTGTCATGATGTCAGAAAGATAGCAAATAAGACATGACTCGATTCTTCTGTGTCAGTGATCACATAATCAGTTGCAGACATTCACAACCTGGAAGGAGGGGATACATCTGACAATATCCTCTACAATAGGCATCATTAAATTAGGCCTACATCATCAGCTGGAGCAATATTGCCTACTTCACAAAAGGAATCCCACATCAAATAAACAAATAAACAGACACATGTCAGTACAACAGTTTCTGACCACAGGGTCGTTCCAATCCAGTGTTGCTTGCATTTGGTGGAATGTCACAAACAAATGTCAGTGATTTGCCACAAGCACTTTGCCCTAGAATGAGGAGACACATCAATAGCTACATACAGTTCATACACAATGAGGATTTAGCCAATGTGAAGGGAGAGTAGCATGAAATGGACCCAACACAGCATTGTGTTGGATCACACAAGGGCACACATATTGCATTAGGACCAACACACCACAAGGAACAAGTGCAATGGAAGCCACATAACTTCCATCCTATTGCACTGCAAGCTATCTTGGTACCGGCTTTGTACACCCAAACTCTGTGACAGACATTCCCAGGACCAATCCGTGTCCACTTCGTACGTATGAACAACATCATATACCTGCTAATATCACAACTCTGAAATGTCCAAATGAAGATGCCATGGTGAAAGAATCTTAAACAGACCAACACAGGGAGGGATTAGCTAAGAAACTATATATCCAGGGCACGGCCCACTGGCCGTGCCTTGGAAACTCTCCACTGGCTCCATATTGAGGAGAGGATCTCCTTCAAAGCCCTGTGTTATGCCCACAGAATACTACAGGGCAAAGGCCCAAAATATCTCCGCCCTTTGATAGATTCGTATCACCCCACGCGCTGCCTGAGATCGGCTGGAACTGGACTGGTTAGCATTCCTAAATACAACAGAAACTGCTTCGGTGGCATTTCCTTCAGGCACCTGGCTGCCAAGCAGTAGAATTCACTGCCTCTGCACCTTAGACTGGAGACGTCAGAATTAGCTTTTAGGAAACATCTTAAAACTTGGCTGTTTAGTAAAAATCTCACCCCTTAGTAATACTCCGCCCAGTCCTCTCTTTATGCCTTGATGGAATCCAGCGTGGGGACACTCCGTAATGGAGTAACCTAGCGCTATACAAGCTGCAAATAATAATAATAACATATGGCACAAATCACATTGTCAACTCCTAGAGAACACAGTCCCAGACCACATTTGGGGCCAGATCGACACTGAACTTGACCATCTACGTTGTTGCCATTGCTAAGGCTTGATTGGTGCTCCAGCCGGACACCGACCCCTCAGCACTCGACATCCTTCGTGGGACAGCTCACCTCCGGCTCCTGGTCGTCCTAGACATCTCCGGGTCCTCGCAGCTGAAGAGTCAGCTCACCGTCAACACACCTGAAGCACCCGACATCGGTGGGCATTCGTCTACCAAGCCCCTGGTCACTCCAAAGTGACCCAGACTCTGTCCCCTCTGCTTTCAGGTTCTTCTCATCTAGAATCCATGTTTGGATTCCACCGGACACTTTTAGTTCTTCCCGCAGCAGCATTTCTTTGTCAACGTCCATAGAAAACGACAAGGGTTTCAGACGCCACTTCGCACCTATGCACCCGGCTCCTCGGGATAGGTAACTCTGGTAGAAAGGTATCCACGGGTGGGGTGGCTCTTCAAACTTTTAAGTTCCAAGGGTTGTCTTCGTAATCTTCTGGGAAGGGTCCTTAATCTCTGATTTGCCAACCGCGACTTTCCCATTGAATTGTACGGAGCACGCGGTCGTGTTCCCACACTGCACCCGTCCTCCGTGGGGTCCCCACTCACTCACCTTGGGTGGTTCCTTCGGGTCCCAGGGATTCTACACCTTCTAGACGAGGTCTAGTCCCGAGTCGTGGTTCTTTTACCACTTATTTAGTATATGGTTTGGTCTACCCCGGGAGCCCACTGTGTATTGTGCTACTTACGATTGATTCTTTGCAACTGTGTTTTTTGATTTGTGTTCTATCCTCGTGTAGAGGATACTAGAGAGTGTTATATATAATAAATACATATTTTTATAACTACTGTGTGGTTTTCCTTTCATTTGACCAATACTATAAGGTTACATTCTGGTAAAACAAGGTGCTTAACATTCCTTCAAGACTTAGCCTAAAGGCTGCTCTCCATAGCTACCACTAGGATAGCTTTCAATAAAGATTATCTTTGACCTAATCACCATATGGGTTGTTTGGACTGGTGCAAGGTGCCCACTTTAATTAGTGGACAGCATATACCAGGCCAACTTCTCACATTGGTGTGCAGCGGTTGGGATTCAAGCCTGCATTGTTTTACCAGAAACATCTTTGAATTGATTAACTGAAAAACCACTAGTATCTAGGAACATATAATACTAGCTTAAGATAGTAAGTTCTTCTGAACTTGGGGTTGGGTAAGTCAAGGGTCTAGTACACCCTTTCTCCAACCTAAGAGAGTTTAGTTCCCACTAGGTTAGGTAGGTACCTACACTACACCTCACTTAGTATGTCTTCTACTGGGAATGCCACTGGTGGCATCCTGCCTAATAAATAAGATAGCTTTGCATTCACTGAATTAAAAGCTATGTGTGTATCTAGGAAGCTGAAGACAGGGAGAAATGCCAACACTCAACGTCTAATAGATGCATGACTGCTAGATGACATTAGGAAGACTCCTGGGTCAGATGAGCAGGATAGAGTGGGTGGTACAGGGGAGGAAGATAGGTCAGGAGGGGACACCTTCTATGACCTAGAGTCCAACCTTGGACAGGAGGATCAACATGATACTCCCCTGGACAACTCAGATCCCCAGGGGGAAGAGGAAGAAGAGGATCAAGAGGACCCTCACTTTAGTCCTCCAGGGAGAGTGCAGAGTTTACCCAGGAGATCTAGGTCTCCCTCTGCTGAGTCAAATCATTCTAGGCATTCTGTAGGGACCTCTGTTTCTAGCAAGAGGGGCAACTCTTATGACAGGGAGTGCCAATTACTAGGGCTTGAGAACGCTAAGCTTAGGCTCAGGCAACAGCAATTGGCCCTGGATAAAGAGTCCCTAGAAGTTCAGAAGACTAGAAAGAAATTGGGACTAGAGTCCCATGGTGGCAGCTATAGTGTCCCTAGGGTTAGGGAACACACCTTTGATCATAGGAACCTGAGCAAGATTGTACCTCCCTTCCATGTAGGGGATGACATCCAGAAATGGATAACTGCTTTGGAGAGGGCCTGTAAAGTACAGAGGGTCCCTCAAGAGCACTGGGCAGCTATCTTGTGGCTCTCCTTTGCTGACAAAGGTAGAGATAAGCTCCTCACTGTAAGAGAAGAGGATGCTGATAACTATTCAGTCCTGAAGAGTGCTCTCATTGAAGGGTTTGGCTTAACCACTGAACAGTACAGGATTAAGTTCAGAGACACCCAGAAGACACAGACTCAGGACTGGGTAGACTTTGTGGATAGTGCTACAAAGGCTCTGGAAGGTTGGATACTTGGCAGCAAGGTGCATGACTATTTAGGATTGTACAATGTGATTATGAGGGAGCAGATCCTTAATAATTGTCAAAACCAGCTTTTGCACCAGTACCTGGTGGACTCAGATCTGACTTCTTCCCAAGAATTGGGAAAGAAGGCAGATAAATGGGTCAGAACCAGGGTGAAACAAAGGAACCAGGGTGGAGACCAGAAGAAAGATTCTTCCAAGACCCAAGAGAAAGGTGGGGATAAATCAAAAGATAAGTCCTCTGAAGGGCCCCAAAAATCCTCTTCTGGGGGTGGGTCACAAACTCCTTCCTCCCCTGAAAAGAAACCTTATTGCTTTGTCTGTAAGAAGCCAGGCCATAGGAAAAATGATACCATTTGCCCCAAGCTCAGCAATAAGGAAAATATTCCTCCAAACACTACTTCTACAGCTCCTGGTACTACAGGTAGTAATCCTCCAGGTGGTGGTAGTGCACCCAAACATTTGGTTGGGTTTTCTTGGGGAACTGAGGTGGACACTGGCCTAGCCAGGTCCCCCACACAGGCCACTTTAGTCTGTGATGGTAGCATTGGGTTTGCCACTTTTACTGTCAGTCCCAATTCCTTGGGCAAGTACAGACAAGAGCCTCTGATCAATGGTCAGAAAGCTGTAGCCTATAGAGACACAGGAGCCAGTGTCACCATGGTGACAGGAACCTTAGTGCCCCTAGCTCAGCTTTTACCTGAGTTTAAGTACCAGGTGACCAATACTGATGGTGTGAGGACATATCATTCCATGGCCATAGTCAATCTCAGCTGGGGAGGGGTCACTGGTCCAAAGAGAGTGGCAGTGTCCCCAAACTTACCTGTAGATTGCCTATTGGGTAATGATTTAGAAACTTCAGCCTGGGCTGAAGTAGAACTGAAGGCCCATCTACAGATGTTAGGCCTCCCTGAGACAGTTGGTGGGACCCCTAGGGCCTCAGTCCAACCCCAGGAAAATTTTGGAGTAGTGAAGTTTGGAAGAATGGCCCACTATGCTCCACCAAAGAGCAAAGGGAAGAAGAAAAAGTCCTATTCCCCCCAGACGTTAGGTAAGGGTCAGCTTCCTCAGGGAATTGATCCTACCCCCTGTGGAGGAACTGCCCCAGAGGTGGTCATGCATGTCTTGGCAACGCCACTGAGGGCAGGGGACCCTTACAAGGTGGTACCCAGTCTGGAGCAGGTATCCTGCCCCTCTCTACCCAACCTCAGTCAGCCTAGGGCTGCAGAGGTCAGGGATGTCAGTGGACCCCTAGGGGCCCACTGTCCAGAGGAACCCACTCATCATCAGATTAGGGACACCCAGTCGAGTAGCACTAGCCAGGTGAATATTCCTCAACATTCTGAGGGATCCCTCTTACCCTTAGGTAGTGACATTCCCCAGATGGACTCTGTTGGGCAAAGGAAAACTTGGGACCACCTGGTTCCAAACCTCCCCTGGCCCTCCACTGTCCCAACCAAAGGGACTCAGCCCCCAGCTGTAGGCAGCCAGAGGTTGACCCCTAGGGCCAGATATAACTCAGTCATGGAAAGAAAGGCTTCCATGGTGACCAGTGCTCTGAGGAAGCTGAGACCAACTTTATTAGGGCCTCACTTCCCTACTCAGGCACCCCACCAACCTTTTACTTTGCCAAAGCACCCTACAGGTAGTAAACCCAAATTTTGGAGAACACCCAAGACCCTTCAAGGGAGGGACTCCTTAGTGGACCATAAGACAGGGGGTATCCATGCTAGTGCAGGATCTTCCTTATATGGCCACTTAGTCAATAAAGTCTCAACTGGGCAAAGGTTAGCCTTATCTCCTTTCGTTTGGGGGGTAGTTATGTAGGAAGGTAGGATCTGACTGCATGGTTACCCCCACTTTTTTCCTGGTGTTTTGCTGGTTTTTGACTAGTCTAACTGGGATCCTGCTAAACAGGACCCCAGTCTATCTGCTTTCTCCCTAAATTGGTTGTGTAAAGTACTTTGGTACACTCCAGATTGGATACTGAGGTGCCCTTATAAGTTCTCTGTATATGGTACCCATGTACCCAGGGCATAGGTACCCCAGAGGCCTCCCCAGGGCTGAAGCATGTATTATGCCACCCATGAGAGGCCATGCAAAATAGAACTCTAGGTCTGCTACAGCAGCCTGTGTAAGTTGGTGATTGCACTATATCTATATATATCACTACACTTAAAACCTTATGTCACACCAATAGCAGGCCTTAACAATCCTGAAGGCAGGGTGTTGGGTTTTGCATGAGAGGGTGCTCCTGCATGAGCAGGGCCCCTCTGCAGTCTACGGAGACCATTCTCTTGGGCTGTACGTGATACTACCAGACATATAGGTAGAGGTGCATTATAACCTAGCGGTAAATGATATCTCGAAAACGACTGCAACGAAGTATGTTGTGTTTGGTGTCAAACACCTTGGAATCATACCTCCACACCAGTAACTGGTGTGGGAGGTATGATTCCTCCCCTCAGAACCGAGGTTCTGGGGGTACCTAAGTCTACCGGTACCAACTTCCTCAAGCCTTATAGCACAAAATGGATGCTGCCAGCCACAGACACGAGTCTGCCCTCCTGCTGCTGAGCCAAGCTCGAGCAGGGGAAGGCAGCACAATAGGCATCCTGTCACAGGGAGGTGTTACCACCTCCCAGACAGGATTTAGTGTATTGGCGCTGGGTGGGTGCACTGTCTCAGTGCCAGAAAGTCTGCACGAGGGGCACACTTGGTGTTCCTGTGCATAGTCCAGTTCAAACCAGTTCTAGGAGCCATTTGCTCCTACTCTGGTGCGAAACTGGACAAAGGACATGGGTGTAGCCACCCCCCTGTCCTGTCCCTCCCCTAGGAGGGTCCCTAGAATATGTCCAACCCTTTCCCGTGGGTATAAAATGGGTTACCTGGCTACAGGACATTAGATTTCCGTGGATTCTGCAAGAAGATACCACTACACTTCGACCGCCTGGACACGCTGGACTTCGCTGGACCTCCCTTGGGCTCGACTTCGTCTTCACTTGCCGTCCCCAGTCTCTCCACTGTCCGTGATCCATACAGGCTCCGTGCAGGACCCTGTAGACCTCCAAGACAACAGAAGAATCTCCCTTGGAGTGAAGGAGTCACTCCCCTGCAAACGGAGGCACCATAATGCATCTGACCAGTTTGCTGACCCTGAGCTCCTGTGGACTCCGAAGGCTCCAGCAACACAGGAGGTGGGTTTCTGAAGGTCTCCGAGGTTGAGCTGCCCTGTCACTGAGTTTGAGGCAGATATCCCTCGTGGGGACCGTATACCCATACTCCTGTGCACCGCGTCCATTTGCAGCTGCAAATGCTAATTGTCATGCAACAATTCCGTACATTGGGCCACTTGTAGCCCTGACCCCAGCGCATATTTTCAGAGAAGGACTCCGGCATCCTCACACTCTGTGCCCTGCTAGCTGGTGTCCTGTGAAACTGCCTGAGGTCCCCTCGCGACTCCTGTGCCTTCGGCCTGTGGGTCCACTTGAGGATCAACTTTGCTTTATTTGGGCTCCCCTGGTTGCTCCAGGCCTGCCCTGACTCCCCTTGCTGTGGTAAGTCTCCTGGTCCTTGCTGGGCCAGATCGACACTGAACTTGACCATCTACGTTGTTGCCGTTGCTAAGGCTTGATTGGTGCTCCAGCCGGACACCGACCCCTCAGCACTCGACATCCTTTGTGGGACAGCTCGCCTCTGGCTCCTGGTCATCGTAGACGTCTCCGGGTCCTCGCAGCTGAAGAGTCAAGCTCACCATCAACACACCTGAAGCACCCAACATCAGTGGGCATTCGTCTACCGAGCCCCTGGTCACTCCAAAGTGACCCAGACTCTGTCCCCTCTGCTTTCAGGTTCTTCTCATCTAGAATCCACGTTTGGATTCCACCGGACACTTTTCGTTCTTCCCGCAGCAGCATTTCTTTGTCGACATCCATAGAAAAGGACAAGGGTTTCCGACGCCACTTCGCACCTATGCACCCGGCTCCTCAGGGATAGGTAACTCTGGTACAAAGGTATCCACGGGTGGGGTGGCTCTTCAAACTCTTAAGTTCCAAGGGTTGTCTTCGTAATCTGCTGGGAAGGGTCCTTAATCTCTGATTTGCCAACCGCGACTTTCCCATTGAATTGTACGGAGCACGCGGTTGTGTTCCCACACTGCACCCATCCTCCGTGGGGTCCCTACTCACTCACCTTGGGTGGTTCCTTGGGGTCCCAGAGATTCTACACCTTCTAGACTAGGTATAGTCAAGAGTCGTGGTTCTTATACCACTTATTTAGTATATGGTTTGGTCTCCCCCGGGAGCCCACTGTGTATTGTGCTACTTACGATTGATTCTTTGCAACTGTGTTATTTGATTTGTGTTCTATCCTCGTTTAGAGGATACTAGAGAGTGTTATATTTAATAAATACATATTTTTATAACTACTGTGTGGCCTCCCTTTCATTTGACCAATACTATAAGGTTGCATTCTGGTAAAACAAGGTGCTTAACAATCCTTCAAGACTTAGCCTGAAGGCTGCTCTCCATAGCTACCACTAGGATAGCTTTCAATAAAGGTTATCTTTGACCTAATCACCATAAGGGTTGTTTGGACTGGTGCAAGGTGCCCAATTTAATTAGTGGACATCCTATACCAGGCCAACTTCTCACAATAGGCCAATCATGTAATGGATTATGAGGCACTGTACTTTATGGAGTGAACTTCAGCATAGTAATGTGTGATAATCCCTAAATTGTACTTGTGTTACATGCATAGATATGTGCATGCCTACATTTCATTGTACCTATCATGATTTCCCACATTACATCATGGTATATGTGCAAAGATGTGTATAGATTTTACACCATGAGCTGTGTCTATATACTTGTATGAGCCTTTGAGGTTAGCCATGTGTAGAGTCCCACAGATCCCTCAGCCCACATCAGGCATGGCAAAACTGCTGTCTGGGAGGCATCCATACCTCACAGACCCCTTTAGAGTGCCACACAACCTTATGGGCACATATTAGATGGGCAGAAGGAGCACTTTATGTTTTGCTTTGGGGGAAATATGGTGCTCATGTGGGGTCAGTATGCTCAGCCTGCAGAGAGCAATGCCTGACAATGGGTTGTGGGCAGTCTGGGCCATGGGCCAGTCTGGGGCAGAGTCACTGTGGCAATACAACTGATGCACAGAGAAATGTCCCTGTAGGCCTGCTGATCCATGGATGTCCCCAAAATGAGTTTTCGTAACCACTAGTAGCCCTGATAGCTGATACATGGACCATTTTGGAATGGTGACAGGGTCAACCCCCTGAACTGATACTTCTTACCATTAACCCACATTGTCAATGTGTGGGGTCCACTTATTACATCCCCCTTACTCAAACAGGTCTGTTCCATAAGTCATGCTTCCACTGTACAGGCCTATTGCACATCGGACACATAAACAGTGGTAACTTCCAAATAGATTTCGAAATGCCATTCTTCAGCTTTGTCAGATTACATCCACTCACACAACACATGCAATGGTGTGTTGAATGCCATACCTGTTACAGTTGTTACAGTGCCACATATGTCAAAAAGGGTGTACTGTGATGGCAGTACATACCACACAAACTTATTGTGACATAGTTAGATATCCCAATAAGTAGTACACATGTCCACACATCCCCAGAGAGAAAGCTCTCAGGGACACACATGCCAGCCCTTTCAATGTGACCTCAGTGTCAGGATGTTGTGTATACTATGGCACTGGGCTCTATGGACCATCGCAGCAAGTCAATGGGCTTGGTAGTGAAGGTGTGTGTACAGTCATGCACAAGTAGTTCATCCTTCAGAAGGTAAAAATGGTGTGTTGTGTGTCATGGTACCTCACATGACATTCCATGTAGGATGGCCCTGGACTACATCATGTTAGTGGGCTGGTTCAGTCAGTGTAGGTCCTGACCAGGGTTGAGGTGAGTCAGCAGATGACCACAAAAGTGTGTATTCATGCTTTAGTAGTGCTTAGCATGTGACATTTACACAAGTATTGTGTTGACTCTTGATGAATGTTTGTGCTAGGTGAAAAAAAAAGGGTAATCAACCATACAGATATCCTTAAACTTCCAGTTACAATCTGTTTCCAAATCTCTTTCATCCATACAGGTCAACGCTCATCTGAAGAAAGCCCTTTGGAGAGCCATTGCCCGGAAGGTGCAGAACCTGGGGGTCTTCAACAGGCATAGCATCCACTGCAGGAAGAGGTGGGAGGACCTGAGACGCTGGACCTGGATGATTGTGGAGGTCCAGCTGGGGAAGTCCTCCCAACGTGGAACTCTGGGCCTTATGTGAGCATTGTGTCAATCTCAAATTTGTATCCATCCTACTTGGTTACATAATTTTACAATGATATATTACAAGTGCCAAAGTATGCAAGGTGATCAACTATCCTAGTATGGACATAGGGATGGTGTTTATCCAACTCCATCCATGCATTCGACCCTGTCTGGGGTTATGGCATGAGTGGACACAACACTTTTATGGTTATGTAGCATGCAAGCCTATAGAGTGACCCATGAAGCTGGTGTGATATGTGGACTTCTTCAATACTTTCTGTTGATTTGTGATGGTCAGGTTTGGAAACGCAGTTACACTAAAACCATGTTACATGCCATTTCAGATACATCCAGGGCAAGTTCAGGAGAAGGGGCCAACGTTGGTGGGGACGCAACTGGTCACAGTGGTTCTGGATGTGAGGCGTCATACATGGAAGGACCCAGTGTCCAGGAGGGTGTGGGGCGTGCCATGGAGTACAGCAGCTAAAGCTCATCATTGTCCGAGTCATCCTCCGGTGGACACTCCTGAGTGGTGGCGGACTCCCCAGGATCATTACCACCTTCACCTTGTCCGCCACCCCAATTCATCAGCACCCTCTCTGTTGTCCTCCAAACAGTTGGTCAACCAAGCTCCACTGAGATGGTAGCAATCCGCTTCCCTCCAGGCACCTCAGCCCCTGCCACTGTTACCCCCGCTACCCTGAGTGAGGAGGCTATTGACCTCCTGAGGATCATATCTGTGAGCCAGACTGCAGTCCTGAATGCCATCCAGGGGCAAGGCCATCAGCTGACACAGATGATGACCTACCTGTAAGGCATTCACACTGCAATGTCTGGCCAATAGAGATCTTTTCAGGCTCTGGCCTCTTCCCTCACAGCAGCCTTCCACCCATCCCAATCTTTCACCCCCTCTCCTGCCCCTTCCAAAATCCCTATTCCCAAACCTGTCCCAAGAATGTGCACACCTAAGCAAGCACATACTTTACCAGACCCAGCACCACACACAAACAAAAACCACACATAAAGCCAGGCATGCAAGCACTTACCAGACACCCACACCCACACCCCTCACCACCCCACCACCCCAGCACACCCCCAGGTCCCACAGCAACAGAGCCAGACCCCTCCACACCCACAGCCATACCCCCAGGCACCACAGCAACAGAGACAGAACCCTCCACACCCACAACCATGCACCCAGGCACTACAGCAACAGACCCAGATGCCTCTAAAACCATACCCCCAGGCACCACAGCAACAGAGCTAGAAGCCTTCGCACCCACAACCATACCGCAAAGGCACCACAGTGACAGACCCCGGCTCCGCCACAACACCCAGAATGCTAACAGCACACACAGGCCAAAAACGCTAACACTCATAGTCACCCACACAACACACAGTTCAAACAGCAGACACAGCTCACACTTTCACTCACTCTATCTCTTAACCTGAACTCCATCCTGAACATCCTACCCATTTTACCCATGAATAGTGAAGATGTGTTGTTTGCCCTTGCCCATAGCCCTGTGACACCCGTGCCCACCCATCCCAAAGTCAAATAAAACCCTCCCAAAGCCCAACCCATCCCTTCCACATCCCACTCCACCCCAGAGAAAGTGCATCCCCACCCCACTGATCCCAGCCCCAACACCAAAATTAACTAAAGAAAAAACCTCCCAAAGGCCAACCCAGCCCTTCTACATCCCACTCCACCTCAGATAAAGTGCGTCCTCACCCCACTAATCCTAGCCCCAAAAACAAACAAAAAAACCCTCCCAAAGGCCAACCCTTCCCTTCCACATCCCACTCCACCCCGGAGACAGTGCATCCCCACCTCACTGAGCCCAACCCAAAAATCAAAAAAACAAAACAAATCCCTCCCAAAACCCAACCTACCCCTCCCTAATTCACAGCCCCCCTCCCAAATACCATATTTGAGGTGCCTGCTATGCCCAAAGGATGTCCTTTGTGAGGAGGTTCCATGGCAGTATCAGAAAGGGCAAGTGTGTTGGCACAGCATTGTGCTGTGGCACATTATCATATCATGGACTGGCCTTTGGCCTTAGTTGGACAATATGGTTTGCAAAATATGTTCATTAAACCTTGTCATAGCTTTGAATAAATTGGTCTTCCATTTCTTTTCTGATGATTTTATGTTAATGTATAGCTAGTGATGTGTGACTATAGTTGTGTTTCTTCCATCCTTGATTGTTGCTTATACAGTTGTTGTGGTTAGTATGATGTGACCTTGGACCCGGTGCAGGAATTACACAGAACAAGAGGAATTGTTTCATGGATGTCTATGTGGAATGTAAAAGCAAATGGGGCAGACATTGCATTGAGTGGCATGTTATGTGGGAAGTATTTCAGCTTGGCCTGGCCACTGTCTACATCATTTAGGTTGCACTTCTCCCTATGATGTAGTTTGGATATGCGTTTGAAGTGTTGAATTTAGATATTTGTTTATCGGCGTGTGGAGGGTGTTAAATGATCATACCTTTGTGGAGTTTAGTCTGGAAATGTGTCCATTTTCCAGTGTGTACCTTACACCTACTTTATCTAGATGTATGACAAATCCTTTTAGTGCTATGTGTGCTTTCATGACTTGCACTTACACATTCCCTACACATGCATGGCACTTAGGTATGCTATTGGTTGACCCTGATATACTTCAATTCACAGGTCCTGTGCACATTGATCTTTCAGGCATGTGCATAATGTTCTGTGACCCAGGGCCCCAGCCTTTCAGGGATCCCCATAATAGAGGCATACCTATTCTGCAGAGAGTGTTTACATTGTGCTCTTAGAATGCGTCTCACACTGCTTCTTTGTAATCCCATTTACTGACATTGCCTTTTCATGTGGGTGATGTGTGAGAGTCCAATACCGAGTTTAGGGACACATCCATACAGATGTACATTTGATATCACAACAGGACCTAGGATGTGTGCAAAGTGAGGGCGTTAGGGAGATTGATAGGTGTGATATTGATGAGGAGTTGCTGTTGTGTGACACAATGTAATGCACACATCTCTATCACTGATTATGAGTCCAATGTGCATGTGGTGTAACAGTGAGTTTGGGACAGAGGGCATCATACAGACGTATTCGGGCAATACATTAAAATTAGTCCCACACAGTGACCCAGTAAACATGTTTGAACAAGCTGCCTCAAAACCATTGCCTGGTCCATGGCAGAACATCGTTTTGCTGAGGAATGTATGGAAACAGGTAATAGTAGGACTTACCATCTGTTGCATCCATGATGGTGTGGGTTTGGGGCATGGTCAAGCAGGTACAGCAGTGGCAGAACATGTACGATCGACTCCATGGCAGCACAGGACGTGTAGAGGTGAGGTCAGGTGTTATTCGCCATTATAAACCTCCATTTCCGCCAGCTCAGATGTTTTGGTTAGACCACCACGGTCACGCCGGCTGTAAAGCAACTCATATTTGGGCCAGCGGTTTCACAGGCAGTCTGAGCCTCCGACAGGCTCATTAGCACGTTCTGCAGATGCTGTGGTCAGATTTGGTTGGCCGTGTCGGCGGAACCGCAGTGGGGTTTCCTCTATGTAACCGCATGTCTCGTAATACGGCAGTCGGACTGCTGAGATTGCGGCGGTCAGACCACCACCGCGGTTACAGCGGTTCCTGGACCGCCGAACTCGTAATCAGGCCCTAAGTGTAGAATATGCCACTAATAGCCAATTCCCCTTCAAAGTAAAAAAAATTATCACACTAGCCTACGTCCCTCTCACAGCGGTAGTCAACCACTATAACTTACTAATCGAAAGCCCTTTCTACCAACGAAATGAAGACAAACTTAGTCCCCTAATGGGCTATTTCAAAGATACATGGGTTGGCAGGCTGCATCAGTCAGGACACACACGCCAAGCAAAATTCCAGATACTATGGTGGAATGTCTATGACGGCACCCTGGCATAGGAAGCCAAAACAAACAACACATTGGAAGGATAGCATAATGCCTTCCAGTCCACACTAGGCAGAACTCAACCTACTTTATACAAACTTATCGAAGCATAGGAGGCTTTCCGACCGACATCCATTTTTTTAAACTCAGACCGCCTTATTACAAAGAAGACGGTCGGAGTTTAAACCGGCCAGTCAAACCAACTATCTTCCTATGGGCTCAAGGAGCCCGTTGGCCAGTCATAAGCAGCACATAATCCCGAACGAATGACGTTCCCGCCATCAGGATTATGAAGTCGGTTTGACCGGCCGGTTTAAACTCCGACCACCTTCTTTGTAATAAGGCAGTCGGTCAGAAAGCCTCTGACTTTCTGACCGACATCCAAATGAGGCCATCAGGGACTAATTACGACTTTGGTGGTCCTGGAGCTGGTCTGCCACGCTGCTGCCCCGCTCTAAGACCACCAAAGCCGTGTGAGCACCGCCTGCCAAATGATAACTTTTTTAGACCCTGGCGGGCGTTTCTTTGGCGGTGCCTATGAAAAATGCACCGCAATGGGAGCACAGCCTGGACGAATATAGCATGTTACAACGCATGCTATAACATCGCGTACTATTACAACGTAGTCGTTACAACGACCGCATTGTTATTACGGGATGCATTTACATCGCAAGTCATTACAACGGCCTGACTCTCTTATCTCTGTTAATGATCTGGCAAGAATTTTGAATTTCCAAAATAATGATGCCCCCAGGGTTGGTGCTGCAAAATACCCAAGTTATTATTGACGGCGATACCCTTCTCATCTTGAATACACCAAGAGATCTCCAAGCTATTTTAAATAATTTCTTGATGTTTTGTGCTGACCTTGGCCTAGAACTGAACATAAATAAGACCAAATATATGGTGTTTAATCCGAACAAATCAATCAAACCAAGAATAGTTACTGATAATACATCCTTAGAGCAAGTTTTTGACTTCATTTATTTGGGTATGACCCTGTCTCATAATCTCAGCTGGAAGACTGAAATAAGCAAAAGCACATTTAAACTACAGCAGGAGACTGGGGCTACCCTAAAGATGGTAAAAAAGTTGAAATCAACAAGTGCAGCACCAGCGTTAGAATTATACAAGGCTAAGGCAAAAAACACTGCCCTTAATGGCGCAGAGCTTTGGCGCCATGCATCCACCAATGAGTTATCAATAGTTGAGAACAAGTTTCTCAAGCATTTCACATATCTTCCATACAGCTCTCCAACTCTTCCACTGATGCAAGACATGGGCCTATATCCCATTTCACTTGCTATCCAGTCAAGGAACTAATATTTTGACATAGATTATGGACAATACCAGAGCTTGAACCCTATAGAGCCCCTCTCAGAGAGATTTTAAAATTAGCAGGACACTTGAGGATTCCATGGTTGTCTTATATAAGGAAAATGTTCCAATCTCGTACTCTTGAGAGTCTCTGGGACTTTCCAGATGATTCTTATTTGATACCAAGGCAACTGATTAAAGACGGGTGTAGGGAATTTTTCTGGGGAGAAATGATCAAGAACTGCAAATCAGGGAGCTTGACAGATCAATTCCTCGATCATAAGATCGCTCCTTCTTATGAACCTACGCTAGATGTCATCCAGGGTTTCCTCCCTAGTCAGTCATACCTAAAGTTTAGGTGTGGGATTTTGCCAATGCTAGAGTTTACAGCCAGATCGGCAAGAACCATGAATTCTAAGACTGTTTGCCCTGCTTGTTATACCGTTTATCACTAGTTCACCTTATGTTCTTTTGTGTGGCTTACAAATTCCCAAAGGAGAAAATTGATTATTCCACTATGCCAGTTATTAGGCATAAGGTCTCTTGGCTCAGCACTTAGGATATTAAAAACAGATACATGAGAGGTGATTTTTGTCAGCTAGGTAAACTTGTTGCTCGCTGCATGGATAATTTGCAATCAGCGGAAAGAGCGCCACTCAGGAATCCAGTTGTAGTTTTCCCAAAACTAATTGGCACCCTAGAAGAACATTGCAAGATCTGCACATCTATTATGGCCACCCTCTATTATATGTGATTATTTCCCTGCTGACTTCTTAGTTTTTATACTATACAATAATAAGTTATTAGGCATGCAGCTACTTTCATATTTTAAGGCCTTTTATCCAATATTCTGTTGAATGTTTTTTTGCAGGGAATTTAAAATTTGAAGTACTGTGTAATGTTGAATTGTGCCATTATTAATTCCATCAGAATATTTTAAGCAGATTTTATGAGAATGTTTATTCAGTTTTACCATTGTATTTATGATCATTGTGTTTTTTCTTGCATATGTATGTTTTATGGATTGGAAATCCGAAATAAACAATTACTACTACTATTAATATAAAATATATACAATTATTTAATATATTTGAATGATAAATATGTTAGAAAATGTATGTAAAAAAGTTTTTAAAATGTGTAAAAATTATATTGACTGTAAAGTAACATGTAAAATGCACATTATACAAATATGTATAAGATCTAAATTATTTTTGTTTTTTTACATTAAAAAAATTATTTTATTTGCTTCACTTTAAAATTGCTATTGTTTTTATTTTAGAAATATGTTTGAAAAATGTAAAAGTATACAATAAATTAAAATTGCCAAAAAATAAAAATGTAAAAATATGTGTGACATATTTTTATTATACTAAATTTGGGGAAAATCTTAAAGACTAAAGGGATGACATTTACTATTCCCACTCCAATCTAAACCAATCCGGGGAAGGTGTTGGACACTAAACGGGTGACATTTACTATTCCCACTCCAATTTAAATCAACTCAGGGAAGGTATTGGACACTAAAGGGGTGGCATTTACTATTCCTACTCCAATCTAAACCAATTTTGGGAATGTGTTGGACACTAAAATGCTGAAATGTACTATTCCCACTCCAATCTAAATGAACTCAGGGAAGGTGCTGAACACTAAAGCGGTGATATTTACTATTCCCACTCCAATCAAAACAAACTTGGGTGAGGTGTTGGGCAGTAAAGGTGTGACATTTACTATTCCCACTCCAACCTAAAACAACTTAGGGAAGGTGTTGGACAGTAAAGGGGTGAGATTTATTATTCCCACACCAATCTAAACCAACTTGAGGAAGTTGGTGGACACTAAAGGGGTGACATTTACAATTCCCACTTAAATCTAAAAAAACTCAAAAATGCAAATTAATCAAATCCAATTAAAAATATAACTTTTTACCTACAATAGAATATTTTACAAAACAAAATACATAATTAAAACTACACATTATCACACTTAAGGAAATTATAAATTTTTCTAAAATGTTATATTATAACACACTAATTTAAACTACTATTATTTATATAGAAAATGAAATAAAAAAGTAAATTGTATTTTTTATTGAGTAATATTTCCAAAATTGTAATTGATATTTACTACCATTCGAATATTTTTTTAAAGTACAACTACATTTTTTCAAAAAATACATTGTCAAAAAAAACAATCACAAAATTATTAAACTTTTTGACTGACATTATAACAATATATTTTTTTCTTCCTAAATATTATTTGTAAAATCTTTAACACAATTACAATTCCATAAAAAATGTATAATTTTCATTTAAACATATAAGTAAATACAGATATAAAATTATTTTAACATTTTCAAAAATATTTTAAATATTTTTAAATATTTAGAATTTTATTTAAAAAATGTATATATATCTTATTTCACATTACATTTTAAAATAAAAAATATATTATATACTAAAATACATTTTTTAATCAATTAAAAAAATGCATGCCAAAATAATTATTTATTTAAAATAAAAAACTATATTATAAACATTTTTTTTAATTCTCCACCCTTATCCCCTACTAACCCAACAACCCACTACTAAAAAAAAATTAAATTCTTTTAAAAATATAAAAAATATATAAACACCTAAAATAAAAAGCTCTAATCCATTACATACTATTTTAAACTAAAGAAATGATATTCTAGCCAACGATATTTACTACATCAATATTTTTACATTGATATTAAAAATAAAACTTAAAACAACATTTTTACCTTCTACATTCCTGTCCACATTATATATGAGATCCTGAAATTCTTGACACAATATTTTGTATCCGGTGTTTTGTCCAAACACAGAGATATTAGTGCTGAACAGAAAGTGTGCTATGAGTGAGTGTGCCTGCAATGGTACAGTGTATGGAGGGCCATGGGTTCCATTTTGGGAAACCCAAGCCTGCCTAGTGAAGACATGAGGAGGAAGGGAATCCCTCCAGTCTGGTTTGTGTATTGCTGCATTTCTGTGAGCTGGGCGAGGACACACTGTAGAAAAGCAACAGACTCCCTTTACATCTCAAAAGACTGCTCTATGATTCAGTGATAGATCACCAGGAGGGGGCCTGGACACATCTCAGGAAGGGAAATGGGGCCGATAACAGAATCAAAAAGAGTAGGACTGGGAGTCTAGGATTAACCCTTTGATGCACATATCACTGGGACTGACATCCAGGTGTGAATTCTGGTCATTCCCATGAATTATGTTGTGGACAATCAGCTTTGGAGTCGTGCCTGCTGTGACAGACCTCTTTCATGAAGAAAGATGAAAAGGAGAAGTGCCCACTTCAAAAGAAGCAGAACCCCAACATAAAACTTCAAAGACCCAGAATCTAAATTGGTGTCTGGAAAAGGACTGTAAGAAGGGGAAGTAGAGTTCCCAAACACTTGTCATCTGCCAAGCAGTCAGACAGGCTGTGTGAAGAGGGAAGCTCTGCAAGACATCTGCTAGTGACCCGGATTAGGACTGGGGGCCAAGGCCTGCCAGTTTCCCTGCTGGGTGAGTGGACATCACCCAGGGACACCAAGACCACCTTGCCTGGAGCACCATTACCTGTCTGCTTCCCAAGACCAGTGTGCCCTATGAGGAAGAGGAGAACGTTGGAGGGAGCGAGGTAAAGTAGGGAGCCCTGCGGAGAGGAATCCCTGAGCGAGGTGTGAGGAGCGCAGCTGCGCACTCATTGGGTGCCCATGTGCAGGTACAGTCCGGCGACCCCTGTATGCCAGGAGAGGATCACCGTGATCTTAGACATGTGAAGTGTGCCATGTGGGAAGTACCAGGCCCGCACTGCTGTGCCATGGTGACCCCGTATGCCAGAGTGGGCCACTGGTGAACTTAATTGGGCCAAAGCGTGAGAATTTGTTTAGGGCGGAGGCCGATAGCAGGTCACGCGTCAACCCCGTATGTCTGAAGGGACTGCCAGTATCGCTGTGGCCAACTGTTCGGGTCGTGGCCCAGACAAAAGGATTACTGCTGTGACCTGCAGGTTTAGTCCATTAACTGCATCTGGCTGTTTCCCTGAGGATCACAGGACACTGCCGAGGATGTCACACACTCGCCCGAGCTCCAGTTGGGAGCTCAAGAACTCCCCCGCCCCTTTTGCTAGGGGAAGCACAATTGACCTTTTGTAGTCACCAAGTGGTAGCAGCTCCAATCACTGGAACCCAAGCCTGCTCCCCCGGGTGCCGTCACATCCATCGCAAGCATCCAGATTTCACCTTGCAGGACCAGGACTTGGGAGTGGTCAAGGAGAGGGCTGTCACACCGCCGGAGCAGGCAAGACTGGCACCGGGCCTTTGGAGCCCCGGGGGATTCACTGCTGAAGGTGATGTGGCACATAAACACTTTGACTGAAATTCTGAAGAGTGAAAAGGGAACTCTTGTGTATGGCCTAATAGTTTACATTTCCTGATACCACAGTGAATGGGGAATACCTCTGGACTTGTTACACTAAGGATGGTGGGACAGTGATTTGCCTGACAACTGCTAGATCCCCAACCTCAAGGGGGTTTGTGTTATTGCTTCTGAATGTCGTATTACTTTGCATGTGCAGAGTTAGAAATAAAATACTACATTTTCTTATAAAAGCAAGTATTTGGCTGGACATTGATTTATTGTTCGGACTGTCTGCACTTTGAGTTATGAGTCATGTACACTGACCTGAATCTAAATCCCCCCGAGGGAGCCTTGACTCTTCGACCACAGCTACTACTGAGAGTCAAGTGCAGAAGGGGTACTTGGCCCAGTTGAGCCGGATGCATAGTAGGTTGGAACTCGGGACATCAGGAGTAAAATGCCTCAACCATCATGGTTGGGCCCAGTAGCCCCTGCGTGCTCTCTGGAAGGGGTTCTGACAACATCCAACTTGATCAATATCTCAGTGGAACCACCAGACAAACGAAAACAGTTGACTAACTATGACATTTCAATACATGTTCTGATTCATCATCCCTCGTACCAGTTTTCCATATTAAAAAGACTTTAATTGCCATGATCCCACTAAATGATGTCACACGCCCAAAAGTTGATTCTGAACCCTACCGGACCCTTAAGCTGCTGTCTGTTTTTTAACGCTGCCCAGGAAATGGTTTTCTGAAATGGGATGGCATCCTAAACTGTGAGTAGACAAGAATCCATATCACTCCAGCATTTCCCAACATATCCCCAGGTCCCTGAGACATCAAAGCGAAACATGTCTAAGGACATGCACTCTTCCATGTAGATCAACCCCAAGGTGCATCCTCATTGTGTTACGCAACACTAAGCAGCCCCAAAATAACATGGAATGAGGCTGCACCACTAACTAGGTAAACTATTCACCTGCACGCTGGAAACCAATGTGGCAATATCATGTTTTCCAAACTACTGACTCCTCCTACCTTTGTCTTTCTAGACGCCTATAGAACAATGCGTATATCCAAAGGTAAGATTACATTTAAGTCTACCACACTGACTACCGCTATGGACTACCACCATTTTAATAATTCCAAAGACCTCTTATCTGCCACTTTCACCCACAGTCCTGCACCTGAATGATGCCTGCTCAAAGGTATGAAAACCCTTTTGCTCTAAAATCCTGGCACCCCTGATACCATCTGTGAAATCCACTAAGTCTGATACATTACATCCATCCCATTTCTAACATCTAGGGTCCCGTAAGAGTGACCCTCAGAGACGGTGATATTTCAAAAGATAGACTTTAATTAGGTCCAAAGATATGAGCCCAAACCACACCAGCATAAGGCAATAGGTCTGTCTCACCAACTGCACTCCCGACATTCCAGAGATGATGCGGTGGTTACGGAACACAGCATCATCACTTGGAAACAGAACACCACATCACCTCCCTCACCCAATACAATCGACAAAACCTTATAAATACGATAATAACTTCACACACAACTTAACACACATAGATACAAGCATCCTGCAAGAGAGATGATAATAATCTATATAACAATAAGACAACTTAAACATAGTCTTAAAAACGCACAGGCTTTTGCCGTTCCCATTGTGAACTCATATTTTGATTCGCAGATGGATCCACCACAGATTCTCCATAAGTCTCAGTCTCAAGGTCCACCAACGAAGTTCCACCACTTTCCTGCTCCACTAGATAGCACTTAGCAACTCTATTGAGATTCTAGGTCCTGTGATCACTTGTTTTCACAGCATTCTTTGAGACATCCAGCACTTTGAAAGGTTGACTAAACTTTTACATTTTACCACTCTTACGTGGGGATCTGATTTTTACTCAGTCCACCACTTGCACAGGAGTCTCCTTCACAGCTTTTCTCCTATCATAGAGTTCTTTGCTTCTCACCTTCTTCACACGTTCTCTCTCTCTCCATCCATCCGACAACATTTCCCACCTGTTCATCCACTTTCTTCCTTCTCACATTCACCCATCCAGCAAAATGTTTCAGAACTGGGAACCCTCCCCTTGAATAATGGGAAAGGGAAACCCAAGTGGTAGAATACAGTCTGAGACGATATTCTGGCACATTTTTCCTCATCTCACTTTCCCATACAGCACCACACACTAGGGACTGTTGCAGACTTTATTTGAGCACTTTGATGAAACGCTCAACAACACCATAAGATTTGGGATAATACAGCACCGCCTTTCTATGCTTAATCCCTCTATCGTTCAAAACTGTTTCCACTACCCCAGAGGCCAGTTGAACACTGTTGTCAGTGAGTATAGAGGAAGGGAAACTTTCCCTCTCAAAAAGTTCTTCCAAAAACCCTATAACCTCCCTGGACTCTACTGAGTTTACAAACTTGATCTCAGACCACCTTGAATACATGTCAATACAAATGATCACGTACCTGTCACAAGATTTTACCTTTATAGGCCTGATATATCCAACGCAATAGCAACCCAAGGCCCAGCAGCTTCCTCTCTCACCACCATAGGCGGAGTTCTACATTAGAACATCTTGTCATTCTGCACACATTCTAAACAGTTTCTTACCTCCCTCTCAACAAATCCATGGCTGGCCACCATAAATTCTCACAGACCCTATCCTTGGACTTGAATATGCTCATGTGACTAGCATGTGCTTGACCCACCAATCTTTTCTTATACTATGAGGTGGAATCAATTTACTGCCCCTCAGCAGTAATCCGTTCACAACAGCTAACTCACTCTTCACTTGTCAGTATCCCAGAAATTCCTGACCACACTTGTTCTTTGCACACCAGCTTTTCAAAACCATCTCTATCACTTTTGCAAAACCACATCATCGTGGAGCTCCTTCTTCCATTCCGCCTTTGAATCACCCTATCGGTTACTAAACACACCTTCACCTCTTCGTCAAAATCCTCCACAGCAAAATAATCACCATCCTCCACATCACCTACCACTTGAGCATGGCACAACCTCGAGAATTGGTCAGCCTGTACATTACACACCCCAGGTGCATAGGACACTTCAAATTCAAACTCCTGCAGTGCAACCACCCACTTGCGGATATGATGTGACACCAAATCAATGTCTTTCTTCTAATAGACGTCTTTAAGAGGCTTGTGATCGGTCTTGTCCTCAATTCTGTGTCCCCATAGAAACTTCCTGAGCTTCCTCACAGCCCAACACACTCCCAAAGCCTCTTTCTCCACCACAGAGTAATTAAGCTCAGCTCCACTCAAGCCTCTTGAGGCAAACAAGATCGTTCTTTTCTGGCCACCAGAATTCTGAATTAACACTACCCCTAAACCTTTAGAACTGGCATCAGTCACCATTATCATCTCATCTTTGAGGTCAAAACTCCCAAAATCAGATGCACCTTCTAGGTTTTTTTTTTATATCCACAAAGTCCTCTTCACAAGATCTGCCCCAAACAAATTCCTTGCCCTTACCAAGTAAGGGCCTCATGCACACTGTTCTCTCTGCAAACCTGGGAACAAACTTATTGTAAAAGCCAACCATGCCCAATAATTTCACCAATTCTTCTTTGGGGAGGTGGTAGATCTTTGATGGCATTCACCAACCCACTGTTTGGCCAAATGCCCAAACCTGTGACCATATGAACTAAGTACTCACTTTGCGGTACATTCAATTTGCACTTCTCAGGCTTTAACATCAACCCACAATTCAGCAACCTTCCCAGGACCTCAACCTCCTATCAAGCTTATCAACCTCCGCCCCATATACCAGGATGTCATCCTGATAAACCTTCAACCCTTCGACACCTTTCAAAATTCTCTCTGTCGCCCTATAAAAAACAGATGCAGCGGAAATCAACCCAAATGGCATTCTGAGAAATTTGAAGGTGCTGAAGGGAGTGACAAAAGTGGGCAGTTCCTGGGAAGAGAGGGGCAACTTAATTTGGTGGTATGCTGACGTCCGGTTAAGCATGGAAAAATGCTTGGCGCTATTCAGGGAACACAGCATTTCGTTAATGTTGGGAAGTGGATAATGATCCACAACCACTGACTTAAGTTCTTTAAGGTCCACACAGAGTCTGGCCTTCCCATTGCCCTTGCGTGCCATCACAACTGTGCGACCCTTTCTGATGCTTCAAATATCTGAATGATCCCATTGTCAATCCATTTGTCCAACTCCTTCCTCATGGTTTCTTTAACAGACATCAGAACCCCTCATACTTTGGCAACTGTTGTGCATCATATTTAAGTTTGAACATATGCATATAGTCCTTGAGACATCCCAACCTTTTCCCAAACACATCAGAAAACTTCTCCACCCATGTACCACTACCGGTTGCAATCCTACCCACTGTGGGAACATCTTTAACATGAACCGGAGGGTTCTCATTAGAATCAAAATATCCGTTCAGGTCCCGTTGGTGAAACGAACTAATCAAGGAATCCCCTTTGATTGATTCATAAATCTTCCGAGGTACAACATCAGTGGTCGAAGTGGGGAAAAAAAAGTAAGGGAACTGTGGGCGGAGCATCAGGGGGCGGGAATATTCCGAGGATTGGGTCAGTGGGCGGAGTCAGAGGTGTGGCTAGAAAGAGCAAAACATCCCAATTTTTTGTATGTTTGGCATTTCACTGACGAGTTACAGCTTATAACGTTATTTAATGCAACCAATTGATACACGTTTATTTGAGGTTTAATATGTGAGTTATTGACATTAAAATACATTTACAATGTGGGATACGTTTTCAATCACAGAATGTCCCAAATACGCATATAAGTGGAATCATAAGCCATTTGTGTCCGAGCCATGCAGTTTCTTTCATCAGCACTTCTCCTCCCTTTTTCTAACCATTTCTGAACATAAAATTTGGCTTTAGATTCGATGACAGGAGGCCCCACGTGTTGGGGAGCACTGTTGATGACATCATTCTGTGCCCCACAGTCAATGCAAAATTGTATTCATGCGTTATGTACATGCTTCACACAACATGTCATGAAGCCAGCATTAGATGCCTCTTAGTTTCCTGTTATTGTATCTAAAACATAGCACTCTAAAACAACCCAGACCTGTTGGTTTTGCAGATGCTTTTAGCAGTATCAGATGAATGAGATACAACTATTTTATGAGTAGTTTGTGTAATTACTACTCAAGTTAGATAGCAATCAGAATTGCAAATGCATCAATTCTGAAATTATGAGACTCAAACATTGGTAGAGTCAGAAATAGGTAGTGGTCCTAAGATTATCGCAATCAGTTATTTTCTCCCCTTCAGGCTACTATCCACTGCAATCACTATTAGGCACCTTCCTCCTTTGTCTCTCCATGAACACTGTAGGTGTCTAGGAATACCACCCACCAGAGACTGCATGAGAGAAGTTCAAACATGATTGGCAAAATATCCTAGTTTGCAAATGTTTTCCACATAATTATAACTCTGCCGTGTTTGCCACATAAAGCACCATCTGCTTCATAAGCTGATGGTTTTACCTAAAAAATTGTTTGTATCTCAAATGGATCAAAACAACGTGATTTGTGTTGCTGTGAAGTGGAGGGCCCTTTACAAAGGTTGACTGGTCACGTTCTCAGTGCTGCTATTGAGGCGAAAGCTTTGCAGAGACTGTTAGTATGTGTAAAAATGTCAAAATAACCAAGTATCAGAAAATGTACCACATTAAGCTGCAGCCTTTCTTTTCTGCATAATTTAGTCAACACTGCAACATAATTTTGCCCTACATTACTGCGTAATTGCAGCGCCCCAAAGCAGGCAGCACATGTTAAAAGTGCTTGCTGCTTGAAGCAAAGAGACACTGTGAAGTTTGAGAACTTAGGGGCATATTTACGGGAATGGTGGTGCAACGCATCAAGTTATTTTGCTGTGCTGCCCTGCGTCACAGGGAAAGGGCAGAAATGCACCGTCTTTATCCAATACGGTGCATTTCTGCCCTTTCCAAGTGCGCTGGTGCCATTTCGTCAGCCTAGCGCCAACGCAGGCACCCTTGCACCATGGTGCAAGGGTACCTCCGTTAGCATGCAGCATTGTTTTTGTGCAGGAAGGGGCACCTTCCTGCAGAAAAACAATGCTGAGAGGCTTTTCCTCTTTCTATGTGTGCTGCACATATAGAAAGAGGAAAAACAGGGAGAAATAAAGATATTTCTCCTTGTTGTGCCTCCCTTGGGGAGGCGTAAGATTTGAATCAGTCCCAGGTTTACAAGTCCTTGTAAATCTGGGACTGCGTAAAAAACGTGAGAGTTGAGTGGGAACACCCACTGCAATGCCTCCCTTGTGCAATTTGCGCGGTGTTGCATTACTCCATATTTATGAAACCATTCAAAGCCATGCAAAGTGGCTTTGCGTGGCTTCATAAATATGACTTGCAGATTTGTGTTGTGCATTTACCACGTTCCGTGGTGCAAGCATGACGCAAGGCCCTTGTAAACATGCCCCTTAGTCTGGTGTGCATGCAAATCCTGCATTGCCAATCCATGGTGAGTTGCATTAGTACTGCTGGAACAAGGCCAGTGGAGGCACCAATGGGTGAGGCGGACTGGCCTCAAGGGTCCTGTGACCTCAGTGACAAAGTCACTGCTGCTCTAGGGTGTGCTGCTTCGTAGGCCTGCCCACAGACTGGAGGTGAACTTCGGTAGGGATTGTGGTGGACAGGCCTTCAAGGTTAACCCACACTGGCCACAGCTAGGGTCCACCTGCTGGTGCTTAGAGACCAGGGCTTCTATGGTCTAGTATGGCCTTCTAAGGTCTAGTAGGGGAATGTGCTCCCTCAGGAGAGTGGTCTGGTGAACTGGTCATGAAGCCTGATTCCCCAGTTCCAGATTTGGTACCTCTGGCCGTCGTGCCACATCCTATCCTCCCTGGGCACCCTTCTGACCCACTGAGAGACACCTGCACTGCCTTCAGCTACAACCCAACTCTGCCCCATTATAAACACCTGGCTGTGACTCAATTGAAATTATGCACTGCCTGAAAAAAAGTAACAACATCCTGGAAAAAGCAAACACTCATAGGCAATGGAAGATTATGTAAAGCATGCGAAATATAAGCAGGAACGACATGGTTACCTTAGCTTTTACACTCCTTGTTTAGAAATCAATGAGTGTTTTTTGCCTCAAACGTTGAGGACATGAAAACAGTGCTCCTCGTGTACGCAGGTGTGCCTTTGGTGTACTCGTGGACAGCAAGGAAGGGCATAAGCAGGGCTCAGAAGATTAAGAGATTCTTCAGGAAAATCTGACTCACAGAAACCCACAAGGGCTCCTCCACATTCATGTCAGCCAGCTAGCTGCTCAAACATCAACATTATGGGGTCGATTCCGATTCGGGCCGGAAAAAGCACCGACCGACTCGGATCCGGAAAAAATACCGACCGACACGTACCAGTGGCGCCCGACACGCCAAGTACGATGCAAGCCGCGATAAATCCGACCGACACGTCAGGAAACCAAGCCGACCGACCGAGCCGCTCGGAAAATAGCAATCCGGCCGGAAAAACACGCGAATCCAACCGACCGACACGCACCCGGAACAAATCCGACCGAATCGTACCCGCCAACTCCAACCCGCAAAGTACGATGCAAGGCGCGAAAAACACGACCGAGTCGGACGGAGGACAAGCCGTACGACCGACACGCATACAAAACCGAGCCGAAGCAACACAATACACCGCGACCGACGCGTACGCAGCATACAAAACTGCACAAACACAGCGTGAACGAAACGGAAAACACCGTACGAGACCAATGCAGGGTCCGACTCGGTCACAAGAACGTTTCCAACATACACAAACAGCACAAAGGAAAAATCTACCAAAAAAAGGCCAAACAAGCAATTACCAAGCCAATAAACACTGGGGGGGTGGGGACAGAGAACAAAGACACACCCACAACTCCACCTATATAAAGGACACAAATCACTACCATGAGCCTTTGCAAATGCCATTTCACTGCCAGCACCCAAGAGAAAGCAACCACACACCCACAGCTCATCCCTCACACAAGCCACACACCATCAGCACACCAACAAATACCTACCTCACATACACCCAGCAAAACACACACTCACACACCCTCACCTGCACACCAACACACACATCACTCACCATCACCACCCATCACCATGCCCCCCAAGAAGAATCCCAAGTTCCTAGATTGTGAATTGGAAGTCCTGGTAGACGAGATCCTCAGGGTGGAGCCACAGCTGTTTGGCACTCTGGTCCAACAGACCCCCATGTCGCAGAAAACCAAGATGTGGGAGAGGATCATCAACAGGGTGAACGCCCAATCATCATGTCGGCGCACAAAGACGGACATCCAGAACAGGTGGTATGACGTGCGCAGGAGGGTACGGGACCTGCTGAAGATAGACTACAGCAACAGCCAACAGACCGGCAGTGGCCCTCCTGCCAAGCCAATATACCTCAGGCCCTGGGAGGAGAAGGTGCGGGCCATCCTTCCGCCAGTGAGCGTATATGGACTAGAGAACATCCCAGAGCCTGGTGAGTACACAACAAATGTACACAATAAACTGCCACAAAACACACACATCACTGTCAAGGGGAGAGTCAAACCATGCACACATAGCAATTACACAGCAACTAGAACAGAATCATCCCAAAATGTGTATGTCAGTCAGATAAACACAACACATGCCATCAAAAAAGTCACATCCAACTGTGCCAACACATGTACAAACACAACCACAACTACAGCTAGGCAGTGGCACAAATAGAACTAACACACACATCCACACATGTAGCCACCACAACAACACCAACACACAGTGAAGACCACTCAAAGGAAGGAATTCTGTGTATGCTGGCCAAGTCAGTGTAGCCAATAGCATCATGGGAGTCGCAGTCACACATATTGCCCCCCCACAACTGTCCCATCAACACCACCCTGAACCATGCTCACATCACAGGGAGTGGAGAAGGACTCACAAGATGGCTGACACTGGCTACTGCTGTGGGGAGCACAAGGCCCTGCTGCCAACTGTGCACCAACAAACAGCAGGACACCACTGACTGACATCCTGAGAGACAACTTCCACTCCCTGCAATGCAAGCACGTTCCATGTTGGGCTATCTGGCTGGCTGGGTGGGAAGGGGGACTTGCAGCACTGACTATAGTCACCAGCACCTCCCCTCACACCCCCCCAACACAAACTCCACAGTACCCACCTGGTAGAATGCAATGCCCTCCATCCTAACACAAGATCCCACAAAGCACCACCACCCTGGGTTATGTTGTGTGAAGCACAGGGACACTCTTGGGACTCTTAGCCAAACAACTGCCAGGACAACACTCCCAGCCATCCTGTCAGCACAGCCAGCCCACCCCACAGGGAAGCAGAGTCAAAAGGAAGGAAGCATGGGCATGCTGGGAAGGGGGTGGAGGCAATAGCATGATGGGAGACGTAGTCACAGACATAGCTCACCCCCACAACTGTCCCATCAACACCACCCTGAACCATGCTCACATCACAGGGAGTGGAGAAGGACTCACAAGATGGCTGACACTGGCTACTGCTGTGGGGAGCACAAGGCCCTGCTGCCAACTGTGCACCAACAAACAGCAGGACACCACTGACTGACATCCTGAGAGACAACTTCCACTCCCTGCAATGCAAGCACGTTCCATGGTGGGCTATCTGGCTGGCTGGGTGGGAAGGGGGACTTGCAGCACTGACTATAGTCACCAGCACCTCCCCTCACACCCCCCCAACACAAACTCCACAGTACCCACCTGGTAGAATGCAATGCCCTCCATCCTAACACAAGATCCCACAAAGCACCACCACCCTGGGTTATGTTGTGTGAAGCACAGGGACACTCTTGGGACTCTTAGCCAAACAACTGCCAGGACAACACTCCCAGCCATCCTGTCAGCACAGCCAGCCCACCCCACAGGGAAGCAGAGTCAAAAGGAAGGAAGCATGGGCATGCTGGGAAGGGGGGTGGAGGCAATAGCATGATGGGAGTCGTAGTCACAGACATAGCTCACCCCCACAACTGTCCCATCAACACCACCCTGAACCATGCTCACATCACAGGGAGTGGAGAAGGACTCACAAGATGGCTGACACTGGCTACTGCTGTGGGGAGCACAAGGCCCTGCTGCCAACTGTGCACCAACAAACAGCAGGACACCACTGACTGACATCCTGAGAGACAACTTCCACTCCCTGCAATGCAAGCACGTTCCATGTTGGGCTATCTGGCTGGCTGGGTGGGAAGGGGGACTTGCAGCACTGACTATAGTCACCAGCACCTCCCCTCACACCCCCCCAACACAAACTCCACAGTACCCACCTGGTAGAATGCAATGCCCTCCATCCTAACACAAGATCCCACAAAGCACCACCACCCTGGGTTATGTTGTGTGAAGCACAGGGACACTCTTGGGACTCTTAGCCAAACAACTGCCAGGACAACACTCCCAGCCATCCTGTCAGCACAGCCAGCCCACCCCACAGGGAAGCAGAGTCAAAAGGAAGGAAGCATGGGCATGCTGGGAAGGGGGTGGAGGCAATAGCATGATGGGAGACGTAGTCACAGACATAGCTCACCCCCACAACTGTCCCATCAACACCACCCTGAACCATGCTCACATCACAGGGAGTGGAGAAGGACTCACAAGATGGCTGACACTGGCTACTGCTGTGGGGAGCACAAGGCCCTGCTGCCAACTGTGCACCAACAAACAGCAGGACACCACTGACTGACATCCTGAGAGACAACTTCCACTCCCTGCAATGCAAGCACGTTCCATGTTGGGCTATCTGGCTGGCTGGGTGGGAAGGGGGACTTGCAGCACTGACTATAGTCACCAGCACCTCCCCTCACACCCCCCCAACACAAACTCCACAGTACCCACCTGGTAGAATGCAATGCCCTCCATCCTAACACAAGATCCCACAAAGCACCACCACCCTGGGTTATGTTGTGTGAAGCACAGGGACACTCTTGGGACTCTTAGCCAAACAACTGCCAGGACAACACTCCCAGCCATCCTGTCAGCACAGCCAGCCCACCCCACAGGGAAGCAGAGTCAAAAGGAAGGAAGCATGGGCATGCTGGGAAGGGGGTGGAGGCAATAGCATGATGGGAGTCGTAGTCACAGACATAGCTCACCCCCACAACTGTCCCATCAACACCACCCTGAACCATGCTCACATCACAGGGAGTGGAGAAGGACTCACAAGATGGCTGACACTGGCTACTGCTGTGGGGAGCACAAGGCCCTGCTGCCAACTGTGCACCAACAAACAGCAGGACACCACTGACTGACATCCTGAGAGACAACTTCCACTCCCTGCAATGCAAGCACGTTCCATGGTGGGCTATCTGGCTGGCTGGGTGGGAAGGGGGACTTGCAGCACTGACTATAGTCACCAGCACCTCCCCTCACACCCCCCCAACACAAACTCCACAGTACCCACCTGGTAGAATGCAATGCCCTCCATCCTAACACAAGATCCCACAAAGCACCACCACCCTGGGTTATGTTGTGTGAAGCACAGGGACACTCTTGGGACTCTTAGCCAAACAACTGCCAGGACAACACTCCCAGCCATCCTGTCAGCACAGCCAGCCCACCCCACAGGGAAGCAGAGTCAAAAGGAAGGAAGCATGGGCATGCTGGGAAGGGGGTGGAGGCAATAGCATGATGGGAGACGTAGTCACAAACATAGCTCACCCCCACAACTGTCCCATCAACACCACCCTGAACCATGCTCACATCACAGGGAGTGGAGAAGGACTCACAAGATGGCTGACACTGGCTACTGCTGTGGGGAGCACAAGGCCCTGCTGCCAACTGTGCACCAACAAACAGCAGGACACCACTGACTGACATCCTGAGAGACAACTTACACTCCCTGCAATGCAAGCACGTTCCATGGTGGGATAACTGACTGGGTGGGTGGGTGGGTGGGAAGGAGGTCTGGCTGTCAACCAAACACAATCAATGCAGACCATGTTCACACCCCAGAGAATACATAGAAATGCCCAAATAATGCAGGACAATGTGCCACACCAATATCAACCCCTGACTGTGACGACTTAGGACAATACAATGTACAGGCCCGCACCCCGAGGCACAGTCACAACTGTCAGGTGTGTCAACCACTGATGCCTGCAGAAACATGACATACATTGTTTGTGTCTCCCAAAAACAGGTGATGATAGGGACACAGCAGCAGACGCTGAGGAGTCCCAGTCCCAGGCTCAAGAGGATGCCGAGCTCACTGGCGTCGTACAGCCTCTGTCCTCCTCGGACGATGAAGAACAACCTGGCACATCCGGTGCAAGTCAACATGCTGCACCAGCAGGACCACCAGCTGCAGCACCAGCAGGTCCACCAGCTGCACCCCCTGCACCCACCCCTCCAACGACTGTCACCACGAATACCATCCCTGCCGACATGGACAGAATAAGGAACAACACCAGCGCAGTGACCCTGGACCAACCTGGGGCCATGGACACCACCACCACCACCAACCCCCAAGGTGGACCAGGGTTATCTGTGCGTGCAACTGCACACACTGCACATGTCAGCAGGGGTGGTGGGAGGGGTGGGAGACAGAGGTCGCTGCTTGCAGACGTTGCTGGTGTGCATGAAGACCCACAACTGGTACGCATAGCTGATGCGTACCAGTCCAGCACCGGAGAGCTCAGCCAGGTAGTGGGGCTCCTCAGAGACATTAAACAGCAGCAGGCTGCCCATCATGCCCGCTTGGACTCCCACATGTCCCAAGTGGAGTCACACATGTCACGTGTGGACTCCCACATGTCACGTGTGGACTCCCACATGACCCGCGTGGAGTCCAAGTGGGATGTACTACATGAGATGACGGCGGTGCACAGGGACATTTTACAATGCCTCCGCCAGATGAACAGCAACCAGTCCACACCTCCCTGTGTGCCAACAACATCTGGTACCGAACAAACTGCAACTGCCACAGGGAGGGAGGAGGACTCTGGCGGAGAGTCCCCTGCACCGCAGCAGCCTGCACTTGAGGGCCCCCCCCCAAGAAGAGGGGTCGTCCGAGGAGGGGAAAGTGAGAGGCTGATGGCCAAGCGCAACTCCCAGGAAGCCTGAACCTGTTCTGGATTTTCGCCTTTGTGCACAGACTGTTCACCCTGTTGATGGCAACACTACTCCCACACATTGCATGGGGAGTATAAGTTGGAACAATGTGTCAGACAACAGTGGCCCCGATACTGGGGATCCTGTCTACCTGGACTTTCTATTCATCTAGGAACTTGGGATTGCAAGATTCATGTACAGCACAATCCATCCTATGCACTATTATCACAATAAACACACTAATACACCATACTTGCCTCTGTCGTGATTCCAACGTGGGTGCTGTTATGGGGATGATGAACTGCAAAATTACACAGTGTATGCGAACTGCAACAGCAAGGACAACACAGGCATGTGAGTACAGGCAACGTGACACATATGAGGGAGACACACCACCAGGGCTACACAACACATACACACCTAGGCCATCTGACTCATTGCCTACACTGATGTTGCCAGGGAAGACGGTGCAATGCACAGACACCACACCCATTCCCAGTTGTAGTCAAGTAGCCCACAGGTGCAGTAAGCAAATGGCAGTCAAATGTGTGACCACAGACAACGCACATCACAAAGTGAAGCACAGGTTTATTACACAGTTGCAACATGCTGTAACCACTACAGATGCAAGGTAATCCCACCTGGCAGCGGGCACACAGTCAACAACTGTAGACTGAAGGAAGTCCATGGGTGTGGCGCACATCACCTGTAGGGACACAACAGCTACCAGCCTGGATGTGCAATCACGTCGTCGGTGGACACAGTTCACCAAACGAATCTGAAAGTACCCTGTGAAGGACAGAAATGACACACAGTCAAAAGCAATGCAGTACAGGACAGAACAGCAAAACTCATGCACAATACATGTTACAAGATACCCACCCAGAACCAAGTTAGCATGTCAACACTGTTGGGGAGTACAGCCCACCTGTCACCACACATCGCAACACACATCCTGTCAAGTAGCCCATGGACACACTCCAACAGCACCAGAGCACCACCCACACATCATGCCAACTCACATCATTCACATGACACCTCAGGATACTCACATTCAGCTAAAGAAGTTGGTGATGAGCTGTGTGCGGACATCACCATCACCATCACCATCATCATCGTCACTGGCATCGTGGTCCAGGCCAGGATCCTCCACAGGTGGCGGATGTTGGTCATCGTCATCCTGGATGAGAGGCAACTCCTTCCGCACTGCCAGGTTGTGGAGCATGCAGCAGACGATGATAATCTTGCACACTTTCGCAGGGGCATATGGGAGGGACCCTCCGGTCTTGTCCAGGCAGCGGAAGCGGCTCTTCAGGAGACCAAAGGTCCGCTCAATCACTCTCCTGGTCCGACCATGTGCCTCATTGTAGCGCATCTGGGCAGGTGTCACAGGGTTCCTGAGGGGTGTCAGCAACCACGGCATGTTGGGGTATCCCGAGTCACCTACGGACAGACAAGTGCACATCAGCTGACTTGGAAAAGTGGGCGGAATACTACAGATCAGATCACACACAATGGCACAAAGTCAGTACACACCGACAAGCCAGGCACGCTGGTTCTGCATCTGTGCCATCAACCTGGGGATGCGACTACTCCTCATCACAAAGGCATCGTGTGCTGAACCAGGGAAACGGGCACACACGTGTGTGATGGTCATGTCTGCAAGACACACCACCAGTGCATTGACCGAGTGGTAGTGCTTGCGGTTCCTGTAGGCCTGCTCCTGGGCCTGTGGTGGTACCAAAGCCACATGTGTCCCATCAATGGAGCCAATGACATGCGGCATCCTCCCCAGGGCATAAAAGTCACTCTTCACGTCAGTGAGTCGTCGCAGTCTAGGGAAATAGATGTACCGGTTCAGGAAGAGCAACATTGCCGCCAAAACATCGCGGAGCACACGGCTGAACATGGTCTGTGACATCCCACCAGCAGACGCCACAGTATGTTGGAAGGTACCGGTGGCAAAGAAGTGTAGGGCTGCCATCACCTTCACCTTGGGGGTCAGCGCTGTAGGATACGGCCGGCCAGGCTGCAAATGTGGGGACAACTGCACTGCCAAATCCTCAATCAGCTGCCTGGTGAAGCGGTACCGTCGGATGCTGTCCCGTTCCACCATCGTTGCCAGGTCTGGGAATGGCCGATGGACAGCAGGAGCCCTGCAGTGCAGAGGAGAAGTAAGCAAGATCGTCAGTCACCCCACATATGCGGCATTGAACACACTCAAGATCCCAACATACATCATCATGAGGCACAACTACATGAAGTGTGCAGTACCGGAACGACATTTATGGTACATACATGGCCAACATCTGTCAACACGGTCCTACAGGTGGCATCAATTTGTCCCAGGTTGGCCCATTGGATATCATGATGCTGTGTCACAGTCACCCCCCAGTGACATGTGAGGACAGATGTGCCCCAGGCACCACAGCTCAACGACAGGCACATTCCCAGGGACCCTGTAATGCCACATGGACACTGGCATCACCTGGAGTATCATGTGTACACCACAACAAAACAAACATGACCCCCACAGGTAGTGGCCACACTTGCCATGGCAGGAGAGCCATGGACGTCTGTGACACACACGCACAACATCAGAGTCCATGCACACACAACGTGGATGTGGAGACTGTCTCCCATTGTGCACATGAAATCAGAGACATTGTAAACACTACATGCACAAAGACTGTGGAGGGCCATCACTATTGTGCCACTGGGACACCCTGGCTCAAACATACCGTCCCACATGGGACTCACGGGGTATGTGACATGACATACACAAACACCACTGTGAAATGTGACCATGGCACATGCACAGATATGAACAGTTGCACATCACAGTGGTCACGTACACGTAACACCCATGATCCTGTCCCCATGAACACGTGCACAGCCTGGGGGTGGCTGCCCACAGGTGACACCCACAGGACAACATGTACACCAACATACACACAATAGGAAATGCAGCCTTACATGCCTTATGATAAGGTTTGGACAGGCTGTCGTGATGTAGGTGTGCCCCTCACTCCCTGGGAGCTATCTGTGGCTGGCATATGTCCATCTGAGACAGGCATGCTGACATATGCCAGTCACATGTACAGTGATGCGTTGTACTGCAATGGACCGATCGGTGCCTCCGGCCGGCCCATTGCATTCAATGTGTGCGGGTACGCGTTGTACCCCTGTGCGCGTTGAACAGCAATGGACCGATCGGTGCCTCCGGCCGGCCCATTGCATTCAATGTGTGCGGGTACGCGTTGTACCCCTGTGCGCGTTGAACAGCAATGGACCGATCGGTGCCTCCGGCCGGCCCATTGCATTCAATGTGTGCGGGTACGCGTTGTACCCCTGTGCGCGTTGTACTGCAATGGACCGATCGGTGCCTCCGGCCGGCCCATTGCTTTCAATGTGTGCGGGTACGCGTTGTACCCCTGTGCGCGTTGAACAGCAATGGACCGATCGGTGCCTCCGGCCGGCCCATTGCATTCAATGTGTGCGGGTACGCGTTGTACCCCTGTGCGCGTTGTACTGCAATGGACCGATCGGTGCCTCCGGCCGGCCCATTGCATTCAATGTGTGCGGGTACGCGTTGTACCCCTGTGCGCGTTGAACAGCAATGGACCGATCGGTGCCTCCGGCCGGCCCATTGCTTTCAATGTGTGCGGGTACGCGTTGTACCCCTGTGCGCGTTGAACAGCAATGGACCGATCGGTGCCTCCGGCCGGCCCATTGCATTCAATGTGTGCGGGTACGCGTTGTACCCCTGTGCGCGTTGTACTGCAATGGACCGATCGGTGCCTCCGGCCGGCCCATTGCATTCAATGTGTGCGGGTACGCGTTGTACCCCTGTGCGCGTTGAACAGCAATGGACCGATCGGTGCCTCCGGCCGGCCCATTGCTTTCAATGTGTGCGGGTACGCGTTGTACCCCTGTGCGCGTTGAACAGCAATGGACCGATCGGTGCCTCCGGCCGGCCCATTGCATTCAATGTGTGCGGGTACGCGTTGTACCCCTGTGCGCGTTGAACAGCAATGGACCGATCGGTGCCTCCGGCCGGCCCATTGCTTTCAATGTGTGCGGGTACGCGTTGTACCCCTGTGCGCGTTGAACAGCAATGGACCGATCGGTGCGCACCCATTGACAATGGGCTTGCCTGGCAACGGACGCGTTTTTGAATATTCGAACGAGTCGGTTGCTGGAAAATCAGTTGGTCACCCACAACAATGTTGCAAAATAATGTATGTCATGAAGTTGAAGATTTGAAGGATGCTGTGGGCGTGTTTTGGTGCTGCTATTCCATGGATTGGCCAGATTCAGAAGATGCAAACGACTTGGACCTATCACTTTGGACACAAGGGACAGTATCTGCCTCTCCAGCACATATATATTGCTGCATGTTCCCCTGAGAGCCCACTTGCCTGCACTACATGCTCCAGGACGACATCTGCCACTGCACTGCTGCTGTCTCTGCCCCTCTGGACCCTGCAATGGCACGTACTGTGGAGAGAGCCCCAGCCTTCAGCCTTGAAGAGAACCAGGCCCTGCTGGACAGCCTACTTCCACAGTACAGCAAGCTGTATGGGACACCAGGGGAGCAGGTGAGTGTTCTGTGCACTGCCTTTCTGAATGTGCATTTTGTCTGACTAGCAAGGCTGAGAGTCAGCACACCACTGGCTAGCAGGCTCACTGAGTAGTTGTCACCCCCCATAGTGTGTAGTGACTTGCACTGGACAGGTATGGTGCAGTGACAGTGCTTCTGAACAGGGTTTTACTCCCCATGCTATGATACCATGTAGTGACTTCTGGAAAACTGTCCATGGGCAGCCGTGCACTGCCTGGGTACACCATGTGCCCCTGTGATTGCGACATGTATATGCAACTGTGTCATGCACGGATATGTTGCATGTGTAGTAATGTCCTTATCACTTTGTCATCCTGACAGGCTTCTGCCCATCGGAAGCATGAGATCTGGAAGGACATCGTCCGGGCTGTCCGGTCCGTGGGGGTCTACAAGCGCCGGATCCGCAACTGCCAAAAGAGGTGGCAGGACCTTCGGGGCTGGACCCGGAGGATTGCACGGGTCCAGCTGAAGCTGTCGCCTCCTCGCAGGAGGGGCGGAACACGGACCCTGACCCCCCACATGCTCAGGATCCTGGCGGTGGTCTTTCCAGACCTGGATGGGCAGCTGAAGGCCAGAGAGCAGCAAGGAGGGGGTGAGTCAAAGACTGCACTGTGTACTCTGTCTAACATGTTATGTGCCCTCCTCGGGCCAGGTTGAACTGCCACAGTACAGCAGTCATGTTGTCCAGGAGCCATGTCCCTCTATTGTGCACTGCCCACTCCTCATCTGATACCCAGGTGTGGCCCTTACATGCAGGGAATTCTGTCACTTAGGACTGTGTCCTTGCAGTTTGCTTGACTCAAGGTGGGAGACAGCATCTGTTTCCCTGACTCTGTGGTGGGCATCATGGGTGGGTCCATTGCTTACACAATGCCTGTATTCTGACATGTAGGGTAGTGTCACAGGTCTCCCATATGTCCAATAGGTATGACCTGGACAGATGAGGGTTAAGAGGATGTGTTGTGGGGGGGATGTACATGTGCACTTGTGCAGCTCCAGGACTTGCATTCCCCATGACCTACTATTGTGACACAGTGCAGAGTGTTGTTGTCTGGCTGCAAAGTCATACATCACTGAGACAGTGATGTATGACTTTGCAGTCATGCCTCCGCCATGGCATGTGTCTACTGATTGGTGATCCTGCAGGGGAGTGACATGTGCTACATGCACACCATAGTGGCGCTGGCTATCAGGACATGGGTGCATCATGGTGTCTGTCGCTGGTATGCATCACATGCATTTCCTATTTGACTCTGGGCATCCCTTACATCCGTAAACCTGTACTGACTCAGTGGCAAGAGCTGTGATGTGTCCACACCGTGTCCTCTGCACTGTCCAACTACTGTGTACTTGGTGCATGTGTCAACACTGGGGTGTTGCAATCCAACAGACACCAGACAGATGGGTGCAAGGCCATGTGGGATGTGAGTGCCATGCTTGGCATCAGACTGACAATTGACTTCTCCTGTTCAATTAGTGCACTTTTAGCAATGTACAACTAATGATGCCAGGGCTTGCTCTGTGATGTGCTGTGCTCACAGTGGTGTGTGCGTTATGTGCAGGTGACTGATGTCTGTCTGTTTCCCCATTGTTTGCAGATACATCCACGGCCACGGAAGGGGACAGCTCCACGGACCAGGAGGAGCCGGAGAGCCAGACTGGGTCAGCAGCCGAGGAGTGGTCGGAGGGACCCAGTGGCACGGAGGGCGAGGGGAGCCACACCGAGGAGTCCTCAGCAGCATCCACCTCAGCTGAGGACCAGAGCAACTCGGAGGATGACTCCCTTGTGGAGGCGGGTGTCAGCAGCCACCACACCCCAGCTAGTGTTGCTGTCCCCGCCACCACCAGCACCACCACCGCCCTCCCATCGGCTCCCATTCCCCAGGTCCGTGGAGGCTCCCATGTCCGGGAGCGTGTCTCCTTTGGGCCAGGCACCGCACCCCCTGCCCCTGTGTCCCCTGCTGCCCTGAGTGAGGAGTCTGTGTACCTCCTTCGCCAGCTCCATGTAGGGCAGACAGCCATGCTGAGTGTCCTCCATGCGCACACCGCGCTGTTGACTCAGCTGGTGTCGTTCATGGAGGGCATCTCATCGGGCATGTCTGACCTACAGAGGGGCAATAGGTCCATGGACTCCTCCCTGACGGCAGCAGTGTCCCTCCTCAAACGGTCCCTCACCCCTCCTGCCTTTGCTCCATCCACACTCCCCAGCACCTTACCCATCCCAGGCACACACACACTGGCACACACCAGCACACACACATCCAGCACACTGACACACACGCCAATGACAAAACGCACACGCAAGCACATTCAGGGGACTGAAGCCAGACTCACAGGGGATGGGGCCCTGGAACACACACACGCATCCACATGCACTGCGCAGTCCTCAGTTCCCTCTCCCTCCAAAGCACCCTCCCTTGCCTCACCTGCAACCCCAAAGTCACAGCAGCTCTTCCTCTGTGACCTCGGCCTCTTCCCCACCGATGAAGCTGCTCCAGCATCCCGGGGGAAGAGGAAGCCCACCCACACGGAGCAGAGTGCCCCTCGCCCCCGGACACCCTCCCCCAGGCGCAGACGGACTGAGGCCCCCACCCGCAAGTCCCCCCGGAGTGCTAAGAGCAAGACCCCGCCACCGCCCTGCAGCTCAGGCACAAGGTCTCCGTCCTCCATCCCTCAGGCCCCCACTGCACAGGTGCCCCCACCACACCCTGCCCCAGGTTCCCCCACCCACAGATATACCATCCCCAAGATGCTCCGGCCTTCTCCCCCTGCCACTTGCTCTCCCAGCACCACACCCCCGCTGCGCTTGTCTGTGCCACTGATGTGGTGAGGGTGTCCTCCCCCTCTGTCCAACCCACCTTGCCTGTTCCCCATTCTCCTCCCCTGGAGGTAGGCACTGCAGTGGAGTCCACTACCGCCCTGTCTGACTTGGGCACTGCAGTGGCGGACCTGTCCACCCCATCTGCAGGGTCCACTGCAGTTGTGCCGGCACCCACGACATCTGTGTCATGCCCCCCAGTTGTGCCGGCACACACCATGTCAGACACCTCCACTGCAGTTGTCAGTGGCTCTCCAGCACCCACCACCCCTTCCCTGACTCCCCCTGGTGAGCCCTGATCCTGTCCCTGCGGTGCCTGGCCTGCCCCCCGGTTGCCCCTCCTAGTGGATTGTCCCTGGTATTGTGCAGGCATGCGTAGGGTGACATCTGCCAGTGTCACCCTGTTTGAACTTTGACAATGGACTGGCCATTGGCCTTTGCTCTTTTTTCAGGACTTCGTTTGGCCTCAACACATATGCTGAATAAAGCAACTTTCTTTTCTCTAGTGCTCATGCTTCAGATGTACATGTTGTTGGTGCAGCTAACCATGCCCTTGCTGCAGTGATGGTGATATCTGGTCTCATGATTATGAAGTGTTACTGTGCAGGAACCCATGTGGTCCAGGGGGAATGTGTCCTATCATGTGGTGTATCCATGTCATCAATAGCAGCATCTGAGGGTGTCATGTGTTCAGTATTTGGCAATGGGTTTCCTACTTACATTGGCAATTTCACATCTGTGGCTTCCACCCCTGCACATCTGTTGTGCCTGCCATCGTTGCATTTGTCTACTTCCCTGACCGTGTTGCCATCTCCAGTGGACATGCAGGTTTGGGCATCAATGGGGAGGGACTCATCCGTGTAGTCAGTGCAACATTGCTATACAAGTGTGTTGGATCTGTGCTGATGATTCCGTTGGCACATCCATGACCAGGCTGATGTGATGGGAGCCCTCATTTGGTGCTAATTGTTGATTGTGTGACCAAGTGCTCAGCTGACATGATGGGGCCCTACTGAGGCAACATATGGCACAGCTTTCCTCACACAGGAGTGGAGTCCCCTCATGGCAGTGTGTACACGTGTGACATTGCCTGCGCCCAAGGTGTGTGTTGTATGTGCATGTCTGTGTGTTCACTTCCATTCATCTGCGCATGCTGTGATCCCTAGTGTTGTACCTGTTTGTGATGCTTGCTGACTTGAGCTATGTTCCCCCAAAGTCTTCTCCCTGTGTTCTCTGTGATGTGGGTGCATGGCACATTACTGGTCATCAGGGTGTCACCCATAGGTGTGTTTGCTGTCAGGGCAGAGTTTGTGTGCTGACGCAGATGGGTCACAGTCAGGTTTCCCTTTGGCACTTGTTGTTTGCCCCTGTCATGTGATTTCCAGTTTGTGTTATCTTTCAGTGATTGTGACACGTTGTGTGTGTGACTGCTGGCACTCCTTAGGGTCCGGGCTGCAATGTTGGTTGTTGTCTATGTGTGTTCTTTGTGGGTGACCTTGGTTTCTTCATTGGTGTGTGACTGTGGCTGGGATCCCATTGGTCGGTGTGGTATTGCCGTCATGTCCATGTACAGCGTAGTGTGCAGTGTGTCAGACATTCAGGAGTCTTGTTGAGTGTCCATGTGTGATGTGTTTCTACACCTTGGTTCCCACCCACCACCCTGGAATAGTAATGGGTGCATGTGCAATGTCACCAGTGCATGTGTACTTCACTGCTGCACATTGTTGGAGGTCGAGGGGTGTGGTGTTGAGTGTGTGCAGATGAGAGTTGTTGCCCGGCTAGTCCCCTGCCTCCATGTTGGCCTTGGCTTACTGGCCATGCTGATTGATTTGTGCTTGTGTAGGTGTGATGGTAGTTAGTTGCTCAGGACACCTGACTGTGGTTCACAGTGTGAACGACATTTAGCTTTGTCATCACAGTGGTATTTTTCTTCAGCCCAGGGTCACCACATTGTGGGGGCCCTGGGGGTGGTGCTGTGGTGTGTCTGTGACTTGCTGTGTCAGTTGTTGTTCCTACGTGCCTGTGTGACATGTGTGTTTTGTGCTCCCTCTCACCTGTCAATGCCTGCTTGCCCACATAGGGGATTTGGATCCATGAGTTACCTTAGTGTGGCAGTGTATGCACATCTGTATGATTGGTATTCAGCTCTCCTCATGTGTTGTGTTGTTGCCTGGGGACAATGGCACCCCCACCCCTCACCTGCTGTGTATGATGACAGTGTTGGTCTGCCTGTTTGTGTTTGTGCATCTGCACCACTGCATTGGCATATCTTGGGTGTGCCATTGGCTGTATGTTGTTTGGTGTGTTTCCCCTGCTGTCCCTGGGACTCCTAGGTCATCGGTCAGCACAGTGATCATGGTTTGTGTGTCCCATTGCTGCCATGGTATGGTATCTGTTCACCTCACATCTGCTGTCTCCACAGGGTATCTGCATTTGTGTGCCCATTGGTGCAAATATGTGGTTCTGCATTCTGATGGTCACTTCTGTCATTGTGTCATTGATGACTGTTGACGGTCTCAGCCACCATGGGTGTTGTTTGTCTGCACATGGCCAAAGGAATGTTTCATTTGCACTGCAGTATTTGGCTCCCCCAATTTATGTTGCAATGGGACACATACACTACTTTGCCACAGATGAGTTTTTGGTTCTGTGACCAGGAATGATCCATGCAGTTTGGCAGTTGCAGCTCTTTCTTTGTCAACAATTACCTTTTGGTCACTGTGATGATGAGGGTGTAGACCCCATTGCCACAATGGTCAAAATGTGCTTCAGCTATGGACCCCACACTTGCCTTTTGGTCACTGTGATGATGGGGGTTTAGACCCCATTGCCACAATGGTCAAACTGTGCTTCAGCTATGGACCCCACACTTACCTTTTGGTCACTGTGATGATGGGGGTTTAGGCCCCATTGCCACAATGGTCAAAATGTGCTTCAGCTATGGACCCCACACTTGCCTTTTGGTCACTGTGATGATGGGGGTTTAGGCCCCATTGCCACAATGGTCATGGGCTGCTTGCATTGTGGGTGCCACACACATATATGTGTGGCACATGTGCTAGGGGGTCACATTGTATGTTCAATGTCATGTTCGGTGTTGTAGGCATTTGACACAGCCTGCTCACACGCTTGTCATGGTGGTGGGGGGATGTCTTAATCTTGCATTCCCTAGGTTGTGGTGTGCTTGTTGTGTCATGCATTGTCCATCCTATGAGTGGGGGTGGTAGTAGTGGTAGGCATCCAGCCCCCCTGGCTAAGGGTGGTGGTAGGCATCCAGCCCCCCTGGCTAAGGGTGGTAGTAGTGGTGGGCATCCTGCCCCCCTGGGTGAGGGTGGTAGTAGTGGTAGGCATCCTGCCCCCCTGGGTGAGGGTGGTAGTAGTGGGCATCAGCCCCGGCTAAGGTGGTGGTAGGCATCCAGCCCCCTGGCTAAGGGTGGTAGTAGTGGTGGGCATCCTGCCCCCCTGGCTAAGGGTGGTAGTAGTGGTAGGCATCCTGCCCCCCTGGTTGAGGGTGGTAGTAGTGGTAGGCATCCAGCCCCCTGGCTAAGGGTGGTAGTAGTGGTGGGCATCCTGCCCCCCTGGGTGAGGGTGGTAGTAGTGGTAGGCATCCTGCCCCCTGGCTAAGGGTGGTAGTAGTGGTGGGCATCCTGCCCCCCTGGGTGAGGGTGGTAGTAGTGGTAGGCATCCTGCCCCCCTGGTTGAGGGTGGTAGTAGTGGTAGGCATCCAGCCCCCCTGGCTAAGGGTGGTAGTAGTGGTGGGCATCCTGCCCCCTGGGTGAGGGTGGTAGTAGTGGTAGGCATCCTGCCCCCTGGGTGAGGGTGGTAGTAGTGGTAGGCATCCAGCCCCCCTGGCTAAGGGTGGTGGTAGGCATCCAGCCCCCCTGGCTAAGGGTGGTAGTAGTGGTGGGCATCCTGCCCCCCTGGGTGAGGGTGGTAGTAGTGGTAGGCATCCTGCCCCCCTGGTTGAGGGTGGTAGTAGTGGTAGGCATCCAGCCCCCCTGGCTAAGGGTGGTAGTAGTGGTAGGCATCCAGCCCCCCTGGCTAAGGGTGGTAGTAGTGGTGGGCATCCTGCCCCCTGGCTAAGGGTGGTAGTAGTGGTGGGCATCCAGCCCCCCTGGCTAAGGGTGGTGGTAGGCATCCAGCCCCCCTGGCTAAGGGTGGTAGTAGTGGTGGGCATCCTGCCCCCTGGCTAAGGGTGGTAGTAGTGGTAGGCATCCTGCCCCCTGGTTGAGGGTGGTAGTAGTGGTAGGCATCCAGCCCCCCTGGCTAAGGGTGGTAGTAGTGGTGGGCATCCTGCCCCCCTGGGTGAGGGTGGTAGTAGTGGTAGGCATCCTGCCCCCCTGGTTGAGGGTGGTAGTAGTGGTAGGCATCCAGCCCCCTGGCTAAGGGTGGTAGTAGTGGTGGGCATCCTGCCCCCCTGGGTGAGGGTGGTAGTAGTGGTAGGCATCCTGCCCCCCTGGGTGGGGGTGGTAGTAGTGGTAGGCATCCAGCCCCCCTGGCTAAGGGTGGTGGTAGGGCATCCAGCCCCCCTGGCTAAGGGTGGTAGTAGTGGTGGGCATCCTGCCCCCCTGGGTGAGGGTGGTAGTAGTGGTAGGCATCCTGCCCCCCTGGTTGAGGGTGGTAGTAGTGGTAGGCATCCAGCCCCCCTGGCTAAGGGTGGTAGTAGTGGTGGGCATCCTGCCCCCCTGGGTGAGGGTGGTAGTAGTGGTAGGCATCCTGCCCCCCTGGGTGGGGGTGGTAGTAGTGGTAGGCATCCAGCCCCCCTGGCTAAGGGTGGTGGTAGGCATCCAGCCCCCCTGGCTAAGGGTGGTAGTAGTGGTGGGCATCCTGCCCCCCTGGGTGAGGGTGGTAGTAGTGGTTGGCATCCA